>OY979710.1:19596005-19978227 GCA_963855925.1 Inga laurina
AGGCAAAAATAAATTAAATATGTTACAATATATATATATGACATGTTTTTTAATTTAATTTTAACACATATACATGCATATATATGTATACATACCTAAGTATTAATTGAGGTACGATTGTGGGTGACTATGTCCTTCATAAACTTTATGACATAGCACCAACAATCAGAGCTCTTATCTAGTTGCCATGGACACTATAAACAAACAAATGAAATGTATCAGTCCCTACTTTCATGAATTGTAAAAGGAACACAAATAAAAAACTATGACAAGTATAGGAACAAAAATATATGAAATATATATATATATTGATGAATTACCTCTACTCTCTTCCATTTGTAAATGGATCCATAGCCGCAACCAAGTAGTAGGGGCAGCCAAGCCCTTCATCTGTGGCGTAATAGTAAACAACCCTGACAACAAGATAATAAATTAAAGCACCAAATTTATAATAATTTATCACAAGACAATATGAAACTAAAGTACCAACATTTTGAATTCACCAACTTACTTATTGAATAGCTCAACCATCTGTGGTCAATTGTTTGCATCCTTATAAACCGAATTAAAGTACCAAATCCTTTATTTGAAGGGATTTAGCATGATGAGGAGGCAATGACCCCTAAACACAATAAACACAATGAAAACAAAACTACTTAATTAACAAACAATTTACTTAAGAAGTATACTTACCCTTAGAAGTATGGCACCAAAAAAAACTGCCCTTCTTCTCTGGTGCCCTTCTAATGACTATATCCACTAGTTCCTTCACTTTTCCAAAAAAAAAAATTCTTTTAAACCTCCATCTAACATGCCTAAATAGAGGTGGTTAAGAATCAAGAAATTGTCCATTAGGCCTTTGGGGGCTACGAACTCATTGTAAAGGTACCTTACATACAAAAATAAGCAATCAATATATTTATATATAAAGTTTATGAGCATCTAAGTGTTCATTCACAGTTGAAGAAATACATTATATAAAAGTTACAATCAGCTATACTTGCCATATCACTCATGACAATATCATTAACTAATGTCTAGTTGATAATGTCATATACGCTATAATATCCCAAAATTTATTCAAGGGCTAAATGTCACAAAAAGAAAGTGTAAATAGTACTTAGAGAGCTTTACATTAGAGTTGAAACTATCCCATTTGGAATTTTCTAGATTAAGTTATGAATTTTCAAAGTTAACCAATGCAATCTGGCAAATTAGGGTTGACCTATGAATTTGTGGCATTTAAGGTAAATTATGACAAGTTGGTTCCAAAGAGTATAGACATGTTTTAGAACCCAAGGTGACCACATTAGATACCCAAATCACAAGGGTCAAGAGACACATAATGTGTCTTAAATTAGACACTCATTTGGCATAACATAAGAGTTTTAAAAGATTATCTAAGAGAAACAAGTCATGAGTAATGACTTGCTTTCATGGCTCTAACAAGTCATGTGGTTATGTATCTAGGGCCATGAAATGTCAAGGAACAGGCCATGGAAGATTCTTCAAGCATATTCAATGGTTTGAAGATGAGGGAACAAGAAGAGGACATAAAGGCAAAAGTAGTAAACATACCTAACTTGCGTGTATTTGATATGTATGCTTGTGCATTGATGTATGTGATTACTTTTCTTGATCATGTGATGCTTATATAAATGATTGAAGCTTGATTTCTATTTATGCTATGGCCATGAGTATGTTGTGTGAGACATTGAGCATGCAGAAATGTTATTATGTTAGCATGAATTTATGTCAGGCAAGCATGTCATGCACTAAACATTCATCTTCCATGCATTTTGGTATTGTTCGTTACTAAGATTCTCCCAAATTTCACCCTCTATCACCTAACCATATAAGTATGTTGAGCACACAGGTGGAATACTTGAAGAAGATCAAGAGGAAAATGTGATAGAGATTTGAGGATTTATACATGATAATCTATTATGTAAAAATAATCATGTGATGTGTTGATTTGTATAAACATGCCAAAGTTGAATGATGACATTAGGCATGCATCCATATTTGGTTATGAACCTTTGAGGCTAAGATAAGTTGAGAATTGAAAGTAACCAATGCCCTAAGAATAATTGTGTATATTTTTGGTAGGAAGTTTTTGTTAGATATCACATGTTTTGATGATAACATAGAATGGGTGTGAAAAAGTTTTGATAAACAAACAAGTTTGATCAAAGTAATGATAGAGCAAATCATCACTTGAAGTAAGCACTGGAATAATGAAGAAAGGCCAAGAGAGAAAGCTGAGAAACTTCATCACTGGCAGAATTTCTAAAGGGCTACTTGAGTAAGAACTCAAGTAATGAGACACAAACTTGAAGTAACTAGAGCACAGAACCTCAAGTAACTCACGGCCAGAAACATCACTCAAGGGATGACTTGAGTGATGTGAAATGAAAAGAAGAGTTACTCGAGTCAACATTCAAGTAACCTGCCACAAGGAAATGAGTTGCTCTCGGCCATGTAATCCTGCCAACGTTACTCGAGTAAGCATTCGAGTAATCAGGGAAATCACTTCTAGTTGCTCTCGACCTGCCAACGTTACTCGAGTCAGTACTCGAGTCCCCTGCTTCAAGAAATATGTTGCTCTCGGTATTTCAATCTTGCCAATGTTACTCGAGGAGCCACTCGAGTAAATCACTGTGGTAAACAAAACTTGAAGGTAATACTCGATTAATCTGAAATGTTATTATCACACTTCACTCGAGGCACCACTCAAGTATGCAGGTATGAAAATGTTCTATGTCAAAGACTTGAACAAGATTACTCGAGTCAGTAATCGAGTGATCTGCAGAGTTATTTACAATGCACTTGAAGTATCCACCCGAGTAAGCTATGCAAAAAATAGATGTTCACTCGAGGCGATACTCGAGTAAACAGGTATTTCCAAGGTTTGTAAATTTGTTTACTCCATGCACTACCCGAGTAATGTGATGTTCATTTATTGACTTGCTCTCTATCAATATTTTTAAGAAGATACTTGAGTAACCACTCGAGTAAACTTAATGAACACTCGAGGGACCACTCGAGTATCCAAGTCCAGAAATTCAAAAATCATTCCAACGTTCATTGATTTGTTTCCTATATGATTAACCTTTCATTATATTAGTATTCTTAGCATATTCATAGATAAATAATGAAGAGATCTTACCAAATAAGGAAAGTCAAATGCATTGTTCAAATGCTACCTACCGCCACCTACCGCAAACGGATATTTTTCAAAATCTGGAAAAGTCAACAGTAGCTGCGCACACTCTAATGGGAGAGAAGAAAGTGTTACAATGGTCATTATCAACACACACACACACACACACATATATATATATATATATGGGAACATCCAAATAGTGATAACAACAAGAACACACACGAACGCATTATCAAGTTCACACTCAATACTCTGTTTTTACACATACTTGTAATTCTGTACTTCAATGATTCTTATTCACTCTGTAAGAGAGATATTTCATTCAAACTCAATATTTGTTATTGAGGTAACTTAAGGTTGCGGAACCTTGAGTTGGGATTGGATTACAACTTGTAAGGGGAGCGAGTGTCTAGGCGAAGGAACTTGCTTATACCGAGGTGCCAAGAACCTACTGAATCTTGGAAATTATAGTGAAACTCTTAGAGATACTCTGAGGACTGGACGTACGTCAAAGTGGTTGTGGCCAAACCAGTATAACTCCCTGTGTACACTTCGGTGATATTGCTCCTTACTCTTTACTACCTTATATTCACCATCAATTTTTATATTTGAAATGAAATTTTTAGTATCACCCAATTTACCCCCTTCTTGGGTGAAACGCATGCTCTAACATTTGGTATCAGAGAGTAGGTCTTCTTGTTAAGGTATAACAACCTAAGAAGGATCCAATGGCAAGCATGGCTGAAGGAATTCTTCCTGACGGAGCATCCATCACTAGACCTCCAGGTTTCAATGGCGAACACTTTTCTTTCTGGAAGGCAAAGTTCAGAGTATTCATGATGGCTACCAAATATGGGCTATGGGATGTGATTGAGAGTCAAAACTATCAACCTACAAAGACTATAGATTCTCAGAAAATTCCCAAGACACCAGCGGAATATGATGAGAATGACAAGAAACTTATCACTCTCAACAGCAAGGCAAATCTGATGATACAAAGTGCTTTAAGTCAAAGTGAATACTTCAGAATTTGCATACTTCCAACAGCAAAGGAAATGTGGGAAGCTTTGGAAATAGCTCATGAAGGAACTTCGGGAATAAAGGAGAATCGGATCAACACCTTGGTCACTGAATTCGATCTACTTCGAATGAAATCAGGTGAGTCAATATCTGAATTCGAACTTAGATATACTCATCTTGTTAATCAACTTGCAGCGCTTAGGAAA
This sequence comes from Inga laurina, assembly GCA_963855925.1. Lineage (NCBI taxonomy): Eukaryota > Viridiplantae > Streptophyta > Magnoliopsida > Fabales > Fabaceae > Inga > Inga laurina. The sequence continues at coordinate 19,600,398 of OY979710.1, forward strand.
GTCTATGATCAACATACCCAAGTACGAAAGATTTTGAATATTCTTTCTAAAGAGTGGGAGGCCAAAGTCACTATGATAGAAGAAGCAAAAGGAGAATCAATGAGATCAGTTGCTTCTCTATTTGGAAGTCTTTCTGAATATGAAAGTAAACTAAAGTTCAAACGGGAACTAGATGACATCGGTGACAAGAAGAAGAGAGGCATATCACTAAAATCAAAAGAAGAAAATCAAGATGAGGATGAGGAATTTGGCGATGATTAAATGGGCTAATCATAAAACGATTCAGAAATTTTTACAAGAAAGGTCAAGGATTCAAACACTTTTATAAAGGAGGAACTAGCAGCAAAGATCATATTATCTGCTACGAATGTGGAAAACCAAGACATATCAAATCAGAATGTCCAGAGCTGAACCAAAAGAGCAAAGAAAAGAGAAAAGGTAAATTCTTCAACAAAAAAAAGGAATTCGTATATGCTATATGGGGTGATAGTTCCTCTGACGAAGAAAGTGATGAAGAAGAAGTAGCCAATATATGTCTTGTTGCTAAAGAAGAAACAGAAGAAAAGGTAAATGATTATGATCCTACCTATGATGAATTACTTTCTGAATATAATGATCTACATTCTGAATTCATCAAAGTAGTTAAAGAATTAGTTGTTTTCAAAAAGATAAACAAAGTTCTTGAAATTAACTTAAAGAAAGTTTAGAAAAGGATTGTGAAAATTGTTCTTCTTTGAAAAAGAAAAACACTGATTTCACAAAAACTCTTAAAAAATTTACTTAAGGAAGTGAGATGCTAAGTGTGATTTTAAAAGCTCAACGATTTGTAAATGACCAATCTGGTAGTGGATATGATCCAAAATCAGATAGAAGCAAAGGTAGAAGGAAAGAAGGAGGTAAGTCATATTTGAATTATTTCCAGCATTCTGTGCATACATCAAATCCTTTTGTATTTTGTAATTACTATAATAGAAAATGGCATTATACCTCTTCATGCATTCATAAGAAGAAAGGAAAGATAGGAACCTATAAATGGGTACCTAAAGGATCATATGTTTCGAAAATTTCTTGTACTAACCCAAAAGGACCCAAAAAGAAGTGGGTACCTAAGACTTAATCGTATTTAATTGCAGATATGTCTGAAAGCATCCAAAAACAACAAGTGGTACATAGACAGTGGACACTCTAGACATATGAACGGTGATTTCGAAAGTTTTACCATATTGCAACCTAAAGAAGGTGGAAAGGTAAAATTTGGAGGAAATCAAATTGGAAGGATAACAGGAATTGGTGAAATCAAAAATGACAAAGGCATACAAGTCAAAGACATATACTATGTCGAAGGATTGTGCCATAACTTGCTGAGTGTAAGTCAAAGTGCAGATAAAAACAACTGGGTAATATTTGACTCAGAGGAATGTCTAATTATCAACAAGAATGACTTACCACTTGATAAGAAGAATATCAAGGCTAAGCTCAGAGCAAAAAGGGAAGGTAAGTGTTATACTCTAGATATTAGTAGAAATGAATCTGAAAATTGTTTTCTGAGTAATGCCAATGAAATTTGGCTATGGCATAAGAGATTGGCTCATGTCAACATGCATCAACTAGGCAAACTACTTAAAAAAGATTTAGTTCTTGGATTTTCCAAAGTAAATTTCAAAAATGATTTGATTTGTGACGCACGTCAAAAGGGTAAACAAACTAAATCATCTTTCAAATTGAAAAATGAGATTTCAACAAATAGACCACTACAATTATTGCATATGGATTTAGTTGGCCCAGCAAGAGTAAAGAGTCTTGGTGGCAACTTATATTCATTGGTCATTGTTGATAACTTCTCCAGATTTACATGGGTTATTTTTCTATCATCAAAGGATGAAACCTTTGAAGAATTTATTGTTTTTGCTAAGAAAGTGCAAAATGAGAAATGTATGTCTATTGCAGGTATTAGGACAGATCATGGTAGAGAATTTGAAAATCAAGCCTTTGAAGAATATTGTGATACTAATGGCATTGATCATAAAATCTCTGCTCCAAGGAAACCTTAACAAAATGGAGTCATGGAGCGTAAGAATAGAGTGCTAACTGAAATGGCTAGAGCAATGTTAAATGAAAAGAACGTGTCTCAAGTTTTCTGGGCTGATGCTATAAGCACAACATGCTATATTTCAAATAGAGCCTATATTAGAACAAAACTCAGAAAGACACCATACGAGCTGTACAAAGGAAGGAAGCCAAACATTGCTCATCTACACATCTTCGGTTGTAAGTGTTTCATTCATAATAATGGTAAAGATAACTTAGAAAAATTTGATTCTAAAACTGATGAAGGAATTTTTCTAGGATATTCTAATCGAAGTAAAGCATATAGAGTTTTCAATAAAAGAACATGTGTTGTTGAAGAATCAATTCATATTGTATTTGATGAATTTGATTCCTCTGACAAAACCATTGATAAAGAGCAGGAAGTTGTTTCAAATCAAGAAAATGGTCAATCTATTTCTAAATCTCTTATTCCAGAAGTTGATGAAACCAAGGAAGAAGAAAAGTCACTAGGACAACCTAGAGCCTGGAAATACAATAAAAGTCATCCCTTAGATCAAGTCATAGGAGATGTGAATGAAGGGATCAAAACTAGAAATAGAATTTTCAATGAAGTAAATTTTTCTACATTAATTTCCAAGATTGAACCCTCTAACATTGATGAAGCCCTATAAGACAATGATTGGGTTATAGCAGTACAAGAAGAACTAAATTAATTTGAAAGAAATCAAGTTTGGGATTTGGTACCCCAACCCAAGGATCATCCGATCATTGGCACTAAATGGGTATTCAAGAACAAACTTGATGAATCTGCAATTATTGTTAGAAACAAGGCAAGATTGGTGGCCAAAGGCTATAATCAGGAAGAAGGAATTGATTATGAGGAAATGTATGCTCCAGTGGCTAGATTGGAAGCTATACGCGTACTCTTAGCCTTTGCATGCATCAAAGGATTCAAACTCTATCAAATGGATGTAAAGAGTGTATTTCTGAATGGCTACATTATGGAAGAAGTATACGTAGAGCAACCTCCAGGTTTTGAAGATGTAACCCAACTTGACCATATTTTCAAACTCAAAAAGACTTTATATGGTTTAAAACAAGCTCCTAGAGCATGGTACGAAAGGCTCAATAAATTTCTTATTGATCAAGGTTTTGTACGAGGAAAAGTTGATACAACACTTTTTACAAAATGAAAATGTGATGATATTTTAATTGTTCAAATATATGTTGATGACATTGTTTTGGTGCTACTAATGAATCTCTGTGTAAGGAATTTTCTGAGATAATGCAGGGAGAGTTTGAGATATCAATGATGGGAGAATTGAATTTCTTTCTTGGTTTGAAAATCAAACAAAGAAAGAATGGAATCTTCATATCTTAAACAAAGTACTTGAAAGAGCTATTGAAGAAGTATGGAACTGATGAAGTAAATGGAATGGACACACCTATGAGCTCAACTACGTTACTTGATGCTGATGTCAAAGGGAAAGACTACAACATCACAAAATACAAAGGAATGATTGGATCATTACTCTATCTCACGGCAAGCAGATAGGACATCCAATTCAGTGTTGGCATATATGCAAGATATCAATCAGCACCAAAGGAATCACATGCCGAAACTGTCAAACAAATCTTTAGATACCTTGCTGACACACCATTATTGGGTTTGTGGTATCCTAAAGGAAGAAGTGAATATCTTGTTGCATATTTAGATTCTGATCATAGAGGATACAAGACAAAAAGAAAGAGCACCAGCAGACAAGGTCAATTTCTTGGAGGATCTCTTGTATCCTGGTTCAGCAAGAAACAAAATACAGTGTCTCTTTCGTCAACGGAAGCCAAATATGTTGCAGTCTCAAGTTGTTGTGCACAAGTGATATGGCTAAAACAACAACTACAAGATCTTGGTATTTATCTTGAAGAAATACCAATCTATTGTGACAATACTAGTACGATAAGCTTGGCAAAGAATCCAGTTCAACATTCTAGAACCAAGCATATCGATGTCAAACACCACTTCATCAAAGATCATGTCTAAAAGAAAGATGTGAAAGTGATATTCATTCCTACTCATCTTCAACTAGCTGATATCTTCACCAAACCTCTTGCAAAATATCAATTTCTATATATTAGAAGAGAATTGGGAATGGTAAATCCCAATGAATGGTAAGTGATTTCGGTTTTTCATAATGTTAGATAATGTTATTTGATAATGTTTTGATGATTACTAACTTAAGCATCGGAGTATGTAGAAACTTGTTTTACAGGAAGATTAAAACTCTATTTTAAGAAATAAAAACAGAGGTTATCAGAGGACACCATCACTGGAGTGCCAACTTCAAGTAATGTCTGACAATGCAGCATTTGGACGACTTGAAGTAAATGGGCACATTACTCGAGGGGGCACTCGAGAAATGGACTTCAAAAACTAGCAGTAAAGTCTCAAGTCACATGGAATTTAAATCAAACAACTCATTTGGTGGGAAATGAACAGTCAAAAGGAGAAAGACATATTGCCCGAGGGAAGCCTTGAGTAAACTTGAAGTTTACTCGAGTGAGGCCTCGAGTGATTGCAGGTCCATATCACAAATTCAATGAGAATCAACTTAAATCTGTTCTAAAATGGTTATTAAATGATCGAGGGAACATACATGGATAATTACAATATTATTCATGCCAGGTACGCAATTTAAATGAATTATTTTAAAATTTTCTATATGATCACTTGAGTAAACCTGATAATCACCCAAGTAGGGCCTTGAGTAATGTTGGGTTCTAGGTCTTTAACAATTGCAAACACGGTCATTTCCACAAAATCTCCTCGAGTGAATCACCCAGTCCTCTCACAAAAAGTTTTCACAATCTCTTCCTTGCTTGATTTCAGTCAAAACCCATTAAATCTTGCTCCAAAAACTTCCTATTTTGCTCAGAATCTCTCTGCCCTATCTCGCGACTTCTCACTCTGGTTTTCTGAGATTTCTATTTTCTCTAAATCAAGATGGTTATAACCAAGAATCTTACTCCTACAGACTCTTCTGAATCTCGACAACCCTTTGACCCTCTTTCTTCTCCTCCTAAAAAGAGACGAAAGCTCACTCCAAGATCAAAGGCCAAAGTCCAACCGAAACCTCAACCTAAACTAAAGGAGAGAGGTGTTGTGATCAAAGAGCCAGTGGTCACAAGGGCTCAATCAAAGAAAAACATCTCAACTGGGATAGACAAAAGCACTAAATCACCTTCTCCTTCACCTTTTGATTCTTCCACTCCCTCTTTTACTCCGAAACCTTCCAAAAAGCCAAAGTATGATGTGAATGTTGCCAAAGCTATAGCTGGGATCCTTGAAGAATTAGAGAAGGGCCAATCCTCCAAAAAGCCAGAATTGCCAGAAGAAGAAATCACTAAACCTCCAAAAGGATTCAATGTCAACAAATTAGAGGAATCTCAGAAGTACCTGACACAGTTCTCAAGAAGGAAGGTATGCAAAACTCAGTGTGGATCTTAAGATTCTTCAGGAGGTATTAAAGTATGACCTAAGTCCTTTCCTTGAAACTTTTATGCATTGGCTGTCAATTAAACTTCCTTTTTGCACTAAAATAGTCACTCATTTCTACTATAACCTAGAAATCCTAGATGAACCTAATAGGACATCTGCAGAGGAAGAAATGACCACAACAGTTAGAGGCCAAAAAATCCTTATCTCACTCTCTAGGATCAATATTTGGTTAGGAATAGAAAATCACCCTGATGACATCTATTTCAAGCTTGAACCTAACCAGATTTTCACTGTCCTTAGACCTGGTATGCTAGTGGGTCCTCTTAACTTTAAGCCGAGTGACATGTGTGACCATCACAGGGTTCTTTGGTATATTTACTCTAGATCCCTTGTGAACAAAGACAATAACTACACCCATTTCTCTGATCGAGACTATAGGTGGTTTGCTTCTTTACTCCTGAAGGAACAAAAGGGCTTAGGAAAATACATCTTCTCTGAGATGCAGAGGTACAGAATAGAAGGGAAAACAACTACTCCTATGCCATATCCTCAGATCATTTCTCTTATTCTAAAGAAAAACAAGATATGGTATTTAGAGAATAAGGAGCCCATTGAGAGGATCACTCCAATTGGAAGAAACTAGATTGGGAAGCTTAATATTAGATTCCCCTCAAGAGCCCTATGGAGTCTCACCCCAGGAAGAAGAAGAAGATAGAGACTAAGACAAGCAGAATGGATGATACTCAGTCCTTTGCTCCAGCTGCCACTGCTTCTTCACCTTCATTCCTCAATGCCTTATTGCAGACCTTCATGCAGAACATGTTAAAGAGCTTTCATATTGACATCTCCAACACAAATGCTGAGCTGGTAACTCGTATGAATTACAAGATGGCTGAATTGGTTGAGAGGATGGACAAGAGGCACGAGGAGATGTTACTAGAGCAGTGTGCCCGGGGTAAAACTCTAAGTTGATTCTGACTAGATTGGACTCTATGGGTCCTGGACCTTCTACTGGTCCATCATATGTTCCTGAGGCATTCTCACCTCCAGAGAACATCCCCTCAGAACATCATCATATTGTGGTTGATCTAACTATCCTTGAGACCTCCTTTCCCAAACTTCTAGAATTTAGACCATTTAACCTAGACCCTCTGTACTCAAAATCCCCATTATTATTCCTTGAGATATTCTATGCTTAGTGGATGATCCTGAAACCAATGAGACTATCCACATCACTATTGAGGATTCACCACCCAGAGTTCAGCCTGCACCCACACCCACACCTATTCCTTCCCCTACTCATACAGAGGAGATCTCTTCCTCATCTTCTGGTCATCATTCTCCAAGTGCCACAGAAGAGGTTGAGACCACCTTTATTGTTGTATATCAGTCACCTCCAATCCCTCCAAGAGATGACATTCATATTCCTCCACTCAACCTTCCTGAACCAGAATCTTCCAGCTCCTATTTTGATTCTTCTAGTTCAGAGGGTTCACATAGCTCCATAGTCATTCCTGTCAAGCCTATATCTGCAGTCAAGCTTTCCAGTTCTCCACTGGATTGATAAAGACAAAAAGGGGGAGAAGATCTTGAGTGATTATGTGGTTGACTGAGCTTCTTTTATTTCGGGTATATGGGTGTACATGGGATTTAGGGAGCTTTGCATATTTGTAATGCAATTCTAGTTCAATTTCAATTCAAGTTCATTTAAGTTTTAACTTCAATTCAAGTTCATTTAAGTTTTAAGTTATATTACATTGTAGGACTAATGAGTTTATTATGTACGCAAGGTGAATATGTTATGTTTTCAAAACATTCCAAAACTTTGAATTGACACTTAACAAGTTATTTCAAAAAGGATTTCAAAGTTACAATTGATTTCAAGAAGTATTTATTTGAGAACTCAATTTCAAAAACTTTGTTCAAAATCACCAAGTTTTGTCATCATCAAAAAGGGGGAGAATGTTAGATCTCACATGTTTTGATGATAATAAAGAATGGGTGTGAAAAAGTTTTGATAAACAAACAAGTTCGAACAAAGCAATGACAGAGCAAATCATCACTTGAAGTAAGCACTGGAATAATGAAGAAAGGCCAAGAGAGAAAGCTAAGAAACTTCATCACTGGCAGAATTTCTAAAGGGCTACTTGAGTAAGAACTCGAGTAATAAGACACAAACTTGAAGTAACCAGAGCACAGAACCTCAAGTAACTCACGGCTAGATACATCACTCAAGGGACTACTTGAGTAATATGAAATGAAAAAAAGAGTTACTCGAGTCAATATTCAAGTAACCTGCCATAAGGAAATGAGTTGCTCTCGGCCATGTAATCCTGCCAATGTTACTCGAGTAAGCATTCAAGTAATCAGGGAAATCACTTCCAGTTGCTCTCGGCCTGCCAACGTTACTCAAGTTAGTACTCGAGTCCCCTGCTTCAAGAAATATGTTGCTCTCGGTATTTCAATCTTGCCAATGTTACTCGAGGAGCCACTCGAGTAAATCACTGTGGTAAACAAAACTTGAAGGTAACACTCGATTAATCTGAAATGTTATCATCACACTTCACTCGAGGCACCACTCAAGTATGCAGGTATGAAAATGTTCTATGTCAAAGACTTGAACAAGATTACTCGAGTCAGTAATCGAGTGATCTGCAGAGTTATTTACAATACACTTGAAGTATCCACCCAAGTAAGCTATGCAGAAAATAGATGTTCACTCGAGGCGATACTCAAGTAAACAGGTATTTCCAAGGTTTGTAAATTTGTTTAATCCATGCACTACCCGAGTAATGTGATGTTCATTTATTGTCTTGCTCTCTATCAATATTTTCACGAAGATACTCGAGTAACCACTCGAGTATCCAAGTCAAGAAATTCAGAAATCATTCCAATGTTCATTGATTTATTTGCTATATGATTAACCTTTCATTATATTAGTATTTTTAGCATATTCGCAGATAAATAATGAAGAGATCTTACTAAATAAGGAAAGTCAAATGCATCGTTCAAATGCTACCTACCGCCACCTACCCAAACGGATATTTTTCAAAATTTAGAAAAGTCAACAGTGGCTGCGCACACTCTAACGGGCGAGAAGAAAGTGTTACAACAGTCATTATCAACACATATATATATGGTAACATCCAAACAGAGATAACAACAAGAACACACACGAACGGATTATCAAGTTCACTCTCAATACTCTGTTTTTACGTATACTTGTAATTCTGTACTTCAGTGATTCTTATTCACTCTGTAAGAGAGATATTTCATTCAAACTCAATATTTGTTATTGAGGTAACTTAAGGTTATAGAACCTTGAGTTAGGATTGGATTACAACTTGTAAGGGGGAGCGAGTATCCAGGTGAAGGAACTTGCTTGTACCGAGGTACCAAGAACCCTTTGAATCTTGGAAATTATAGTGAAAGTCTCAGAGATACTCTAAGGACTAGACGTAGGTCAAAGTGGCTGTGGCCGAACCAGTATAACTCCCGGTGTACACTTCGGTGATATTTCTCCTTACTCTTTACTGCCTTATATTTACCGTCAAGTTTTATATTTGAAACGAAATTTTTCGTATTACCCAATTCACCCCCCTTTTGGGTGAAACGCTTGCTCTAACAGTTTTAATTAACATTTTTCTTAAGACATAATGAGAACCTTAGCGCTTCCGTATACGTACTAATAGGGCTTAAAATTTAAGGTGTTACACTTATGGTATTAAAGCATGTTATCAAGATGGCAAATTCATAACTATGATCAGGGGTTCTCATTGCATGATAAGTAGTGAACGAAGTGCTGGCTCTTTCCACAACATGGTTGGAATGGCTTACCACCATTTTGGTGCCAGTCGCATTGGTCGAGAGGCCGTGCATAAAATGTCCTCTGAGGTACGTTTGGGTGTTCACTAAGGGGGTACCTCGAGGCAACCTACTTTTGATATCAGGGCTGAGATTCTAGCACTAGGCAAATGTTTTTTGCTAATATGAATAGGTATATGGATACCTTAGGAAGTATGAGGAATAGAAGATACAAAAGAAGTATTTCACCCTCGCTAGTTCATCAGTTTCCCAAGGAAAGGTGTATAATCACCTTCCAAGGAAGAAGGAGAGCAAGGATGATGCTGTGAGAGTATTATCCCGATTTTTGGGCCTATAAGCTTGATGATAGGTCTAAATCAAGTAGACTACCAAACCTAGTTTAGCAAGAGTCCCAAGAATTCTTGTGAAATAGAATTCTTTTCAGGGACTCCATGATTCGGCCCTTTAGGAAGAGAATAACTCTGCAAACTGTATGATGGCTCAGAGTGTGAAATTAGTTGGATAAAATATACCAGTGCAAGTGTACATTGGCACACTTAGGCCCTATTTGATGGCACACTAAGGGTATATATGGCACCAGGTAGAGCCTGCAAGCCGACATTCAACATTTTCTAAGATATACTGGTTTGCGCTCAGTAATTCCCCTAGTCATAGGGCATGTGGTGCCAATTGACGGCATACACGGATACTTGCCGCGTTCTTGAATTTATATAGACACGTGATGCCAAATTGAGTGGAATTTGTATAAAGTTACTTTAATAAAGTAGCTTTAATAAAGTAACATCATGACTTAGTTTTTGTGATGGCACCACAAGAAGGCACCACATGTCCCACCATTATTGTATTCACTTTATGACTTTTGTGTTGGTATCCTTAAGGGACGCCATCTAGCCCCAGTAGTCAGGGGAATTTATCAGACTCTTCCCTTCCCCTGATAAAGTGGACGACCAAGTCATAAAGAAAAGGAAAGAAGAATAGTTTAGGTCCCACAAAAGGGAGACATGGTGTAATATGAATCCATAAAGTGGCTTTTAGGTTGGCCTAATAAGAAGATGCCACCTAGCTCTTTTATAAAGTAGCTTTTGTGTTAGCTCAATGAAAAGACGCCACATGTCCCTCCATCATTATATCTACTTTTTGACTTTTGTGTTGGCTTATTGTGGAGATGACACCTAGTCCATTGGTCCAGGAAATTTACCGATCTCCAATCTAGTCACTTGATTAACTTTACTGAGTACCAAGTAAGGGAGTCCGGGAATTCATTAGTGTAACCCCCTTCGTAATTATGATTCAAAATTTGTGATAAAAATGAAATAGAGACCAATAATAACAAAACTCATTTCTGATCCCTTTCTTACGGTAGGGCTTTCACAAATATTTTTTGAAATTTCTACTTTCCTTAGTCTCAAATTCCATATCCCGAATATAATCACCCTATGCAATTGAATCACATTTAAACATATCATATTGTAAAATAGAAATCCTGATAACCCCCGGGTCAAGTATATACTAACCATCAGGTTTATAATTCCCAGCTAGGGGATTACATGCCGTAATTCAAATATTACCTACATCCAAAAATAATATATAGTAATCCCAAAATCCAAAGTAGATAGCCAACATTCAAAAAACCTAAATATCCCTACAAGGTTCTAGCCGCTCCTAGTTGTCCTTTTCCCTTTAGAGCCACTTGCCCTATCTAAAAGGTTAGTCAATGGAAAGAATGAGATTCAAAAGAATCCCAGTAGTAACAATTCACTCATACAACATGTACTCACATAGCATGTAAGCAAATCATCAAGTACCATCACGGCATAATTCACAACACACAGGCTGCATATGCACATAATCACATAGTCTCATTCCCCGGATTCCACCACCCTGAAGGTACAATCCTCCCACCATCACCAACGATGGGCCACAAGTAATAGACTCACAAATAGCCTTTCGGCTTTCACATAGTCTCATCCCCCGGATTGCACTGCCCCAAAGGTACGATCCTCCCACCATCACCACCGATGGGCCGCAGGTGATAGACCCATAAACAATGATAAATCAAACATACAATGTATCACATATAGTATAAGGGAAAGAGTCACTACCTTGTTCTTTTCTGACTTGCTCCGTCATAGCTCGTTCACGACCAGGGCAAGTGTTAAAGCCTATAACCAAAATTAAGGACCATAGGTTATTCTTTATTCCAAATTCTTATCCTTATTTTACTTTAAGTTGGCTATCATTTGAACTCTTTAGGTGACCAATAGAAGCCTAGACATATGCCTAAAGGGTTAGGAACACTCGACTAAAGATTCCTTTTTGGGAGCAAAAGTATTGATTTCTAGTCAAATCACTCAAGTGAAGGAGACCTCACTCGAGTGATGCCCCCACTCGCACTCGAGCCCTAGCGAGTGAAACATAGGAAGTTAGTACCCGAGAGCACCACACATCCTGGAGTGACCAGTTCACTCAAGCACTGGCCCTAGCACCCAAGTGACAACACACTCTCACCTGAGTCCCATCGAGTGAGGTATAAAGAGTGACTACACGAGAGCAACCTTAAGGTGCAACTGACTCCTGCACTCGAGTGAGACCAAGTTCACTCGAGTGATGACACATATCACATGCAGGAAAGGAGGTGCACCCTTACTTCCTACCTGAACACTTAACAGAAATACAAAGAGAAAAGGAAGAACATGATACTGCACTCGAGTGAGGCTATCAGAACCAGAATCGTAGCAGCTGATATACTTTTCCAAATTTACCAAATCTAATTCTAATGGTTTCCAAATTTATACCAAAGTTCATTCCCACACAAAATTCCACAATGAACCTATTGGTAACCTCAAAACAATCAAATTCCCATTCTACCAAGAGGTTTGGGTTTTAACCTACATTACACCACAACTACCAAATTCACCATACATCCCCATTCAAATCCCAACTAATCACAATGGCTTAAAGACACAATATGCCATCTAATCGTACACTAAACATCATCCAAATTCATGCATTTCAAATTATACCAAAATCAGGGTAAATCATGAATTCTAAAAACTTAACCTATGATCACAAAACTTAGATGAATAGAGAGCTCTTTCTTACCTCTTTCTCCTTCCCAAAGTATGTTCCTAGATTTCTCAACTTTCAAATTCCCTCCAACACTAAAACACCACCTTTCACAAATCTAAAACCATAGCAAGGAAGCTCTTGAAACCATGTATAACTTTAATGAAGAACATTTGAGCATTAAGAGGCATCTAGCTAGCCAAAACTCACCTTAACACTTTCCCTTTCCTTCCCTTGCTCAATAAAAATGGAGGATAGATGAGAGAGGAGATGAAAAGGATGAAGATGCAGTTTTTTCTCCCATTCCCAACCAACCAACCGACTTTACAAGTGAGAGGGAAGAGAAAAATGAGTTTTGAAATGTTGACTTCATCCATAGTCCTCAGAATGACACTTGTCATGATCCTAGATTCTCCCATAGACACACATGAACTCATTAATACACAATTTTACCTTCTCAATCACTTAATCCTAGCCATAATTCTTAAATTACCAAGGAGTTTTCCCTTCGGTAATAGAACGTTTAGTTGACAATTTACCATCTTGCCCCTAATTATCACAATTCACATTACATACTTCAAAAGTGCTTAATTATTATTAATTACACCACTTTGAAGTCACTAGCCCTTATTTACAATTAAGGATATTACAATTGTTCCCCTGAAAAATAAATTTTGTCCTCTAAATTTGTTACACAACCTGAGCCATAAACTCTGGATACAATCTACGCATGTCATCCTCTGCTTCACAAGTTGCCTCTCTCTGAGTCATTCCCTTCTAGATCACCTTCACATATAGAATACTCTGATGTCTGAGCTGTCACTCCTCTCGATCAATAATCTGTCTTGGTTCTACCGCATATGTGAAATTGTCTTGTAGTTCAACTTCTTCATACTCAACAATGTGAGATGGATTCGGTTGGTATTTCTTCAGTTAGGAAACATGAAATACATCATGGAGTCTGCTCAAGTTTGGGGGTAGGGCTACTTGATATGCAACAGGCCCAATTCTCACAAGAATCTCAAAAGGACCTATATACCTCGAGCTCAGCTTCTTTTGCTTGATAGCTCTCCCGATGCCGATAACTAGGGATACCCTTAGAAATACATGATCACCAACCTCAAACTCTAAAGGTCTTCTCCGCTTGTCAGCGTAGCTTTTCTACCAACTTTGCACTGTAAAAAGTCTCTTTTGAATAATTCGAATCTGTGCTGAGGTTTGATCAACAAGTTCCAGCCTATAAAGCTTCCTTTCCAACAACTTATTCCAGTACAAGGGTGTTTGGCACTTCCTTCTATACAACGCTTCATATAGCGCCATCTGAATGCTAGCATGATAGCTATTGTTATAGGCGAACTCAGCAAGTAGGAGAAAGTGATTCCAATTCCTTTTGAAGTCAAGGACACAAGCTCGCAACATATCTTCTAGCATCTGAATGGTCCTCTCTAACTATCCATCTGTCTGAGTATGATAGGCCATGCTAAATCTTAACTGAGTACCCAATGCCTCATGTAAAGCCTTCTAGAATCTTGAAGTAAATCTGGGGTCTCAGTCGGAAATGATGTTCTTTGGCACACCATAGAGCTTCAAAATTTCTCAAATATAAATCTCCGCTAGTTTGTCCAGAGAATAACCAGCATTGATTGGTATGAAGTGTGCTGACTGTTAGAATGGTAGGCATAGCGGAAGAATTTTTAAAAATTTTCACCGATCCTAATCGAGGATCTATCAATGGCGTTTAAACCAAGTTGGAAGGATTCATACCTTTTGATGATTCAGAGTTTTCACGATCTCTAGGAGCCAACACGTCAGGTCCGCTCCCTCTACCGGTATCCATACGAATGCTCTCCAACCGAGACTGCGTGCTAGCGCCTCTAATGTCTCCTGGGGTTTCACTTACGACTCTCAATTCTCATGTGCATATGAATATATCTTCTCTATCAAGTTTATAACCTATAAGGGCTATTTTCAAATTTCAAAATTAATCATCATTAATTTCAAAATTAATTAACAATTAATTATCTTGATGAGCTAATTAAATAAATTCATATTAAATTAAATCTGTCCAATAATTTTAATTTAACCTATTTTTTTAATCCAAATAAAGAGCTATTAGATTAAATTTATCTTCATAAATTAAATCTGAGATACTATATCTCTATCATGTTAGTTATTAAATTTAATATATCTTAATAAATTAAATTTAAAACTACACAATATAATAATATAATATAATATATATATACATATATATATAAGATATATATTTTGAAAATATATATCTATATAATATTATTAATGAATTTTATATTATATATATATAAATATAAAATTCGTCCACCCTAAATTAAACAGTATCTCGTGTTGGGCCATTCTTGTGTGCGACCTAGTAGGCCCATATGAAGTTGGCAGTGGGCCAATAACTATACTAACCCAAAGTCGAAGCGGCCTCTAGCAAGACATTACGACTACCCAATTCATATAAGGATCGTTATCACAATGCAACCTGTCATACAACCATGTCACGTCCCTTTTGTCACACGATATATCGATCAAGGATAAGGCACGGATAATGTCATCCTCTTGTTCCTGACCATTACTTTCTCGATTCCTGAGTAGCCTGATAACAGAGATAGAAACTCCTTTGATCATAGTATGGCCATACATTTCTCAGACTCACTCATCGAGGGGCCTAGTAATATCTCTCTACAAATATGAGGGACAAATTCCATCTTGATCATTCATATTCCTCTGCATGGAAAACCACCAAGCCCGATCGTAGCCTTTATCATTACCTGGTCAAAAGTGGCTTTTTGACTAGTTCAAAGTTTAGCAACTCTCATGTTCCCCATGATGACCTCAGGTCTAAGGGCATTGCGATGTGGTTATACATGAGAAAAGCTTATGACTTGATCCATGTAGCTTTCTCATAGTAGGTCGGTCCAGCACCTTATACTCTTACAAGTGCCTAAGACTTTGATTCGTATCTCTATGTCTTATAAAAGTCATACTGATCTTGTTTCATCTCTGCTCCCGTATAGGTGACCGACCAGGGACATTTTAGGACAATCTTTATGAATTATCCAAGGATACAATTATCACAGTTAACATGCAAATAATATGATAACAGAATGGAGAAATTTCATTAAAATAATAATGTTTAAAGTACAATGATTGGCCCTTAGGGCACAATTTCCAACATCCTCCCACTTGCCCTAAGTGCAATCATTAATTTGCCTAATTCCCATTGCCCTAACATGATGCTCATGCTTTGCCTGTGCAAGTGGCTTAGTAAAAGGATCAGCAACATTATCTTCTCCTACTACTGTGCATATCTTTATATCACCTCTATCATTGATTTATATAATAAGAGGAAATCGCCTGAGTATATGCTTGGTCCTTTGATGTGACCTAGGCTCCTTGGCCTATGCAATAGCACCGCTATTGTCACAGAACAAATCTATTAGATTTGAGAGGTAGGCACTACCCCTAGTTTAGTAATGAACTTTCTGATCCAAACGGCTTCTTTAGCTGCATCTGATGCTGCTATATACTCAGCTTCTGTTGCAGAATCTGCTATAGTGCTCTGCTTGGAGCTCTTCCAGCTTACTGCTCCACTATTCAAGAGAAATACATATCCAGATTGCGATTTAAGGACGTCTTGGTCAGTTTGGAAACTTGCATCTATGTAACCGGTTACGCAGAGCTCAT
Source organism: Inga laurina (assembly GCA_963855925.1). Taxonomy (NCBI): domain Eukaryota; kingdom Viridiplantae; phylum Streptophyta; class Magnoliopsida; order Fabales; family Fabaceae; genus Inga; species Inga laurina. The sequence continues at coordinate 19,616,545 of OY979710.1, forward strand.
CATCCAATCCACCATAAACCAAAAATAAGTCCTTAGTCCTTCTTAAGTACTTTAGGATATTCTTGACGGCAGTCCAATCACCCTCACCAGGATCTTGTTGGTATCTGCTGGTCATACTTAAGGCAAACGAGACATTCGGTCGAGTACGTAACATGACATACATGATGGATCCAATGGCCGAGGCATATGGAACCTTACTCATGCGATCTCGCTGATCAGGTGTACTAGGACACAAATCCTTGCTAAGATGGATGCCATGAGACATGGGCATGTAGCCCCTTTTTGAATCCTACATACTTAACCTATACAGTATCTTGTCTATGTATGTGCTCTGACTTAGGCCTATTAGTCTTTTGGATCTATCCCTATAGATCCTAATCCCTAGGATATAGGTGGCTTCACCTAAGTCTTTCATTGAAAAGGACTTTCCTAACCAAGACTTGACACTTTGCAAGGTAGGAATATCATTTCCAATGAGTAGGATGTCATCTACATAAAGCATTAGAAATACAACTATGGTCCCACTAACCTTCTTGTAAACACAAGGTTCATCGATGTTTTGAATGAATCCAAACTCTTTGACTACTTCATCAAAATGATGATTCCAGCTTCGAGATGCTTGCTTCAATCCATAAATGGATCATTGAAGCTTGCAAATTTTACCAGAGTCCTATGGACGAACAAAACCTTCAGGTTGTGTCATGTACACATCCTTAAGCAGCTTTCCATTAAGGAAGGCTGTTTTGACATCCATCTGCCATATTTCATAGTCATAATATGTTGCAATGGCAAGAAGGATTCTGATTGATTTGACCATTACAACTGGGGAAAAGGTTTCATCATAGTCTACACCATGAGTTTAAGTGAATCCTTTTGCAACCAGTTGTGCCTTGAAGATATTTACATTGCCATCCATGTCAGTTTTCTCCTTGAAAACCCATTTGCACCCAATGGTTTTTACACCTTCAGGTGGATCAACTAAGGTCCATACCTGATTGTCGTACATGGATTGCATTTCAGACTTCATGGCATTTAGTCATTTCTCAGAGTTTGGTCCCACTATGGCTTCTCGATAGGTGGTGGGCTCATTTTGCTCAATGAGCAACATATCATAACCTTCAGTAATCAGAAATCCATATCTCTGAGGCTGATGTCGTGTCCTATCAGATCTTCGTGGACCTTGTGTTACTTGAGGAGGCTCAACAACTTGTTGTGAGTCTTCTCTAATTTCCATATGTGGTTCTATACTATCTTATGGCTCTCGAATTTCTTCGAGATCTACGTCGCTCCCACTGGTTGTTTTAGAGACACTCTCTTTCTAGAAACTTACCATTTCGAATAACAAACACTTTATTATCGGTGGGATTGTAGACATAGTATCCTTTCGTTTCTTTAGGATACCCCATGAAAAGGCACTTTGTGGATCTGGGCGCTAATTTATCAGAGGCTTGTTGCTTAACATACACCTCACATCCCCAGATCTTGAGAAAAGATAAACAAAATTTCTAGAGGCTTGTTAGCTTTATCTAGATGCATGTCCTATAATGATATTTCTGCATGCTCAATATTTCATGTAACAAAATTATGGCCACAGTAAAACAGAAACAGAGCTTCATTTATTCAAATATGCTCTACACAATCAAGTAAAGCAATCACATACATCACAACACAATCAAAGATATCAAATATATGCAAGTAAGGTAAGTCCCCTACCTTCAGTCTTTTCTCCTCGATTTGCATGCCAGCAACTCGGGGCTTCACATTCGATCCTACAATGTCAAATGTACCATTTAGACACTTCCATAGTGTTCTAGGGGTCATATGAGGCTATATTGAAAATTTACTAAAATACCCCCGGGGACCCAGCCCGGCCCCGCAGTACTCGGTCCGGCTGTACCTTTCTTGAAACTTTGACATGGGCTATTCTTATATATTTTCGCCCAAGGAATCTATTTTCCAACTTGGAATTATCAAATTCAATGTCAATTTACAAATTTACCCTTGGCAGCCCCATTTTAAGGGTTTCAGGGGCGTTTTCGTAATTATGCTTTTTCGGCCTTTTCCGAAAAAGTGACCAATTGTAACCCCACCTAATTTTCGCTCCTGAACTTAATGGAATCATCAAATCATTGAAAATCCATCTCTAACCCCTCCAAACTAGGCTTGGCCGAAAATCTCAATTCCCCGGGAAAAATTGGGGTTTTTCGGTTTCGGCTCCGTAAACGCGTTCCTTTCTACTCCTAACCACTTTATTGACTATTCCATTAGGTTACAACTACCATTTAGTATCAATTTGGGCAGCATAACAGCCCCAAACACCCATTTTCCATTTTTGAAACCAATGACAATCCAGCGAAATTTCACCGATTAAATTGTCCACAGCAGCCAGAATAGTCAATACACAAGAGTTTGGAAGTTACCTCAAGCTCCCACTAGCTTTTCCTTGTCTTGGCTGAAACCCTAGTTTTTTTAACACCAAAGGAGGAGCTTCCAAACCTTAAAGAACATAAAGGAGTAGCTTAGGATCGGAGTTATACGCGTTAGGAGCTAGATCATCGGAGAAATCGGCTTACCTTGCGAGTTCTCTTCTCCTTTCTCTCTCTAGAAATCTCAAACGTTTTTCCTCTTGTTCAGCTGAATAAACTGACGGTTTTGAAGCTTGGAGGAAGAAGATGATATGTTATGTTATGCTTATGTCATTATTCCCTTATGATGATGTCATAATTCCAAAATTGACATTTTCGGATTTTCTAACAGATTTTCTGCCCAAACTTTGAAAAATCATAACTAATTCTAGAAACCTCAAAATGAGGTGATTCCAAAGCCAAATGAAATATATTTAATTACTCTTCATAGGAAAAATATTGGCCATTACTAGAAATTACCACAAAATTCCAGAATTATATAAAACTCATCACTGCCCCAAAACAGAGTTCAGTTTCCATCCCAAACTTTGGACAGTCATATCTCCTAGTTCACAAAACGAAATGGAACAAATTATATGTCCATTTTGAAACTTGAGATGTGAAATATAAGACTGGAAAGTTTCAGAATTTTTAGACACCATTTGTTCATTCAAAACGTTCACACAAACTGACTGCCCAGAATAGAGTTTCACTGGACAGAATTTCAGATTTTGCATCTTTGCTTCAATTGGTTCCATTTTCATACCAAACATCATTCCCACATAAATTTTCAAAAGGAATCCATTGGAAACTCCAAATCAATCAAATTCACATCTCATTGACATGTTTCACCAATAATCACAACATGTCAACACAAGTCACAATTCAAACTCACATTGCAATTCTTTACTTTCCAAAGTTCCAAACCAATTCCAAGGAACTCACACACATGGGATTCCACCCACTCAATCTCACAACAAATCAACCCTAACAATTGATCTTCAAGTTACCAATTAGTTTCCTCTTCGGTAACTGACCAATTGGTCGGTAACTTTACCCTTTTACCCCTAATTATGGCAATTCCTCCTGAATCACCACTAAACACATCATACTTTTCCATTTAGCCACAATATGCGCCCTCCCTCTATTTTAAGTCAATTTAGATATTAATCCATAATTGAACTTAAATATTGGGTTTTGCAGCTGCTCACAACGTATACGCATCACAGTTCACATCATAATCTCCAAAAGGGTCCATTTATCACTAATCACGTCTGCTTTGGGAGTCATCAACCCTTAATCACAATTTGGGATCTTACTAAACCGGGGCTTAGCAATCCACTAATCTCAGGCTTATTCTCTAGCCTCGAGTCTCAAAATTCAGGGTATTACAGAAGATCTGTTTGACTCATCATAGATCGAACCATATCTAATAGTGTTCGATTCCTCCGTTCAGAAACGCCATTCCATTGTGGTGTTCCTGGAGGAGTCAATTGTGAGATTATCCCACAACTCCTAAGATGGTCAATGAATTCTTGGCTCAAATATTCACCACCTCGATCATATCGAAGTGCTTCAATTGTTTTACCAAGTTGGTTTTGTACTTTATTTTGGAATATTTTGAACATTTCAAAAGATTCAGATTTATGTTTCATTAGATAGATATAGCCATATCTACGAAAGTCATCTATAAATGTAATGAAGTAGACATAACCTCCTATGGTAGCTATATTTAATGGTCCACATACATCTGTATGTATGAGGCCCAATAATTCAGTAGCCCTCTCACTGTGCCCAGTAAAAGGTGCCTTAGTCATCTTTCCTAATAAGCAATATTTGCATGTATCATATGATTCAAAATCAATTGAGTTTGGAAATCCATCTTGATGGAGTTTAGAAATGCGTTTCTCATTTATGTGGCCTAGACGACAATGCCATAGGTAGGTCGGATTCAAATCGTTTGATTTTATCCTCTTAGTAGTTACGTTATAGATATTCCTATTATTATCATGTTCCAAATTTAATATATAATGACCAACATGCAAATCACCATCAGCATAGAAAATGTCATTACGATAAATAGAACATTTACCATTCCTATTAATGGAAGTATAACCTTCCTTATCCAAATAAGAAAGAGAAACAATGTTACTACTTAAAGCAGGAACATAATAGCAATTGTTCAAAACTAACAAAAGCCCACTGGGCAGAACTAATTCATAAGTGCCTACGGCTAAAGCAGCAACTCTTGCTCTGTTTCCAACTCGTAGGTCTACCTCGCCCTTCTTCAGCATTCTACTGTCCTTTAAACCCTGCACATTTGTACAAATGTGAGAACCACACGTAGTATCTAATACCCATGTAGAGGAAGTAGAAAAATGAATGTCTATAACATAAATACCTGAAGCGATAGCCTCGCTATCCTTCTTGTTCTTTTTCAGATCTTCTAGGTAGAGTTTGCAATTCCTCTTCTAATGACCGGGTTCATTGTAGAAGTAGCAGACTCCTTCCTTTGAAGGCTTTGCCTTCTGGGGTACAGGCTTGGTTTTGGGCTTGTTTGACTCTTTGGTCTTACCACCTGAGCCATTACCCTTCCATTTGTTAGAGCAAGTGTTTCACCCAAGAGGGGGGTGAATTGGGTGATACTAAAATTTCGTTGCAAATATAAAACTTGACAGTCAATATAAAGCAGTAAAGATAAAGGAGAAATATCACCGAAGTGTACACCGGGAGTTATACTAGTTCGGCCACAACCACTTTGACCTATGTCCAGTCCTCAGAGCTTCTCTGAGAGTTTCACTATAACTTCCAAGATTCAGTGGGTTCTTGGCACCTCAGTACAAGCAAGTTCCTTCTCCTGGACACTTGCTCCCCCTTACAAGTTGTAATCCAATCCCAACTCAAGGTTCCACAACCTTAAGTTACCTCAATAACAAATATTGAGTTTGAATGAAATATCTCTCTCACAGAGTGAATAAGAATCACTGAAGTATAGAATTATAAGTTTAATGTAAAACAGAGTAATGAACCTAATAATGCATTCGTGTGTGTGTTCTTGTTATCTTTCTTTGTTTGGATGTTCCCATATATATAGATAGGTTGGTAATGATTGTTGGAACATATTTCTTCATGCCCGTTGGAGCGTGCACAGCCATTTTTGACTTTTCTAATATTTGAAAGACATACGTTTGCGATAGGTGGTGGTAGGTGGCATTTGAACGTTGGATTTGACTTATTTGGTAAGATCTCTTCATTGTTTATCTGTGGATTATGCTAAGAATACTAATACAATGAAAGGTTAATCATATAGGAAACAAATCAATGAATGTTGGAATGATTTCTAAATTTCTGGACTTGCATACTCGAGTATTCATTTAAGTTTACTCGAGTACTTACTCGAGTATCATCGGGAAAACTTTCATAAACTGCAAGTTAATAATCAAACATAACATTACTCGGGTAGTGCATGACGTAAACAACATTTCAAACTTTTGGAAATACTTGTTTACTTGGGTACTTACTTGGGTTTTGCATACTTTTCTTCATTAGTTACTCGAGTACAAACTCGAGTAAACCTTCAAATAAACTTTATGTTACTCGATGCTTCACTCCAGTAATGTTGGCAAGATTTCAAGCCAAGAGCACTTCAAGTTTGATTACCTTGTTACTCGAGTACATACTCGAGTAAATATAATTTTTCTGTATAGTTTACTCGGGCAATGACTTGAAATTTTCTTCCAAATAACTTTGCATATTCGATTACTTACTCGAGTAATCCACTTTAAATAAGTCATTGAATACCTGCATACTTGAGTAGTGCCTCGAGTGAAATGTGATAAAACCAGATCAAGTTATTCAAGTACTACCTTCAGATTTTTGCTTACCACAGTGAGTTACTCGAGTAGCTCCTCAAGTAACATTGGTAGGGTTGAAAATGTCGAGAGCAACACATTTCTTGAAACAGGGGACTCGAGTACATACTCGAGTATCGTTGGCAGGCTGAGACCAACTGGAAGTCTTTTACATGGTTACTCGAGTAGCTCCTCGAGTAACGTTGGCAGGCTGAGAGCAACTCCAAGTGAATTACCTAGTTACTTGAGTAGCTACTCGAGTAACGTTGGCAGGCCGAGAGCAACTTGAAAACTTTTACCTTATTACTCTAGTATTTACTCGAGTGTCGTTGGCATGTTACTTGAAGGTCGACTCAGGTTACTTCGAGTTTCAGTCCATTACTCAGTACCTACTTGAGTAACCCTTTAGAAAACTTGCCACTGATCAAGTTTCTCATCTTTTTCTCTTGGCCTTTCTTCATTACTCCAATGTTTACTTCAAGAGATGATTTTTCCTGTTATTACTTTGTTCAAACTTATTTGTTTATTAAATCTTTTTCATGCCATTCTTTGTTATCATCAAAACATGAGATCTAACACTATTTGCTCTTCCCTTTCTTTTTCATACCCTTTCCTTTCTGAACCATCAAAACTGTGCTAGGCTTTTTCTTAATGCTTTGCTCAGTAGTTTTGAGCATCCCATGTGGCTCAGAAATTGATTTCTCCATGTTGTTCATGTTGTAGTTCATAACAACTGTTCATAACTCTCCGGGAGTGAGTTGAGGATCAAATCTGTAGCTAACTCCTGGCTCATGGGAAATCCAAGCCTCTCAAGGTGATCAATATAGCCTTTCATCTTTAACACATGAGTACTAACTGATGCACCTTCAGCCATTTTGCAGGAATGTAAGGCCATTGTGGTCTCATACCTTTCTTGCCTTGCCTATTGCTGGAACATTTCCTTAAGATGTACAATCATCTCATGAGCCTCCATGAGTTCCATATCTCTTTGGAGCTTTGGAACCATAGTGGCAAGCATCAGGCAACCTACATCCACAGAGTCATCCTTATGCATTATGTAAGCATCTTTCTGAGCTTTTGGAGCATTGGCTGCAGGCTCCTCAGGAATGGGTTGATCTAGGACATAAGCCTTTCTTTCTTGCTTGAGAACAATTCTCAAGTTCCTGAACCAGTCAAGAAAGTTTGTCCCATTGAGTTTGTCCTTCTCAAGGACCGATCGCAATGATAGTGTAGCAGTATTACTAGTCGACATGATTCTACAATTAAAATATGCAAAGTTAGTTAATAATCTCCCACTAAATTAACAACCCTCAATATAATAATTAGTGGGCTAAGATCCATATTTGGCTTAAACTTAAGTCCGCTTTGGCAAGACACTTAAATTCAAGTTATTTAGGTAGGTAACCTATGTTAGGATCGGTAGGCACAACGGAAGAATTTAAAAATTTTCACTAATCCTAATCGAGGATCTATCAATGACGTTTAAACCAAGTTGGAAGGATTCATACCTTTTTGATGATTCAGAGTTTTCACGATCTCTAGGAGTCAACACGTCAGGTCCGCTCCCTCTACCGATATCTACACGAATGCTCTCCAACCGAGACTGCGTGCTAGCGCTTCTAATGTCTCCTAGGGTTTCACTTGCGGCTCTCAATTCTCATGTGTGTCAGAATATATCTGCTCTATTAAGTTTATAACATATAAGGGCTATTTTCAAATTTCAAAATTAATCATCATTAATTTCAAAATTAATTAACAATTAATTATCTTGATGAGCTAATTAAATAAATTCAGTTTAAATTAAATCTGTCCAACAGTTTTAATTTAACCTATTTATTTAATCCAAATAAAGAGCCATTAGATTTAATTTATCTTCATAAATTAAATCTGAGATACTATATCTCTATCATGTTAGATATTAAATTTATTATATCTTAATAAATTAAATTTAAAACTAATACAATATAACAATATCATATAATATATATATACACATATATATAAGATATATATTTCAAAAATATATATATCTATATAATATTATTAAATATAATAATATCATATAATATATATACATATATATATAAGATATATATTTCAAAAAAATATATATCTATATAATATTATTAATGAATTTTATATTATATATATATATAATTCATTTACCCTAAATTAAACATTATCTCGTGTTGGGTCATTCTTGTGTGCGACCCTGTAGGCCCATATAAAGTTAGCAGTGGGCCAATAACTATACAAACCAAAAAGTCGCAAGCGGCCTCTAGCAAGACATTACGACTACCCAATTCATATGAGGATCGTTATCACGATGCAACTTGTCATATGTAACCCCCTCACCGTAATTATATCCGGATTACAAAATTTTTAGTGAGATAGAGACCAATAAGAAGGTTTAACAATTTATAATCCCACATCCAAGAGATAGGGTATTCAAAAATTGATTTCCAAAGCACATTTCACCCTGGTCTCACATTCACCACGAATATAATTACTTGAGACATAAATTACATAAAGAATATCAGAATGCGGAAGCTAAAATCCCGGCTAAACCCCGGGTTAAATATATATATATCATATGGGTTTAAGGTTCCCAAAATGGGGATTACACAATCAAAATAATCATTTACATTCTCATGTACACTTGGCAATCCCAAATCCCAAAATGATGATAACCAACTATCCCAAAACACTAAATGTCCCTATGAGATCCTATCCGCTCCGGGATGGTCGCTTCTCCTTCGAGCCACTTGCCCTGTCTGAAAAGGTTAGTCATATGGAAAGAGTGAGATTCTTGAGAATCCCAGAGCAACAACTCACTCATACAATATATAAACATAAAGCATGTATGTTCATCATATTCAGCAGCATCACAATGATCTCAGGCTCACGCCACAAACGACAGCACTCACGGCTGTATTCACAATGCACTACGCCCACTTTCGTGGTGAACACTATGCCAGCTTTCGCTGTAATCACTATGCACAACGCCCGCTTTCGCGGTGAACACTATGTAGCAGCAACACGAAGCACAAAGCATCTCAATGCACAAAGTATCACAAGGCAGCAGCAGCAGCAACATCCACACAATGAATGACAGACAAACATACCATACATTTACACAAAGTATAAGAGAGGAGTCGCTACCTGAAGCTTTCCTGACAATCTTTGGCACAGTAGGCTCACGCGGACGACAGATGTCAAATCCCATTCAAATTAGGGACAATTGATCAATCTCTTTTCCAATGTATATTTCAATAATTCTCTAAGTTGGTTATCATTTAGGAATCATTAGGTGACTAAAATAGGCCTAAACATATGCCTAAAGGGTTGGAAAAACCTACCCAAAAGACCCCTTACTCGAAGGCAAAACACTGATTTTTGACAGCCTCACTCGAGCACAAATGCTCTCACTCGAGCATTGGTACGGACAGCACCCGAGCACAAGAGAAAGTGAGACTGCGAGTGAGCACCCGAGAGCACAAAGGAACTTCCAGGAGCTGGCTCACTCGAGCACAAGGCCAAAAGCCTCACTCGAGCACCCGCGAGCACAGCACCCCCGAGTGACAACCCGAGAGCACCACTCTCACCTGAGACACAGGCTCACTCGAGCACAGCCATATGTGCTCGAGCACACACCCTATACTCGCGAGTGAGAAAACACACTCGTGCATCTTGCCCGCGAGTATCCACCCGAGAGTAACCCTCTACTCTGGCTTACACCTTCACTCGAGCAGAACCATGCTCACTCGAGCATGTTCTTCGCTCACTCGAGCACAAAGCGATGTGCTCGAGCATTGCTCACAAAACCCAGGTAATACTCGAAGCACAACAGGGAAAACTTGCATATCACTCGAGCACGTTCTTCCTCTGCTCGAGTGATGTGCATCAGAGGCCCAAAAGTGCAGAAAACCAGAAAACGCCAGATGGTCAAAAATCCCTTCCAAATGGTTCCCAAACTCTTCCTAATGCTCATACACTCTAGGCACTAACTAGGGAACACAATGGCAATACCAAAACACCCAAAAAACCATTTTGACCACAATCAAACACTAAGGTCTCTAAGGTACACAATGTCCAAATTCCCTTAAACACCTTTTTATCATTCCAAATCACATCAAATAATCATATATCTCCAAACTAAATCATTTTCAATCATAAATCATAACAAACTTCACATTTCCAAAAATAGGCATATATAGGGCAAAATTCCAGATTTGACTATACTTGGCCAAAAATCATACATTATACTTCAAAATGCTCTAAATGCCTACCTCTTCACTTTGCTCAATCTAGAATCTTGATTCCTCAACCTTCCAATTTCGACCCACACCCAAATCACCACTTCTCAAGATTCTACAGCCACCACCACAAAGCTCTCATTGATATGAACAATATCAGAGAAGGGGATTGGAGCAAAGGAGAATCACAACTCACCAAAATCAAAGCTTTCTTCTTCTCTTCCAAGCTCAAACCAGCACCAGAAATGGAGGAAGGAGAGAGAAAGTGAGAGGTAAGGAGAGATGATGATGATGAAGAAGTCAACTCCTTCTCCCTACACACACACACAACCGCACAAGAGAGAGAGAGAAAAGAGAAAAAGTGATTTTTGTCTCCTAGTGCCACATCCAATGGCTCACCCAATGCCACATGTCATCATCTTAATCATTCTCTTATGAGCTCACATAAACACAAAGCATAGGGTTCCGACCCATTATCAATGAATCTCAACCCTTGATCTTAAATACCACATGTATTTATTCTAAAAATTCATATTACATTAATCATTATAGTGCTTAATTACACTGATTACAATGATTTTCATAATCATTAGCCCTAATCACAAATTGGGATATTACAATTCTCCCCCTGTTAAATAAATTTCGTCCTCGAAATTTGCTAAATCACTTGAGCCATAAACTCTGGATATCGCCTTCGCATATCCTCTTCTGTTTCCCAAGTCGCTTTCGGCTGGGTCATACCCTTCCAGATCACTTTCGCATAAGGAATACTCCGGTGTCTGAGCCGACGTTCCTCGCATTCAATTATCCGCTCTGGCTCCACCGCATACGTGAAGTTATCTCGCAACTCCACATTCTCATACTCAACGACATGAGATGGATCTGGTTGATATTTCTTCAATTGGGAAACATGAAACACATCATGCAATCTGCTCAAGCTTGGAGGTAGGGCTATACGATAAGCAACAGGCCCAATCCTATCAAGGATCTCAAAAGGACCTATATACCTTGGGCTTAACTTCTTTCGCTTTATAGCTCGCCCAATGCCGGTGACAGGAGATACTCTAAGAAATACATGGTCACCAACTTCAAACTCTAGAGGTCTTCTCCTCTTGTCCGCATAACTCTTCTGCCGACTCTGAGCTGCAAGAAGCCTCTTACGAATGATTCGAATCTGGGCTGAGGTTTGATCCACAAGATCCGGCCCATAGAGCTTCCTCTCGGACAACTCATTCCAACACAATGGCGATTGGCATTTCCTTCCATACAATGCTTCATACGGCGCCATTCGAATGCTCGCATGATAGCTATTGTTATAGGCAAACTCCGCAAGTGGAAGAAAACGATCCCAACTCCCTTTGAAGTCAAGAACACATGCCCGCAACATGTCCTCTAAGGTCTGTATAGTCCTCTCTGACTGACCGTCTGTCTGAGGATGATAGGCTGTACTGAACCTCAGTTGAGTACCCAGTGCCTCATGCAATGCCTTCCAGAATCTCGAAGTGAAACGGGGATCTCGATTCGAGATAATATTCTTTGGTACACCATGGAGTTTCACAATTTCATGAATGTAAATCTCTGCTAGCTTGTCCGGAGAGTAACTAGCATTGATCGGTAAGAAGTGCGCCGACTTCGTTAACCGGTCTACAACGACCCAGATCGCATCATAATTCCTGATCTTGGGCAATCCCACAACAAGATCCATGGTTACACTTTCCCATTTCCATTCCGGAATTTTAGGACTCTGCAACAAACCAGGTGGTCTTTGGTGTTCAATCTTCACTTTCTGACATGTGAGACACCTTGCCACATATTTTGTCACATCACTCTTCATTCCCGGCCACCAATACACAGATTTCAAACCATGGTACATCTTGGTCATACCCGGATGGAGAGTATACTAGCTCTTATGTGCCTCATCTAAGATCTTCTGTCTCAACTCCGCCTTAAGTGGAACGCACACTCTTTTCTGATAGCGAACCAATCCACGAGGTGACACATCATAGCCCTGAGCTTCTCCACGCTCTATTCTAGGCAGGTTATGCTGTATCCAGTCATCTTGCCTCTGAGCTTCTTCAATCTCAGCTCTCAAGTCACTTTCCCCTTGGGAAACATTATAATTGGCACAGATGATCTGGTTCGACAAATTCATATCACGAAAATCCGCAATCAACTTCCCCTCGTGTATCATCATAGCTGCCACAATCACAGTCTTCCGACTAAGAGCATCAGCGACTACATTCGCCTTACCCGGATGATATTTTATTTCCAGGTTGTAGTCCTTAAGCAACTCCATCCAACGACGCTGTTTCATATTCAGTTCTTTCTGATCATACAAATACTTGAGACTCTTGTGGTCGCAGTACAATTCCACCGTCACACCATACAGGTAATGACGCCAAATCTTCAATGCAAACACTATGGCCGCAAGCTCCAGATCATGAGTGGGATAGTTCAATTCATGAGGTTTGAGCTGTCGAGAGGCGTAGGCCACCACACGTCCCTGCTGCATAAGGACACACCCTAATCCCTGCCCACTGGCATCAGAATACACAACGTATGTCACACTGGGATCGGGCAAAATCAACACAGGTGCCGTAGTGAACCTCTGTTTCAACTCCACAAAGCAATTATCACAATGTTCATCCCATACAAATGGCTTATCTTTTCTCGTGAGCTTGGTCATCGGCAACGCAATGCGGGAGAAATTCTGAATGAATCTCCGATAATAACCAGCAAGACCCAGAAAACTGCGTACCTCAGCAACAGTTTCTGGCCTCTTCCAGTTCAGTACTGCTTCCACTTTACTAGGATCCACAGAGACCCCTTCCTGCGAGATAACATGGCCTAAGAATCTTACTTCTGACAGCCAAAACTCGCACTTACTCAACTTAGCATAGAGTCATTTTTCACGCAATATATTCAGCACAATTCTCAAATGATGCTCATGCTCTTCTCTACTCTTAGAGTATATCAAAATATCATCGATGAATACCACAACGAATTGATCCAGATATTGACGAAAGATACGGTTCATGTAATCCATGAAAACCGCAGGCGCATTGGTCAAACCAAATGGCATCACTAAGAACTCATAATGACCATACCTGGTCCGGAAAGCAGTCTTCGGAACATCGTCCGCTTTCACTCGCAGCTGATGATACCCCGACCTTAGATCAATCTTCAAAAACACACATGCACCAGATAATTGATCTAAGAGATCATCGATTCTAGGGAGAGGGTACTTATTCTTGACAGTAACCTTATTCAACTCTCTATAATCAATGCATAAACAAAGACTCCCGTCTTTCTTTTTCACAAATAAAACTGGAGCACCCCAAGGCGACACACTGGGTCTAATAAACCCTTTCTCAAGCAAATCCTCGATCTGCTTTTTCAATTCAGCCATTTCATTAGGAGCCATACGGTATGGGGCTTTAGATACAGAACCCGCTCCAGGCACAATATCAATCGGGAACTGAACTTCCCTTTCCGGAGGTAATCCACTTAAATCGTCTGGAAACACCTCAGGGAATTCATTCACTATGGGTATACTACTCAAAGACTCATTGGTTTCTCCTTGTACAGAAAAGAAAACCATATACCCCTGACAACCCTTTTTTAAATATTTCTCAGCCTTAGCTGTCGAAAGGAAATTCAAACCGGCATTTTCGCCCTCAATGCTTTGAGAAACAGGATACACTATCCTTTTGTTCCCACAATCTAACAACACATTATTAGCTCTCAACCAATCAAAACCCAAAATGACTTCCAATTGGCAGAGCGGCAAACAAATCAAATCTACTACAGACTCATGGCCCTCTACGGTTATAACACAGTTTAGACAAGCTTCTGTAGCCACAGCCTTAACACCCATTGGTGTTGACACAATCAAATCGAATGGCAACTTATGCACATTCATTCCCAGACGCCTCACACAAGCATAAGCAATAAAGGAGTGACTTGCACCCGAATCAAATAACGCTTGTAACTCAATGCCATAGATAAGGACTTTACCTTGTATCAACTCTGGGGATTTCCGGGCCTCTTCGTGAGTCATAGCAAATACGCGGCCCTGAGTCCTCTGTCTCTGCTCTGGTCGCGGCTGTCCACACTCAACAGATGTATGCCCCACTTGCTTACATTTGAAGCAAATCACCCGACCATCACACGTCTTGCCATGATGTGGTTGGTTGCAACGAGGACATATCCATACACTAGGAGTTCTCTGCTGATCACGACTCCCAGACTGATAAGGCTTCTTACTACCTCCTCTAAATGAAGAGGATGATCCTGAGCCCTTCCGCTTCTGAGAAGCACCGCCCTTACTAGGCTCACTATAACCACCACCAGCCTTAGCCGGATACAACTCCCTAAGATTACTCTCAGTGATCCGACATTCTTCAATGGCCTTGTTGAACTTGGAAAACTGATGAGTGGCGAGTCTCTTTCTCATATCACGCCTCAAACCCCGAATTAACATATCTGAAGTCAACTCCTCATCATCCATTTTCTGAAGATAAGAGGAATATCGGGATAGGCGGGTGAATCGTGACAAATATTCATCAAATGACTCCGTGTCCCCTTGCTTGATGTTGAGGAATTCGGTTTCCTTCTCAAGCCTCACTGACTTGGGAAAATACTTCTCGTTGAAGTGTTGTTGGAACACCTCCCAGGTCAATGGTTCATTCTTTAACCGCAATGACAAGGCAATGTTACGCCACCAACGATCAACATCGCCTTCAAGCTTGTACACCGCTAATTTAGCTTTCACCTCGGAGGGACACACTAAGACCTCAAAAATCTTCTCCAGACGGTGTAGCCAATCTTCAGCCGCCTGGGGATCAAACTTCCCCTTAAATGCCTTTGAGGTAGTTGCTTACAGAATTTAGAGACCCAATACTCAAGGTCTCGTTCCTCCCTGACTGGCACTCCATGGGATCCTTGATTCGGAATCACACGAGGAGGGGATTCAAGTGGTCGTGCCGACCCTTCAGCCGTATCTTCTAGTCTAGTCTCCTCTCGGGTTTCCCCTAGAGTTCCTTCTTGAGTAGACTGACCCCTACCCTCATTGTTCTTTGCTTTTTCAGCTCTAAGCTCATCTCTAAGCTCCGCTATCATATCTCGTTGATCCTTTATCAAGCCCATCAACTCTTGCATAGGATCCGGTGGATTGTCATTGACTAACTCCACCTCAGGGTCCAAACGCTGTCCGCTGGGACGACCCCGTGTCTTTTTCATTCTACAAATCATTCACTAGGTCAATTCCACAGATAGTGTATACACATTGTTCACAAATCTCATATATATATTCCTAACAAAGAGCACACATGTGTATACAACAATCATTCACAGATAATCTATTATCACTAAGAACACACTATGGGAGCTATCCTAGCAACCTCTACCCATGCCAGGAACCTGGCTCTGATACCAAAAATGTAACCCCCTCACCGTAATTATATCCGGATTACAAAATTTTTAGTGAGATAGAGACCAATAAGAAGGTTTAACAATTTATAATCCCACATCCAAGAGATGGGGTATTCAAAAATTGATTTCCAAAGCACATTTCACCCTGGTCTCACATTCACCACGAATATAATTACTTGAGACATAAATTACATAAAGAATATCAGAATGCGGAAGCTAAAATCCCGGCTAAACCCCGGGTTAAATATATATATATATCATATGGGTTTAAGGTTCCCAAAATGGGGATTACACAATTAAAATAATCATTTACATTCTCATGTACACTTGGCAATCCCAGATCCCAAAATGATGATAACCAACTATCCCAAAACACTAAATGTCCCTATGAGATCCTATCTGCTCCGGGATGGTCGCTTCTCCTTCGAGCCACTTGCCCTGTCTGAAAAGGTTAGTCATATGGAAAGAGTGAGATTCTTGAGAATCCCAGAGCAACAACTCACTCATACAATATATAAACATAAAGCATGTATGTTCATCATATTCAGCAGCATCACAATGATCTCAGGCTCACGCCACAAACGACAGCACTCACGGCTGTATTCACAATGCACTACGCCCACTTTCGTGGTGAACACTATGCCAGCTTTCGCTGTAATCACTATGCACAACGCCCGCTTTCGCGGTGAATACTATGTAGCAGCAACACGAAGCACAAAGCATCTCAATGCACAAAGTATCACAAGGCAGCAGCAGCAGCAACATCCACACAATGAATGACAGACAAACATACCATACATTTACACAAAGTATAAGAGAGGAGTCGCTACCTGAAGCTTTCCTGACAATCTTTGGCACAGTAGGCTCACGCGGACGACAGATGTCAAATCCCATTCAAATTAGGGACAATTGATCAATCTCTTTTCCAATGTATATTTCAATAATTCTCTAAGTTGGTTATCATTTAGGACTCATTAGGTGACTAAAATAGGCCTAAACATATGCCTAAAGGGTTGGAAAAACCTACCCAAAAGACCCCTTACTCGAAGGCAAAACACTGATTTTTGACAGCCTCACTCGAGCACAAATGCTCTCACTCGAGCATTGGTACGGACAGCACCCGAGCACAAGAGAAAGTGAGACTGCGAGTGAGCACCCGAGAGCACAAAGGAACTTCCAGGAGCTGGCTCACTCGAGCACGCTAACCTCACTCGAGCACAAGGCCAAAAGCCTCACTCGAGCACCCGCGAGCACAGCACCCCCGAGTGACAACCCGAGAGCACCACTCTCACCTGAGACACAGGCTCACTCGAGCACAGCCATATGTGCTCGAGCACACACCCTATACTCGCGAGTGAGAAAACACACTCGTGCATCTTGCCCGCGAGTATCCACCCGAGAGTAACCCTCTACTCTGGCTTACACCTTCACTCGAGCAGAACCATGCTCACTCGAGCATGTTCTTCGCTCACTCGAGCACAAAGCGATGTGCTCGAGCATTGCTCACAAAACCCAGGTAATACTCGAAGCACAACAGGGAAAACTTGCATATCACTCGAGCACGTTCTTCCTCTGCTCGAGTGATGTGCATCAGAGGCCCAAAAGTGCAGAAAACCAGAAAACGCCAGATGGTCAAAAATCCCTTCCAAATGGTTCCCAAACTCTTCCCAATGCTCATACACTCTAGGCACTAACTAGGGAACACAATGGCAATACCAAAACACCCCAAAAACCATTTTGACCACAATCAAACATTAAGGTCTCTAAGGTACACAATGTCCAAATTCCCTTAAACACCTTTTTATCATTCCAAATCACATCAAATAATCATATATCTCCAAACTAAATCATTTTCAATCATAAATCATAACAAACTTCACATTTCCAAAAATAGGCATATATAGGGCAAAATTCCAGATTTGACTATACTTGGCCAAAAATCATACATTATACTTCAAAATGCTCTAAATGCCTACCTCTTCACTTTGCTCAATCTAGAATCTTGATTCCTCAACCTTCCAATTTCGACCCACACCCAAATCACCACTTCTCAAGATTCTACAACCACCACCACAAAGCTCTCATTGATATGAACAATATCAGAGAAGGGGATTGGAGCAAAGGAGAATCACAACTCACCAAAATCAAAGCTTTCTTCTTCTCTTCCAAGCTCAAACCAGCACCAGAAATGGAGGAAGGAGAGAGAAAGTGAGAGGTAAGGAGAGATGATGATGATGAAGAAGTCAACTCCTTCTCCCTACACACACACACAACCGCACAAGAGAGAGAGAGAAAAGAGAAAAAGTGATTTTTGTCTCCTAGTGCCACATCCAATGGCTCACCCAATGCCACATGTCATCATCTTAATCATTCTCTTATGAGCTCACATAAACACAAAGCATAGGGTTCCGACCCATTATCAATGAATCTCAACCCTTGATCTTAAATACCACATGTATTTATTCTAAAAATTCATATTACATTAATCATTATAGTGCTTAATTACACTGATTACAATGATTTTCATAATCATTAGCCCTAATCACAAATTGGGATATTACAATTCTCCCCCTGTTAAATAAATTTCGTCCTCGAAATTTGCTAAATCACTTGAGCCATAAACTCTGGATATCGCCTTCGCATATCCTCTTCTGTTTCCCAAGTCGCTTTCGGCTGGGTCATACCCTTCCAGATCACTTTCACATAAGGAATACTCCGGTGTCTGAGCCGACGTTCCTCGCATTCAATTATCCGCTCTGGCTCCACCGCATACGTGAAGTTATCTCGCAACTCCACATTCTCATACTCAACGACATGAGATGGATCTGGTTGATATTTCTTCAATTGGGAAACATGAAACACATCATGCAATCTGCTCAAGCTCAGAGGTAGGGCTATACGATAAGCAACAGGCCCAATCCTATCAAGGATCTCAAAAGGACCTATATACCTTGGGCTTAACTTCTTTCGCTTTATAGCTCGCCCAATGCCGGTGACAGGAGATACTCTAAGAAATACATGGTCACCAACTTCAAACTCTAGAGGTCTTCTCCTCTTGTCCGCATAACTCTTCTGCCGACTCTGAGCTGCAAGAAGCCTCTTACGAATGATTCGAATCTGGGCTGAGGTTTGATCCACAAGATCCGGCCCATAGAGCTTCCTCTCGGACAACTCATTCCAACACAATGGCGATTGGCATTTCCTTCCATACAATGCTTCATACGGCGCCATTCGAATGCTCGCATGATAGCTATTGTTATAGGCAAACTCCGCAAGTGGAAGAAAACGATCCCAACTCCCTTTGAAGTCAAGAACACATGCCCGCAACATGTCCTCTAAGGTCTGTATAGTCCTCTCTGACTGACCGTCTGTCTGAGGATGATAGGCTGTACTGAACCTCAGTTGAGTACCCAGTGCCTCATGCAATGCCTTCCAGAATCTCGAAGTGAAAAGGGGATCTCGATTCGAGATAATATTCTTTGGTACACCATGGAGTTTCACAATTTCACGAACGTAAATCTCTGCTAGCTTGTCCGGAGAGTAACTAGCATTGATCGGTAAGAAGTGCGCCGACTTCGTTAACCGGTCCACAACGACCCAGATCGCATCATAATTCCTGATCTTGGGCAATCCCACAACAAGATCCATGGTTACACTTTCCCATTTCCATTCCGGAATTTCAGGACTGTGCAACAAACCAGGTGGTCTTTGGTGTTCAATCTTCACTTTCTGACATGTGAGACACCTTGCCACATATTTTGTCACATCACTCTTCATTCCCGGCCACCAATACACAGATTTCAAACCATGGTACATCTTGGTCATACCCGGATGGAGAGTATACTGGCTCTTATGTGCCTCATCTAAGATCTTCTGTCTCAACTCCGCCTTAAGTGGAACGCACACTCTTTTCTGATAGCGAACCAATCCACGAGGCGACACATCATAGCCCTGAGCTTCTCCACGCTCTATTCTAGGCAGGTTATGCTGTATCCAGTCATCTTGCCTCTGAGCTTCTTCAATCTCAGCTCTCAAGTCACTTTCCCCTTGGGAAACATTATAATTGGCACAGATGATCTGGTTCGACAAATTCATATCACGAAAATCCGCAATCAACTTCCCCTCGTGTATCATCATAGCTGCCACAATCACAGTCTTCCGACTAAGAGCATCAGCGACTACATTCGCCTTACCCGGATGATATTTTATTTCCAGGTTGTAGTCCTTAAGCAACTCCATCCAACGACGCTGTTTCATATTCAGTTCTTTCTGATCATACAAATACTTGAGACTCTTGTGGTCGCAGTACAATTCCACCGTCACACCATACAGGTAATGACGCCAAATCTTCAATGCAAACACTATGGCCGCAAGCTCCAGATCATGAGTGGGATAGTTCAATTCATGAGGTTTGAGCTGTCGAGAGGCGTAGGCCACCACACGTCCCTGCTGCATAAGGACACACCCTAATCCCTGCCCACTGGCATCAGAATACACAACGTATGTCACACTGGGATCGGGCAAAATCAACACAGGTGCCGTAGTGAACCTCTGTTTCAACTCCACAAAGCAATTATCACAATGTTCATCCCATACAAATGGCTTATCTTTTCTCGTGAGCTTGGTCATCGGCAACGCAATGCGGGAGAAATTCTGAATGAATCTCCGATAATAACCAGCAAGACCCAGAAAACTGCGTACCTCAGCAACAGTTTCTGGCCTCTTCCAGTTCAGTACTGCTTCCACTTTACTAGGATCCACAGAGACCCCTTCCTGCGAGATAACATGGCCTAAGAATCTTACTTCTGACAGCCAAAACTCGCACTTACTCAACTTAGCATAGAGTCATTTTTCACGCAATATATTCAGCACAATTCTCAAATGATGCTCATGCTCTTCTCTACTCTTAGAGTATATCAAAATATCATCGATGAATACCACAACGAATTGATCCAGATATTGACGAAAGATACGGTTCATGTAATCCATGAAAACCGCAGGCGCATTGGTCAAACCAAATGGCATCACTAAGAACTCATAATGACCATACCTGGTCCGGAAAGCAGTCTTCGGAACATCGTCCGCTTTCACTCGCAGCTGATGATACCCCGACCTTAGATCAATCTTCAAAAACACACATGCACCAGATAATTGATCTAAGAGATCATCGATTCTAGGGAGAGGGTACTTATTCTTGACAGTAACCTTATTCAACTCTCTATAATCAATGCATAAACAAAGACTCCCGTCTTTCTTTTTCACAAATAAAACTGGAGCACCCCAAGGCGACACACTGGGTCTAATAAACCCTTTCTCAAGCAAATCCTCGATCTGCTTTTTCAATTCAGCCATTTCATTAGGAGCCATACGGTATGGGGCTTTAGATACAGAACCCGCTCCAGGCACAATATCAATCGGGAACTGAACTTCCCTTTCCGGAGGTAATCCACTTAAATCGTCTGGAAACACCTCAGGGAATTCATTCACTATGGGTATACTACTCAAAGACTCATTGGTTTCTCCTTGTACAGAAAAGAAAACCATATACCCCTGACAACCCTTTTTTAAATATTTCTCAGCCTTAGCTGTCGAAAGGAAATTCAAACCGGCATTTTCGCCCTCAATGCTTTGAGAAACAGGATACACTATCCTTTTGTTCCCACAATCTAACAACACATTATTAGCTCTCAACCAATCAAAACCCAAAATGACTTCCAATTGGCAGAGCGGCAAACAAATCAAATCTACTACAGACTCATGGCCCTCTACGGTTATAACACAGTTTAGACAAGCTTCTGTAGCCACAGCCTTAACACCCATTGGTGTTGACACAATCAAATCGAATGGCAACTTATGCACATTCATTCCCAGACGCCTCACACAAGCATAAGCAATAAAGGAGTGACTTGCACCCGAATCAAATAACGCTTGTAACTCAATGCCATAGATAAGGACTTTACCTTGTATCAACTCTGGGGATTTCCGGGCCTCTTCGTGAGTCATAGCAAATACGCGGCCCTGAGTCCTCTGTCTCTGCTCTGGTCGCGGCTGTCCACACTCAACAGATGTATGCCCCACTTGCTTACATTTGAAGCAAATCACCCGACCATCACACGTCTTGCCATGATGTGGTTGGTTGCAACGAGGACATATCCATACACTAGGAGTTCTCTGCTGATCACGACTCCCAGACTGATAAGGCTTCTTACTACCTCCTCTAAATGAAGAGGATGATCCTGAGCCCTTCCGCTTCTGAGAAGCACCGCCCTTACTAGGCTCACTATAACCACCACCAGCCTTAGCCGGATACAACTCCCTAAGATTACTCTCAGTGATCCGACATTCTTCAATGGCCTTGTTGAACTTGGAAAACTGATGAGTGGCGAGTCTCTTTCTCATATCACGCCTCAAACCCCGAATTAACATATCTGAACTCAACTCCTCATCATCCATTTTCTGAAGATAAGAGGAATATCGGGATAGGCGGGTGAATCGGGACAAATATTCATCAAATGACTCCGTGTCCCCTTGCTTGATGTTGAGGAATTCGGTTTCCTTCTCAAGGCTCACTGACTTGGGAAAATACTTCTCGTTGAAGTGTTGTTGGAACACCTCCCAAGTCAATGGTTCATTCTTTAACCGCAATGACAAGGCAATGTTACGCCACCAACGATCAACATCGCATTCAAGCTTGTACACCGCTAATTTAGCTTTCACCTCGGAGGGACACACTAAGACCTCAAAAATCTTCTCCAGACGGTGTAGCCAATCTTCAGCCGCCTGGGGATCAAACTTCCCCTTAAATGCCTTTGAGGTAGTTGCTTACAGAATTTAGAGACCCAATACTCAAGGTCTCGTTCCTCCCTGACTGGCACTCCATGGGATCCTTGATTCGGAATCACACGAGGAGGGGATTCAAGTGGTCGTGCCGACCCTTCAGCCGTATCTTCTAGTCTAGTCTCCTCTCGGGTTTCCCCTAGAGTTCCTTCTTGAGTAGACTGACCCCTACCCTCATTGTTCTTTGCTTTTTCAGCTCTAAGCTCATCTCTAAGCTCCGCTATCATATCTCGTTGATCCTTTATCAAGCCCATCAACTCTTGCATAGGATCCGGTGGATTGTCATTGACTAACTCCACCTCAGGGTCCAAACGCTGTCCGCTGGGACGACCCCGTGTCTTTTTCATTCTACAAATCATTCACTAGGTCAATTCCACAGATAGTGTATACACATTGTTCACAAATCTCATATATATATTCCTAACAAAGAGCACACATGTGTATACAACAATCATTCACAGATAATCTATTATCACTAAGAACACACTATGGGAGCTATCCTAGCAACCTCTACCCATGCCAGGAACCTGGCTCTGATACAAAAAATGTAACCCCCTCACCGTAATTATATCCGGATTACAAAATTTTTAGTGAGATAGAGACCAATAAGAAGGTTTAACAATTTATAATCCCACATCCAAGAGATGGGGTATTCAAAAATTGATTTCCAAAGCACATTTCACCCTGGTCTCACATTCACCACGAATATAATTACTTGAGACATAAATTACATAAAGAATATCAGAATGCGGAAGCTAAAATCCCGGCTAAACCCCGGGTTAAATATATATATATATCATATGGGTTTAAGGTTCCCAAAATGGGGATTACACAATTAAAATAATCATTTACATTCTCATGTACACTTGGCAATCCCAGATCCCAAAATGATGATAACCAACTATCCCAAAACACTAAATGTCCCTATGAGATCCTATCCGCTCCGGGATGGTCGCTTCTCCTTCGAGCCACTTGCCCTGTCTGAAAAGGTTAGTCATATGGAAAGAGTGAGATTCTTGAGAATCCCAGAGCAACAACTCACTCATACAATATATAAACATAAAGCATGTATGTTCATCATATTCAGCAGCATCACAATGATCTCAGGCTCACGCCACAAACGACAGCACTCACGGCTGTATTCACAATGCACTACGCCCACTTTCGTGGTGAACACTATGCCAGCTTTCGCTGTAATCACTATGCACAACGCCCGCTTTCGCGGTGAACACTATGTAGCAGCAACACGAAGCACAAAGCATCTCAATGCACAAAGTATCACAAGGCAGCAGCAGCAGCAACATCCACACAATGAATGACAGACAAACATACCATACATTTACACAAAGTATAAGAGAGGAGTCGCTACCTGAAGCTCTCCTGACAATCTTTGGCACAGTAGGCTCACGCGGACGACAGATGTCAAATCCCATTCAAATTAGGGACAATTGATCAATCTCTTTTCCAATGTATATTTCAATAATTCTCTAAGTTGGTTATCATTTAGGACTCATTAGGTGACTAAAATAGGCCTAAACATATGCCTAAAGGGTTGGAAAAACCTACCCAAAAGACCCCTTACTCGAAGGCAAAACACTGATTTTTGACAGCCTCACTCGAGCACAAATGCTCTCACTCGAGCATTGGTACGGACAGCACCCGAGCACAAGAGAAAGTGAGACTGCGAGTGAGCACCCGAGAGCACAAAGGAACTTCCAGGAGCTGGCTCACTCGAGCACGCTAACCTCACTCGAGCACAAGGCCAAAAGCCTCACTCGAGCACCCGCGAGCACAGCACCCCCGAGTGACAACCCGAGAGCACCCCTCTCACCTGAGACACAGGCTCTCTCGAGCACAGCCATATGTGCTCGAGCACACACCCTATACTCGTGAGTGAGAAAACACACTCGTGCATCTTGCCCGCGAGTATCCACCCGAGAGTAACCCTCTACTCTGGCTTACACCTTCACTCGAGCAGAACCATGCTCACTCGAGCATGTTCTTCGCTCACTCGAGCACAAAGCGATGTGCTCGAGCATTGCTCACAAAACCCAGGTAATACTCGAAGCACAACAGGGAAAACTTGCATATCACTCGAGCACGTTCTTCCTCTGCTCGAGTGATGTGCATCAGAGGCCCAAAAGTGCAGAAAACCAGAAAACGCCAGATGGTCAAAAATCCCTTCCAAATGGTTCCCAAACTCTTCCCAATGCTCATACACTCTAGGCACTAACTAGGGAACACAATGGCAATACCAAAACACCCCAAAAACCATTTTGACCACAATCAAACACTAAGGTCTCTAAGGTACACAATGTCCAAATTCCCTTAAACACCTTTTTATCATTCCAAATCACATCAAATAATCATATATCTCCAAACTAAATCATTTTCAATCATAAATCATAACAAACTTCACATTTCCAAAAATAGGCATATATAGGGCAAAATTCCAGATTTGACTATACTTGGCCAAAAATCATACATTATACTTCAAAATGCTCTAAATGCCTACCTCTTCACTTTGCTCAATCTATAATCTTGATTCCTCAACCTTCCAATTTCGACCCACACCCAAATCACCACTTCTCAAGATTCTACAACCACCACCACAAAGCTCTCATTGATATGAACAATATCAGAGAAGGGGATTGGAGCAAAGGAGAATCACAACTCACCAAAATCAAAGCTTTCTTCTTCTCTTCCAAGCTCAAACCAGCACCAGAAATGGAGGAAGGAGAGAGAAAGTGAGAGGTAAGGAGAGATGATGATGATGAAGAAGTCAACTCCTTCTCCCTACACACACACACAACCGCACAAGAGAGAGAGAGAAAAGAGAAAAAGTGATTTTTGTCTCCTAGTGCCACATCCAATGGCTCACCCAATGCCACATGTCATCATCTTAATCATTCTCTTATGAGCTCACATAAACACAAAGCATAGGGTTCCGACCCATTATCAATGAATCTCAACCCTTGATCTTAAATACCACATGTATTTATTCTAAAAATTCATATTACATTAATCATTATAGTGCTTAATTACACTGATTACAATGATTTTCATAATCATTAGCCCTAATCACAAATTGGGATATTACATCATACAACTATGTCACATCCCTTTTGTCACACGATATCAATCAAGGATAAGGCACGGATAATGTCATCCTCTTGTTCCTGACCATTACTTTCTCGATTCCTGAGTAGTATGATAACAGAGACAGAAACTCCTTTCATCATAGTATGGCGATACATTTCTCAGACTCACTCATCGAGGGGCCCAGTAATATCTCTCTACTAATATGAGGGACAAATTCCATCTTCATCATTCATATTCCTCTGCATGGAAAACCACCAAGCCCGATCGTAGCCTTTATCATCACCCGGTCAAAAGTGACTTTTGACTATTTAAAGCTTAGCAACTCTCATGTAGGAATCCATGATGACCTCAGGTTTAAGGGCATTGCGATGTGGTTATACATGAGAAAAGCTTATGACTTGATCCATGTAGCTTTCTCATAATGGGTCGGTCCAGCACCTTGTACTCTTACAAGTGCCTAAGACTTTGATTTGTATCTCCATATCTTTTAAAAGTCATATTGATCTTGTTTCATCTCTGCTCCCGCATAGATGACCGACCAAGGACATTTTAGGACAATCTTTATGAATTATCCAAGGATACAATTATCACAGTTAACATGCAAATAATATGATAACAGAATGGAGAAATTTCATTAAAATAATAATGTTCAAAGTACAATGATTGGCCCTTAGGGCACTATTTCCAATATCGACTTCATTAGCCGGTCCACAATGACCTAGATTGCGTCATAGTTCCTGATCCTGGGTAATCCCACCACAAGGTCCATGGTCACACTTTCCCATTTCCATTACGGAATCTCAGGACTCTGAAGTAAACCTAGCGGTCTCTGGTGCTCAATTTTCACCTTTTGGCAAGTGAGACACCTTGCTTCAATCTCGGCCACCAATATACAGACTTTAGATTATGGTACATTTTGGTCATACTAGGATAAAGAGTATATCGGCTCTTGTGCGCCTCATCCAGAATCTTCTGTCTCAACTCTGCCTTTAATGGAACATAGATTCTCTTCTGATAGCGAACCAATCCACTAGGCAATAGATCATAGCCCTGAGCTTCTCCCCGTTCAATCCGAGCTAGGTTACGTTGTATCCAGCCATCTTGCCTCTGAGCTTCTTCAATCTCGACTCTCAAATCACTTTCCTCTTGGGAAATAGTATAATTGGCACAGAGGATTTGATTTGATATATTCAAATCACAGAAATCTTCTATCAATTTCCCCTCTTGTATCATTATAGCTGCCACATTCACTATCTTTCAACTAAGAGTATCAGCAACTACATTTGCCTTACCCAGATGGTAGTTAATTTCCAAGTTGTAGTCCTTAAGCAACTCCATCTAACGGCGTTGTCTCATATTCAATTCTTTCTTATCATACAAATACTTGAAACTTTTGTGGTCGTAGTACAGTTCTATCGTCACCCCATACAAATAATGCCTCCAAATTTTCAAAGCGAACATAATTGCCGCAAGCTCCAAATCATAAGTGGGATAGTTCATTTCATGAGATTTGACCTGTCGAGAAGCATAGGCCACCACACACCCCTGCTGCATAAGGACACACCCTAATCCCTGCTTACTCGCATCACTATACACAACATACGTCAAGTTGGGATTAGGTACAATCAACACAAGTGTCGAGTCAACCTCTCTTTCAACTCCACAAAGCAATTTTCATTTTTTTCATCTGACACAAATAGCTAATCCTTCCTCATGAGCTTAGTCATTGGCAAAGTAATACGAGAGAAATTCTGGATGAATCTCTGGTAGTAACCAGCAAGATCCATAAAACTGTGTACCGTAGCGACAGTTTCTAGCCTCTTCAAGTCTAATATTGCTTCCACTTTACTGGGATCCACAAAGACCCTATCTTTCGAGATAATATGGCCTAAGAACTTCACTTTTGATAGCCAGAACTCACACTTACTCAATTTGGCATAGAGTTGCTTCTCACGTAATATATTCAATGCAATTCTAAAATGATGCTCATGTTCTTCTCTTCTCTTGGAGTATATTAGAATATCATCGATAAATACCACAATGAACTGATCCAGATATTATCGAAAGATATGGTTCATGTAATCCATGAATACCACAGGTACATTGGTTAGCCCAAATGGCATCACCAAGAACTTATAGTGACCATACCTGGTTTGGAAAGCAGTCTTCAGAATATCTTCTGCTTTCACTCACAGCTGATGATACCCCACCTTAGATCAATTTTTGAAAACACACACGAACTAGATAGTTGATCTAAAAGGTCATCAATTCTGGGGAGGGGATATTTATTCTTAATGGTAATCGTATTCAGCTCTCTATAATCAATACACAACCGTAAACTTCCGTCTATCTTTTTTACATATAAAACTAGAGCTCCCCTAGGTGACACACTGAGTCTAATGAACCCTTTCTCAAGCAAGTCTTCAATATATTTCTTTAACTCTGTCATTTCGTTTGGGGCCATACAATATGGGGCCTTTGAAATAGAACCAGCTCCAGGCACAATTTGAATCAAAAATTAAACTTCCCTTTTCGGAGGCAATTTGCTCAAATCATTTGGAAATACCTCAGGGAATTCATTTACCACGGGTATACTGTGCAGTGTTTCACTAGTCTCTCCTTGCACCGAGAAGAATACCATATACCCCTGGCAACCCTTTTCTAGACATTTCTTAGCCATAGCTATTGAAAGGAAATTCAAACTACCATTTACTTCATTCACATTTTGACCCCTTTAAGGTGCAGGATATATGATCCTCTTGTTCCCACAATTAAGGAATACATTATTTGCCGTTAACCAATCAAAGCCCAAAATAACTTCTAGTTGACACTCATTGCCGTCGACACAACTAAATCGAATTGCAAGTTATGTACATGTATACCCAAACACCTCACGTAATCATAAGCAATAAAAGAGTGACTTGCGCCCAAATCAAATAACAATTGTAGCCAGTTACCATTTAGAAGGACTTTGCCTTGTATCAAGTCAGGAGACTTCCAAGCTTTCTCATGAGTCATGGCAAACACTCAGCCTTGAGTTCTCGGACTCTACTCTGCCTGTGGCTGCCGACATTCTCTAGAAAGATGCCTCAGTTGCTTACAGTTGAAACAAATTATCTCGCCCCGATAATTTCTACCATAGTGCGGTTTATTGCAATAGGGTCATACCCACTTTGTGTAAGATTTCTGAAACTCACGATCTCTGGGCTGATAGGGGGCCTTGCCAATACCCCAGGATAAAGAGGATCCCTAGCCTTTCTGCTTCTGAGAGGTATTACCCTTATTGGGTTCACTGCGGTGGTCGATAGCTTTGGCAAGATACAATTCTCTTAAATTATTTTCTGTAATTCTACACTCTTCCACCGCCTTGTTAAAGTTGGTGAACAAGTGTGTAGCTAACCTCTTCCTCAGCTCTCGTCACAGACCACGGATAAGCATGTCCGCTCTCAACTCTTCATTATCCATCTTCTGAAGATAGGAAGAATACTGAGACAGACAGATGAAACAGGATAGTTAGTTATCAAAGGTCTCCGTGTTCCCTTGTTTAATATTCAGAAATTCCATTTCCTTCTCAAGCCGCAACAATTTTGAAAAGTATTTCTCGTTAAATTCTTGTTGGAACAATTCCCAAGTCAACGGCGCCTTTTTGCTTTTCAACGTTAAGGTAATGTTCCACCACCAACAATTTGTGTCCCCCTTAAGCTTGTAAACTGCCAGGCATGGCTTCATCTCATCCTGGCATCCAATGAGCTCAAATATCTTTTCCAGCTAGTTCAACCAATCTTCGGCTACTTGGGTATTAAACCTCCCTTTAAATGCAAGAGGTAGGTGCTTACAGAATCTTGAACCCAGAATTGCATATCTCTTTCCTCTTTAATTGGAGCCCCATATGATTCCTGGTTTGGTCCAGCATGAGGAGGTGACTTGAGTGGTCGCGCTGACCCTTCTGCAGTTTCTTCTCTATGAGTCTCCTCCTAGGTTTCCTCTTGTGTGGACTGACCTCGGTCTTCTTTATTCTTTCCTCTCTCTAATCTAAGCTCTTCCCTTAGCTCAGTGATCATGTCTCATTGATCCTTTATTAGACCAATTAACTCTTGCATTGGATCTGGTGGATTGTCATTGACTGCCTCGACCTCAGGGTCTACCTGCTGTATTCTGAGACAACTTTTTGTCATTTTCATTCTACAATTTATTCACTACATCAGTTCCACAGATGAAGTATACATATAGTTCACTAGTCTCATATATATTCACAAAATGAAGCACATATGTGTATACACAACAAATCAGTAAGGTTCATATTCTACCACTATAGCTAATACTAAAGGAGCTATCCTAGCAACTCTACCTTTGCTAGGAACTACAACTCTAATACCAAAAATATAACTCCCTTTGTAATTATGATTCAAAATTTGTAATAAAAATAAAATAGAGACTAATAATAACAAAACTTATTTCTGATCCCTTTCTTACGGTTGGGTTTTCACAAATATTTTTCAAAATTTCTAGTTTCCTTGGTCTCAAATTCCATATCTCGAATATAATCACCCTGTGCAATTGAATCACATTTAAACATATCAGAGTGTAAAATAGAAATCCCAGCAACCCTCGGGTCAAGTATATACTAACCATCAGGTTTATAATTCCCAGCTGGGGGATTACATGCCGTAATTCAATTATTACCTACATCCATAAATAATATACAGTAATCCCAAAATCCAAAATAGATAGCCAACATTCGAAAAACCTAAATATCCCTACAAGGTTTTAGCCACTCCTAGTTGTCCTTTTCCTTTAGAGCCACTTGCCCTGTCTGAAAGGTTAGTCAATGGAAAGAATAAGATTCAAAAGAATCCCAGTAGTAACAATTCACTCATACAACATTACATTATACCGTCTTTATTCTACTTTTACATTCCTCTTGTGCAGTTTTCTTCTTTTCCTTGACCTATCTAAATGGTTGGTTGGGGAGGGTAAGATTCAGGGGAATCTCAGTTGCAAACAATACTAACAATGCATGCAAGATGGATGCTAGTGCAAGATATGCTTGCCTTACATAGGCTTATGTTCACATAATGACATTTCTGCATGCTTAATGTTTCATGCAACATAATTATGGCCACAGTATAAAACAAAACAAAGCTTTATTCATTAATACATGCTTCACATAATCAAACAAACTAATACTGTAAATCAATACACAACAAACACATTAAATACATGCAAGTTCAATAAGTTCACTACCTCTTGCCTTGAGTCCTCCTCTTGTATCTATTATTTTTCAACCATTGGAGATGTTTTTTCTTGGCTTCTCATGGCCCTAAATAAATACCCATATTATTAGAGCCATGAAATCGAATATCTAATGGGCCTACATGGGCTTTTAGGACATGTCTCTTATATTTGGCCTACTACTTGTGACACTTCAACTCAATTGCCATAAATTCGTAGGTTAGCCCAATCTGCCAGTTTTGCTGACCACACTTTAGAAATTCATAATTGATTCTACAGAAATCCAAATCGGTTGGTTCCAGGTTCTATAAAAAGCTATTTAAGTCCTCTTTCAATTAAAAATATCACAGAGTATCAATTACAACCACACATTTTCCAGAAATTCATCATACTCAAACTGTTACATATTTTGTTGCATAATCAAGGTCATGATTTGAAAAATCATAACTTTCAATCCACTAGTCCAAATGGCTTATATTACCTATCAAATTAAAGCCCAGGATGCCTACTTTAATCTTGTAAATTTTATAGCATTTCAACTATAAAAATCATGTTGGAAGTTCTCTGCCTCCAGGAAACGCATTCAAGCAGCTTGAAACATAAACTTTCAAAATAATCATAAAACCTCTTTTAGCATCATATGAATATCAAACCATAAAAGATTCCCTTTGGCATAAATTTAAGGTTTGGGTATCTGATGAAATACTCAACGAAATCACAGAATATTCAGTTCAAATCGAAGCATACACTTACTTTAACTCAAATATGTGATTTGTTCTTGATTCCAATAGCACCTCCACTAAATAAATGAAATCAACACCTTTGATTGAAAATCCAAAACCATAGAAAATGTTGCTCTTCATGAGAGGAACAATATTAGAGAAGACTTCGGGAGCAAGAAACACCGAATCGGAGGTGAAATCGGCTCTGGAGCCCAAGAGCTTTAACTATTCATCTTTTCTCTTTCCTCTTTAATTTTCTCATGATTTTCTCTATTTTCTATTCTTTTTAGGTCAGCTGAATGAAATAATGAAGAAGCAAAAGGGATATGACTTCTTGAAATATCTCCATTTGCTTTTGGGAATTATATTGTTTAATACAAATAAGCATGTACATGTTTTACTTAGCCATAATTAATCCCTCTTGAATTAATATGGACCAAGTAAATATTTTTCCATTCTTGCCCCCTACTTCAGCCAAAATTTATCCCAATTAAAGGGAAAAATATATGGCTTCTTGCTTTATTGGTCAAATGACCATTTTGCCTTTACATTTTTTCCATTTTCGCACTTTTTTAAAATCTAGTAGAATTTTCATCAAACTTTGAAAATTCATATATTTATTTATGGATATCCAATTGTAGTGGTTCTAAAGGCTATGTATCCCTTGTTGAGTCTATTTTTAGGGAAAAATATAGCATTTAGCCAACTATAAGCTCATAATTTCCAAAATTTCCACTTTTGGATATTGTTATAAAAACTTGCCAGTTTCACTAGGCTAACTTCAAAAATACATAACTATTTATATACAGTTCCAAATGACTTATATAACCTATCAAATTAAAGCTTGATAAGTCTACTTTTATTCTAAAAAATTTCACATTCATTTACATTATTTGTTAATCCAAAAACATCACACAACCAAACTGCCAAGCAGGAAACATACTGGCAGCAAAGTTTACATTCCTTGGACTCTTGCTAAATAGAGGCTTAGCAGTCCACTTAATTTAAGCTTATTCTCAAGTATCTAATCCCAAAATTTGGGGTTTTACATGCTCCAGTGCTATTTGTCAAAAGAAAGATAGGAAAAGTGACCTACGGTTAGGATACCATTTAAACTGACTAATCAATGTAATACCTGTAATTCTATAGCTATAAAATGAGTTTAAATGCATAGTATATTGAACCACTATACCAAGATTTAGTCCTGGTCAAACATACTTTTGAAAACATTTATAAATCCTAACCTCAAAGTAGGGTTCGAACCTGAAATTGAATGGGTTTTTTAATATATTTAAAATATTTCAAAATAGTTTAACAACAGTTCACCACTCCATATAACTCATCGATTCATGATTCCTTTAATCGGAGTATTCGAGCGCTTCTCCGCTTATGACTCATGTGTCATACGTTAGTTGTTAAGCCTTTAGCGTACAGACGCTTTATTCTATTTTAGTTATCACATTAATAAGTAGCATTTAGCTTACTCACCGTTTATAAGGCTAACGTAGTTAGAGCAAGCGTTTTACCCAAGAGGGGAGTGAATTGGGTGATACTAAAATTTCGTTGCAAATAAAAACTTGACGGTGAATATAAAGCAATAAAGAGCAAGGAGAATTATCACCGAAGTGTACACCAAGAGTTATACTGGTTCGGCCACAACCACTTTGACCTACGTCTAGTCCTCAGAGCTTCTCTGAGAGTTTCACTATAACATCCAAGATTCAGTGGGTTCTTGGCACCTCAGTACAAGCAAGTTCCTTCGCCTAGACACTCACTCCCCCTTACAAGTTGTAATCTAATCCCAACTCAAGGTTCCATAACCTTAAGTTATCTCAATAACAAACATTGAGTTTGAATGAAATATCTCTCTCACAGAGTGAATAAGAATCACTGAAGCATAGAATTACAAGTATAATGTAAAACAGAGTAATGAACTTGATAATGCGTTCGTGTGTGTGTTCTTGTTATTTTTCTCTCTTTTGGATGTTCCCATATATATAGATACGTTGGTAATGATTGTTGGAACATATTTCTTCATGCCTGTTGGAGCGTGCACAGCCACTGTTGACTTTTCCAGTATTTGAAAGACATACGTTTGCGGTAGGTGGTGGTAGGAGACATTTGAATGTTGCTTTTGACTTTCCTTAATTGGTAAGATCTCTTCATTGTTTATCTGTGGATATGCTAAGAATACTAATACAATGAAAGGTTAATCATATAGGAAACAAATCAATGAGTATTGGAATGATTTCTAAATTTTTGGACTTGCATAGTCGAGTAGTTACTCGAGTATTCATTTAAGTTTACTCGAGTACTTACTCGAGTATCATCGGGAAAAGTTTGATAAACTGCAAGTCAATAAGCAAACATAACATTACTCGGGTAGTGTATGAAGTAAACAAAATTTCAAACCTTTGGAAATACCTGTTTACTCGGGTACTTACTCGGGTATTGCATACTTTTCTTCATTAGTTACTCGAGTACAAACTTGAGTAAACCTTCAAATAAACTTTAGGTTACTCGATGCTTCACTCCAGTAATGTTGGCAGGATTTCAAGGCCAAGAGCACTTCAAGTTTGATTAGCTTGTTACTCGAGTCCTTACTCGAGTAAACATAAATTTTCTGCATAGCTTACTCAGGTAGTAACTTGAAGTTCTCTTCCAATTAACTCTGCATACTCGAGTAGTTACGTGAAGGTTTTCTTCTAAGTAATTCTACATACTCGAGTAGTAACTTAAAGTGATGGGTGAGAAAAACATTTCATGTTATTCGAGTAATACCTTCAGGTTTTGCTTACCACAGTAAGTTACTCGAGTAACTCCTCGAGTAACATTGGCAGGGTTGAAAATGCCGAGAGCAACACATTTCCTGAAACAGAGTAACTCGAGTACAGACTCGAGTATCATTGGCAGGCCGAGAGCAACTGGAAGTATTTTACATGGTTACTCAAGTAGCTCCTCGAGTAACGTTGGCAGGCCAAGAGCAACTGGAAGTATTTTACATGGTTACTCGAGTAGCTACTCGAGTAACCCTTTAGAAAACTTGCCAATAATGAAGTTTCTCATCTTTTTCTCTTGGCCTTTCTTCATTACTCCAATGCTTACTTCAAGTGATGATTTTCCATGTTATTACTTTGTTCAAACTTATTTGTGAATCAAATTTTTTTCATACCATTCTTTGTTATCATCAAAACAAGAGATCTAATATTCTCCCTTTTTTTTATGATGACAAAACTTGCTGATTTTGAACAAGATTTTTGAAATTGAGTTCTCAATTAAATACTTCTTGAATTCAATGGTAATTTTGAAAACCTTGTTAAGCTTAGATTCAAAGTGTTTTAAAAGAAAATGAAATCATAATATACACCTTGCACATATAATAAACTCATTAGTTCCACAATGTATTATAATTTAAAAGCTAAAATGGACTTGAAATAAATTCATAACTTAAGTAAACTTGCATTAAACTTAAAGTTACATTGCTAATGAAAAAGTTATTAGTTAAAAAGCTCCCTAAATCCCATATACACCCATATACCCAAAAAGAAACTCATACACTCTACAAAATCACACTCAAGCTCTTCTCCCCCTTTTTGTCTTCATCAATCAAGTGAAGGATCGGAAGGCTTAACCATAGAGATAGGTTTGACAGGAAGGACAAAAGAGCTATCGGAACCAGAAGAATCAAAGGAACTAGAAGATTCTGGTTCAGGAAGATTAAGTGGAGGGATATGGATGTCATCTCTGGGAGGAATAGGAGAAGGCTGGTAGACGATCATAGTGGTGGTCTCAACCTCTGGAGTATGATGATCAGAGGATGAAGAGAGATTTCCTCTGTATGGGTAGGAGATGGAATAGGTTTAGGAGAGGGTTCAGGCTGAGGTTTAGGTGGTGAATCCTCAATAATGATATGGATGGTCTCATTGGTTTCAGGGTTATCCAATGAGTATAGAATATCTTCTGGTCTTGGCTCAAGTGGACTAGAGACTGAAGGGATAGGTGGCTCAACCTCAGTATGATGAAGATCAGAAGGAATGTTCTCTGGAGGTAGTGGTATATACTCTGGAGATGAAGAAGTCTCATGTGCAAAAGATGATGGACTGGCAGAAGGTCCGGGACCCAAAGAATCCAATCGTGCCAGAATCAATTTCAATATCTTACCCTGGGCACGTTGCTCAGCTAGCAACTCTTCATGCCTCTTATCCATCTTCTCTACCAACTCAGCTATCTTTCCATTCATGTGAGTTATCAACTCAGCATTTGTGTTGGCAATGTCCACAAGGAATCCTCTCAGCATATTTTCCATGAAGTGCTGAAGTGTGGCATTGAGGAAAGAGGGTGATGAGGTAGTAGCAGCTGGAGCCGAAGACTGAGTGTCATCCATTTTGCTAGTCTTAGTCTCAGTCTTCTTCTTCTTCGACCCAGACTCCAGAGGACCCTTGAGAGGAATGTCAATGTTGAGCTTGCCAATTTGATTTCTCCCAACTGGAGTAATCGTCTTAATATGTTCTTTACTCTCCAGATACCATATCTTATTCTCCTTCAGAATGAGTGAAACAATATGAGGATATGGCATAGGTGTGGTAGCTTTCCCATCTATTCTATACCTCTTCATTTCAGAAAAGATATACTCCCCCAAATCTTTTTGTTCCTTCAGGAGTAATGAAGCAAACCATCTAAAGTCCCTATCAGAGAAGTAGGTATAGTTGTTGGCCTTGTTCACAAGGGATCTAGAGTAGATATACCATAGAACCCTGTGATGATCACACATGTCACTAGGTTTGAAATTCAAAGGGCCTACAAGCTCACCAGGTTTAAGGACAGAGAAGATTTGGTTTGAGTCAAGTTTGGAGTAAATGTCATCTAGGGGGTTCTCTATTCCTAACCACAAAGTTATCCTAGAAGGTGAGATGAGTATCTTTTGGCCTCTAACAGTGGTAGTCATTTCTTCCTCAGCTGAAGTTCTATTTGGTTCATCTAGAATCTCAAGGTTGCAGTAAAAATGGGTGACTACTTTTATGCAAAAAGGAAGTCTAATAGAAAGCCAAGGCATAAATGGTTCTAAAAAGGGACTAAGATCATGCTTCAATAACTCCTGAAGTACTTTGAGGTCGACATAGTGTGTCTTGCATACTTTTCTCCTGGAGAATTGAGTGAGGTACTTCGGGGACTCCTCCAGTTTTTTTACATTAAACCCCTTTGGAGGTTCGGTAATCTCTTCTTCTGGTAGTTCTGATTTCTTTAAAGATTTCCCCTTCTCAAGCTGATCTAGAATGCCAGCTATTGCCTTAGCCACATTCACATCATATTTGGGCTTTTTAGGAGGTTTTGGTGTGAAAGAGGGAGTTGAGGAATCAGAAGGTGGAGGAGAAGGAGACTTGGCACTTTTACCTCTCCCAGTAGAGGTGCTCTTCTTGGATTGAGCCCTTGTAACCACTGGCTCTTTAATCACAACACCTTTTGGTTTCGGTTGAGGTTGAGGTTGAGGTTTGAGTTGAACTTTGGCTTTAGATCTAGGAGTGAGCTTTCTTCTCTTTCTGGGAGGAGAAGAAAGAGGATCAGTAAGTTGAGGAGATCCAGAAGAGTCTGTAGGAGTGAGATTTTTGGTTCTAACCATCTTGAATTAGTGAAAGTTGAAAAATTTAGAAAACAGAGCAAGAAAAACGCGATATAGTGCACAGAGAATCTAAGCTGAATAGGAGGTTTCTGGGGTTGAAATTTGTTGGGTTTTGACGGAAATCAAGTAAGAAAGTGATTGTGAAAAATTTTTGTGAGAGGACAGAGTGATTTACTCAAGGAGATTTTGTGGAAATGACCGAGTTTGCGACAGATAAAAGACCTAGAACCCGACGTTACTCGAGGCCTTACTCGAGTAAATTGCATGTTTACTCGAGGCCATACTCAAGTGATCATACAGAAAATTTCTAAAATAATTCATTTAAGTTGCATACCTGGCATGAATAATATTGTAATTATCCATGTATGTTCCCTCGATCATTTTATACCCAATTTAGAGCAGATTTGAGTCAATTCTCATCAAATTGGTGATCTGGACCTGCAGTTACTGTAGTCCTTACTCGAGTACGCTTCAAGTTTACTCGAGGATCGCCTCGGGTACCCTTTCATTTTCAGTTTGGACTGTTCAGTTCTCACCAATGAACCGTTTGATTCAAATTCCAAGAAACTTGATGCGTTACTTCCTGTTTTGGAAGACCATTACTCGAGTAGTTACTCGAGTAAAGTGCTCTTTTACTTCAAGTTGTTCCTCGGGTAATGGTTCACTGTCAGTCATTACTTGAAGTTGGTACTCCAGTAAAGGTGTCCTCTGATAACTTCTGTTATTATTCTCAAAACAGAGTTTCAATCTTCTTGCAAAACAAGTTTCTACATACTCCGATGATTAAATTAGTAATCATCAAAACATTATCAAATGACTTCATCTAATATTATGAGAAACTGAAATAACTTACAATTCATTGGGATTTACCATTCCCAATTCTCTTCTAATGTATAGAAATTGATCTTTTGCAAGGGGTTTAGTGAAGATATCAGCTAGTTGAAGATGAGTAGGAATGAATATCACTTTCACATCTTTCTTTTGGACATGATCTCTGATGAAGTGATGTCTAACATTGATATGCTTGGTTCTAGAGTGTTGAACTGGATTTTTCGCCAAGCTTATCGTACTGGTATTGTCACAATAGATTGGTATTTCTTTGAGATAAATACCAAGATCTTGTAGTTGTTGTTTTAACCATATCACTTGTGCACAACAGCTTGAAACTGCAACATATTCAGCTTCCGTTGATAAAAGAGGCACTGTATTTTGTTTCTTGCTGAACCATGATACAAGAGATCCTCCAAGAAATTGTCCTTGTTCGCTGATGCTCTTTCTGTCTGTCTTGTATCCTCCATGATCAGAATCTGAATATGCAACTAGATATTCACTTCTTCCTTTGGGATACCACAGACCCAATTCTGGTGTGTCAGCAAGGTATCTAAAGATTCATTTGACAGTTTTGGCAAGTGATTCCTTTGGTGCTGATTGATATCTTGCATAAATGCCAACACTAAATTGGATATCCGGTTTGCTTGCCGTGAGATAGAGTAATGATCCAATCATTCCTCTATATTTTATGATGTTGTAGTCTTTTCCTTTGGCATCAGCATTAAGCAACATAGTTGAGCTCATAGGTGTGTCTGTTCCGTTTGCTTTATCCATTCCATACTTCTTCAATAGATCTTTCAAGTACTTTGCTTGAGATATGAAGATTCCATTCTTTCTTTGTTTGATTTGCAAACCAAGAAAGAAATTCAATTCTCCCATCATTGACATCTCAAACTCTCCCTGCATTATCTCAGAAAATTCCTTATATAGAGATTCATTAGTAGCATCGAAAACAATGTCATCAACATATATTTGAACAATTAAAATATCATCACGTTTTCGTTTTATAAAAAGTGTTGTATCAACTTTTCCCCATACAAAACCTTGATCAATAAGAAATTTACTGAGCCTTTCATACCATGCTCTAGGAGCTTGTTTTAAACCATATAAAGCCTTTTTGAGTTTGAAAACATGGTCAGGTTTGGTAATATCTTCAAAACCTGGTGGTTGTTCTATATACACTTCTTCTATAATGTAGCCATTTATAAATGCACTCTTTACATCCATTTGATAGAGTTTAGATCCTTTGATGCATGCAAAGGCTAAGAGTACGCGTATAGCTTCCAATCTAGCAACTGGAGCATACGTTTCCTCATAATCAATCCCTTTTTCCTGATTATAGCCTTTGGCCACCAATCTTGCCTTGTTTCTGACAATAATCGCAGACTCATCGAGTTTGTTCTTGAATACCCATTTAGTACCAATGATCGGATGATCCTTGGGTCGGGGTACCAAATCCCAAACTTGATTTCTTTCAAATTGATTTAATTCTTCTTGCATTGCTATAACCTAAGCATTGTCTGATAGGGCTTCATCAATGTTAGAAGGTTCAATTTCATAAATGAATGTAAAAAAACTTACTTTATTGAAAATTCTATTTCTAGTTTTGATCCCTTCATTCACATCTCCTATAACTTGATCTAAGGGATGACTTTTATTGTATTTCCAGGCTCTAGGTTGTCCTAGTGTTTGTTCTTCTTCCTTGGTTTTATCAACTTCTGGAATAAGGGATTTAGAAATACATTGACCATTTTCTTGATTTAAAACAACTTCTTGTTCTTCATCAATGGTTTTGTCAGAGGATTCAAATTCATCAAATACAATATGAATTGATTCTTCAACAACACATGTTCTTTTATTGAAAACTCTATATGCTTTACTTCAGTTAGAATACCCTAGAAAAATTCCTTCATCAGTTTTAGAATCAAATTTTCCTAAGTTATCTTTACCATTATTATGAATGAAACACTTACAACTGAAGATGTGTAGATGAGCAATGTTTGGCTTCCTTCCTTTGTATAGCTCGTATGGTGTCTTTCCAAGTTTTGTTCTAATATAGGCTCTATTTGAAATATAGCATGTTGTGCTCATAGCATCAGCCCAGAAAACTTGAGACACGTTCTTTTCATTTAACATTGCTCTAGCCATTTCAGTTAGCACTCTATTCTTACGCTCCATGACTCCATTTTGTTAAGGTGTCCTTGGAGCAGAGAAGTTGTGATCAATGCCATTAGTATCACAATATTCTTCAAAGGCTTGATTTTCAAATTCTCCACCATGATCCGTCCTAACGCCTGCAATGGACATACCTTTCTCATTTTGCACTTTCTTGGCAAAAACAATAAATTCTTCAAAAGTTTCATCTTTTGATGATAGAAAAATAACCCATGTAAATCTGGAGAAATCATCAACAATGACCAATGAATATAAATTGCCACCAAGACTCTTTACTCTTGCTGGGCCAACTAAATCCATATGCAATAATTGTAGTGGTCTATTTGTTGAAATCTCATTTTTCAATTTGAAAGATGATTTAGTTTGTTTACCCTTTTGACATACATCACAAATCAAATCATTTTTGAAATTTACTTTTGGTAATCCAAGAACTAAATCCTTTTTGAGTAGTTTGCCTAATTGATGCATATTGACATGAGCCAAACTCTTATGCCATAGCCAACTTTCATCAGTATTACTCAGAAAACAGTTTTCAGATTCATTTCTACTAATATCTAGAGTATAACACTTACCTTCCCTTTTTGCTCTGAGCTTAGCCTTGATATTCTTCTTATCAAGTGGTAAGTCATTCTTGTTGATAATTAGACATTCCTCTGAGTCAAATATTACCCAGTTATTTTTGTCTACACTTTGACTTACACTTAGTAAGTTATGACATAATCCTTCGACATAGTATACATCTTTGACTTGTATGCCTTTATCATTTTTGATTTCACCAATTCCTGCTATCCTTCTGGTTTGATTTCCTCCAAATTTTACCTTCCCACCTTCTTTAGGTTGTAATTTGGTAAAATTTTCGAAATCACCGATCATATGTCTAGAGCATCCACTGTCTATGTACCATTTGTTGTTTTTGAATGCTTTGAGACACATCTGCAATTAAATATGATTAATTTTTAGGTACCCACTTCTTTTTGGGTCCTTTTGGGTGAGTATAGGAAATTTTGGAAACATATGATCCTTTAAGTACCCATTTGTAGGTTCCTATCGTTCCTTTCTTTTTATGAATGCATGAAGAAGTATAATGACCTTTTCTATTACAGTAATTATAGAATGCAAAAGGATTTGATGTATGCACAGAATGCTGGAAATAATTCAAATATGACTTACCTCCTGCTTTCTTTCTACCTTTCCTTTTATCTGATTTTGGATCATATCCAATTCCAGATCGGTCATTTACAAATCGTTAAGCTTTTAAAATAACATTTAGCATCTCACTTCCTTGTGTAAATTTTTCAAGAGTTTTTGTGAGATCAGTGTTTTTCTTTTTCAACAAAGAACAATTTTCACAATCCTTTTCTGAACTTCCTTTAAGTTCAATTTCAAGAGCTTTGTTTTTCTTTTTGAAGACAATTAATTCTTTAACTACTTTGATGAATTTAGAATGTAAAGCATTATATTCAGAAAGTAATTCATCATAGGTAGGATCAGAATCATTTACCTCTTCTTCGATTTCTTCTTGAGCAACGAGACATATATTGGCTACTTCTTCTTCATCAGTTTCTTTGTTAGAGGAACCATCACCCCATATAGCAGATACAAAGGCCTTCTTTTTGTTAAAGAATTTACCTTTTCTCTTTTCTTTGCTCTTTTGATTTAGTTCTAGACATTCTGATTTGATATGTCCTGGTTTTCCTCATTCATAGCAAATGATATGATCTATGCTGCTAGTTCCTCCTTTCTGAAAGTGTTTGAATCATTGACCTATCTTGTAGAACTTTCTGAATCATTTAATGATTAGGCCCATTTCATCATCGTCAAATTCCTCATCCTCATCTTGATTTTCTTCTTTTGCTTTTAGTGCTAGGCTTTTCTTTCTCTTGTCACCGATGTCATCTAGTTCTCGTTTGAACTTTAGTTTGCTTTCATATTCAGAAATACTTCCAAATAGAGAAGCAACTGATCTCATTGATTCTCCTTTAGCTTCTTCTATCGCAGTGACTTTGGCCTCCCATTCTTTAGAAAGAATATTGAAAATCTTTCGTACTTGGATATGTTGATCATAGATTTTCCCAAGTGCCGAAAGTGGATTAAGAAGATGAGTATATCTAAGTTCGAATTCAGATATTGAGTCACTTGATTTCATTCGAAGTAGATCGAATTCAGTGACCAAGGTGTTGATCCGATTCTCCTTTATTCCCGAAGTTCCTTCATGAGCTATCTCCAGAGCTTCCCAGATTTCCTTTGCTGTTAGAAGTGTGCAAATTCTGAAATATTCACTTTGACTCAAAGCACTTTGTAACATCAGAATTGCCTTGTTGTTGGGAGTGATAAGTTTCTTGTCATTCTCATCATATTCCGTTGGAGTTTTGGGAATTTTTTGAGAATCTACAATCTTTGTAGGTTGATAGTTTCCACTCTCAATCACATCCCATAGCCCATATTCAGTAGCCATCATGAATACTCTGAACTTTGCTTTCCAGAAGGAAAAGTGTTCTCCACTAAAACCTGGAGGTCTAGTGATGGATGCTCCGTCGGGAAGAATTCCTTCACCCATGCTTGCCATTACATCCTTCTTAGGTTGTTATACCTTAACAAGAAGACCTACTCTCTGATACCAAATGTTAGAGCAAGCATTTCACCCAAGAGGGGGGGTGAATTGGGTGAAACTAAAATTTCGTTCCAAATAAAAACTTGACGGTGAATATAAAGCAATAAAGAGTATGGAGAAATATCACCGAAGTGTACACCGAGAGTTATACGTGTTTGGCCACAACCACTTTAACCTACGTCCAATCCTCAGAGCTTCTCTGAGAGTTTCACTACAACATCCAAGATTCAGTGGGTTCTTGGCACCTCAGTACAAGCAAGTTCCATCACCTGGACACTCGCTCCTCCTTACAAGTTGTAATCCAATCCCAACTCAAGGTTCCACAACCTTAAGTTATCTCAATAACAAATATTGAGTTTGAATGAAATATCTCTCTCACAGAGTGAATAAGAATCACTGAAGCATAGAATTACAAGTATAATGTAAAACAGAGTAATGAACTTGATAATGCGTTCGTGTGTGTGTTCTTGTTGTTTTTCTCTCTTTTGGATGTTCCCATATATATAGATACGTTCGTAATGATTGTTTGAACATATTTCTTCATGCCTGTTGGAGTGTGCACAGCCACTGTTGACTTTTCCAGTATTTGGAAGACATACGTTTGAGTTAGGTGGTGGTAGGTGACATTTGAACATTGCTTTTGACTTTCCTTATTTGGTAAGATCTCTTCATTGTTTATCTGTGGATATGCTAAGAATACTAATACAATGAAAGGTTAATCATATAG
This sequence comes from Inga laurina, assembly GCA_963855925.1. NCBI lineage: Eukaryota > Viridiplantae > Streptophyta > Magnoliopsida > Fabales > Fabaceae > Inga > Inga laurina. Next base: position 19,660,344 of record OY979710.1, read on the forward strand.
GAAACAAATCAATGAGTATTGGAATGATTTCTAAATTTCTGGACTTGCATACTCGAGTATTCATTTAAGTTTACTCGAGTATCATCGGGAAAAGTTTGATAAACTGCAAGTCAATAAGCAAACATAACATTACTCGGGTAGTGCATGAAGTAAACAAAATTTCAAACCTTTGGAAATACCTGTTTACTCGGGTACTTACTCGGGTATTGCACACTTTTCTTTATTAGTTACTCGAGTAAACCTTCAAATAAACTTTAGGTTACTCTATGCTTCACTCGAGTAATGTTGGCAGGATTTCAAGGCCGAGAGCACTTCAAGTTTGATTAGCTTGTTACTCGAGTCCTTACTCGAGTAAACATAAATTTTCTGCATAGCTTACTCGGGTAGTGACTTGAAGTTCTCTTCCAATTAACTCTACATACTCGAGTAGTGACTTGAAGTTTTTCTTCTAAGTAATTCTGCATACTCGAGTAGTAACTTGAAGTGAAGGGTGAGAAAAACATTTCATGTTATTCAAGTAATACCTTCAGGTTTTGCTTCCCACAGTAAGTTACTCGAGTAGCTCCTCGAGTAACATTGGCAGGGTTGAAAATGCCGAGAGCAACACATTTCCTGAAACAGAGTAACTCGAGTACAGACTTGAGTATCATTGGCAGGCCGAGAGCAACTGGAAGTATTTTACATGGTTACTCGAGTAGCTCCTCGAGTAACGTTGGCAGGCCGAGAGCAACTCCAAGTGAATTACCTTGTTACTCGAGTAGCTACTCGAGTAACGTTGGCAGGCCGAGAGCAACTAGAAAACATTTACCTTATTACTCGAGTACTTACTCCAGTAACGTTGGCAGGTTACTTGAAGTTTGAACATGTTACTTCAAGTTTCTATCTCATTACTCGAGTAGCTACTCGAGTAACCCTTCAGAAAACTTGCCAATAATGAAGTTTCTCAGCTTTTTCTCTCGGCCTTTCTTCATTACTCCAATACTTACTTCAAGTGATGATTTTCCATGTTATTACTTTGTTCAAACTTATTTGTGAATCAAATCTTTTTCATACCATTATTTGTTATCATCAAAACATGAGATCTAACAAACGTCACTACTATTACTACTAGTTTTATAGTTATGTTCTCTTAATTATATACATCATATATAGTTTCCAAACATATAACCAACAAAATCCGAGTCCTTTGCCTACAAGTCTGTAATTACCTGCTTGCCCTTTGAGCCGCTTGCCCTTTTTGTATGTTAGTTAGTAGAAAGGGGTGAGATTCACAAGAATCTTAGTAGCAACAACAATTACTTATATAAAATGTAGGTTTACAAAGCATGCCAGACAAACTATCATTTCAGCAACACATAATATATTCAGCATTTAGTTCACAATATGCAACATAATTCACATTCATAGTGTAACACCTTATTTCTGTAATCGATTTGATGAGTTTAACATTATTTGAAACACTAAGAGATATTCCTTTGTAAAGTTCTTTCAATTCCCAACTCTATCACAAGGTTCAAACCTGTAATTGAATGGCTTTTCTTGGATAATTTGAAAGTTTTCAAAAACCATCATAAAGTGGTTCGTAACTTCTTATTGACTCATTATTTCTTAATTCCTTGTATGATTACCGGGGTATTTCTCTATGCATTCTTAGTTAATTCATATACATATATACACAACCTGTGTAGCCACACGGGGCTACTAAGAGCCTCAGTTTAATACGTAAACTGTTTGACATATTTCAACCTTCAATCCACCATTACATCTTCTTCTTGCATGTCTTCATGCATTCCTCTTCAGTGCTCAAAGCACTTATATGGTTGGGTGAGGTAGAGTGAAATTCTTGGGAATCTCAGTAGCAAACTTTGCTAGCTATACAAACAAGATAAAATCTTAATGCATGCACTAGTGGACAAATGGCCTTTTAGACCAGCTAAAATTGACTTTTTAGACCAGTTTTGGATCCGATCTTGATATAGTCGGTCTTAAAAGTGTGTTACTTTTAAGACCGTTTGGTAACCGGTCTTAAAAGTCTCACTTTTAAGACCGGTTGTATTAATAACCGGTCTAAAAGTAACAATTTTAAGACCAGTTGTCATGAGCACCAATCTTAAATGACCTCTTTTGTAAGGCAATTTACATAACATTTTAAGACCGGTTATAATTGTAACCGATCTTAAAAGTTATTTTAAGACCGGTTTCATATATAACCGATCTTAAAAATTTTAATTTTAAGACCGGTTGTATATAAAACCGATCTTAAAAATTTAATTTTAAGACCAGTTATATGCGTAACCGGTCTTAAAATAACTTTTAATACTATTTTTTTAACCGGTCTTAAAAGTGTTATATTTTTTTAATGTTTGTGATTAGGTTAGTTACCATAACGCATCCTATAATTACTACCTCCAATGCCATACTTATTAAGTGCTATATAGTGTTTAGTTTGCTTCCACTTACCATGTCTTTTTGCTTTAACCTTCTCATTGAATTGGGAACTTGTAACATGTCATATATCCTCATGTATAATGTTTTGTTTAAAACCGTCATATATATATGCATAAATGAATTTAACCATGTCAAATCATGCAACCAACAATATTTGCAACCAACCAACATGTCAATTGATCAATATATACAAAATAATTCCTCTATTTTACAAGAACTCACTGTTGTAAAAGTTCATAAATGAATTCATCACAACAATTGCGAATGTGCTCAATATCTTATTCTGGAAAGGGGTCAGCAAGTTCAAACATCTAAAACACCAAAACCAGGAAAAACATTAACTTTACTTAAAAAAATAAAAGTAATACAAAATTTTTGAAATATATATACATTTACCTCTTCAGTAAGTTCTGTTATGCCTAGGGTAATAATATTATTCATGTGCCTCAGAATATACAACCCACACAAGTTGGACCCCGGTGGTTGCCTATGGGTCTAAAAAATAATATGATATCATTAAAATAAGTATAAAATTAAAGCATGGCTTATTATTGAATACATTCTTAAAACAAACCAATATGTAACTAACCTTTGCCAAGATCTATGTAGGGTCTTTTACCTCACGCATAGGCCTACCACAAGCAGCGTGTTGGAATGTCCGCATAGCCCTATATCATCAAAATCACAAAGGTTACTTATTTTACACAAATTCCATAAATTGTGCACATGAAAGGTAATTAATAATGTAAGAAAACTTACGCATTCAACCTCTTCTTCAATTCACTAGTTGGCTTGCTGAGGTAGAGGGAGCATAAAAGGATGACAGATAAACTCTTGCACAAAATAGCCAATTGCCAATGATCATTGAAAAAAGGGAAAACTTTTAAGCAAATATAAAACATTATGTATATTATGAAATATAAATTTGTTTCTTACCCATGCAAATATGGAGCCAAGAAACACTCAATTGAGGTTTCACTAAGTCTGTGAGATAAGTATGTGGGTCTAATAGAAGCAGTGGTCCCTTTGTCGTAGAGTTGAATTGGGAATAGGAGTCCAAATTTATTGGTTTTGCTAGAGTCAACCAACCAACAATGGATGCACCTATAATAATTCAAGCAGGGACATTAAATCAAAGTTTAACGGTGTAATTTGTAAAATATTAACTTCCAATTTGAGAAGATACTTACATCAAAAAGAGCTGGACAATCAAAATCGTAAGCTGTTGTAGAGGAGCTACTAGGGACATTAAATCATCCCTCTCAAGATAGCATTGCGCCCCTGACTTGCCAAGAGCTGACTCAGTAGACCAATCTCTTATTGCAAAGGACATATCATATGCCATCAGAATCACTTGCTGTATGACATTCAATGGAGGCCGTGAAACATCTTGAGTAGAGGGTGGTGGAGGTGGAGGTGGAGATGGAGGTGGCAGGGATTCCTCAGCTAGATAAGAAACAAGGTTCTTAGACTACAAGATGAAAGAGTTAATAACATCGCCCACAACCTTAAAGTCATCAATAGGGATAGGGAGAGGTGCATCTGCAACGCCTCTTCAACTGTCACTCTGACAAGATAAATTACCCTACTTATGAATTAGAGCTGGCAGTGATTATGTTTTCTTTGAAAATGTGATAGCAATATTTTGTATTGTGTGATTGTGAAAATGTACTATGACCACAGGAATTTCAAATATTTGAAAAATTAGAAAAGTTGAATATAAGACAACATAAATGAATAGAAAAGTAGTGACGCGAATGCCATCACTAATGCTTTGAATTGAAAAGCGGTGCAAGTGATAGTCATAGTGAAATAGGAACATAAAGTAATAGAAGGGTTTAGAAATATGAACTTGTTAAGTCAGATATTACTTGCTAGCTACAGTGCTAGTCAAGAGAAAAGTAGTCGGAGAGCTTCGATTAGCTCAGATACACAATAAATAAATAAGATCTATCATAGAGAGCATTGATTGAGAAACCCACTAGAATTTGAGGTGTCAGTATGAAGTAGAACAAAGAAATTAAACCTCACTACATTGGTCCTATTAAAGTAATATTAAGAATCAGACTAGCAGTAAATTTTGAGGATGAAATTTATTGAATGGGAGGAGAATTGTAATACCCCGAATTTCAGGATTAGAGGCTAGGGAATAAGCCTAAATAAAGTAGATTGCTAAGTCTAAGTTATTAAGAATCCCCAACCGTACTCAGAATAAAGAATGAATTTCAGTGCATAACTAGAAACCTTTTGGCTATCTTTCATTTTTGGATCATTGTAAAATTTGTAAATGAAATTAAGTAGAAGTAGCTATAGCAATACCAGTAATAATAGCACTAACCAGATTAGTTGTAACATGTACTTTAGTACATCAACAAACGCACTTGTATCCTAATGCAATAAGTGAATTAGAATCTGGCAACCAAACAGTAAAAGCCTATAAGTTAATCACCATTACACAGGCTATTACCAAAGAACACTCCGTACTTTAAATAAAAGGATTTGAAATTGATGAGTGGTAATGAATTTGCAAAACAGTTTGAGACTACACTTAAAGTATTTGCAAAAGTTTTTTAAAAACCCACTCAAGTTAAGGTTTGAACCCTCTATTGATGTCGGGACTTTAATAACTTACAATAGAATAATGTCTTAGGATTGTAAACATTACATGACTAGAACTCATCTAAGCATTTTTGAAATTTATTCTTACATAATCAGCATTCAGTAATCGTAGGACTCACAATCCATTGGGTAATCACAGTACACACTATCTATCATCTACTATCTAGGTAGCCTGTGAGGTCTTATCACCTAGGGAATCACCCCTATTCTATAGGCACATCGAGACTTGTGGCCTCAAGTCTCTACCCATCTGCCATCGAATATTCATTAGGTCTTATAGACCAAGGTAACACCCCATGCAACATGCACTTAAGGTGTAACACCCTTCTTTCCGTAGTTCTCTGATGAGCTGGAACACATAATGAATTCGAGCTATTAAGCTGGGTTTCAATCCTAGGCCTAACATACCTTCGAAAATAGTTTAAGTCCTAACTACAACATAGGGTTCAAACCTATAATTGAGTGGGTTTTTCTGAAGAGTTTGAACTTCCAAAATTGTTTTGTCAAGGTTTGAAAAAACTCATTATGGTTCCTCATTTCTTAATTCCTTTTAATATTACCAATGCATTCTCTGTTGGTATTCATATTTCATTCATTACCCAATGAGCTTTTAACTTCTAGTTGTCCTATCGTAGTTCCTTTATCACAAACAACATACATACTAGTTTACTATACAGTCACATGGCTATCGTTACTATTTCTATCACTAGTACTATAATTGTAGTATTTATGTTATATACAATACATATAAAACCAAAAACAAATAACCAACTAAAACTTTTGATTATTTATCAGCATTCTCTATTTGTTTGTGATTACCTTCTCGCCCTATAAGCCGCTTGCTTCTGCTGTAGGTTAGTTATTGGCAAGGGGAGAGATTTAAAAGAATCTCAGTAGTAACAACAATCACTATATGATATGTAAATACACAGAGCATCTCAAACAATCATCGAATAAGCATACTCAATCATCACATCAACATATTCATCAATTTGCATCTATTACATCATACATAGGACCTACCCATCCTCACAATGCCAATGATTAAATTATTCATGCAAAGCAATACATAAGTTATAAGAGAAAGAGTTACTACCTGGTAGCCTTTCCAAGTTTTGTTCTTATTCCCAGTTTCTTGGGTGTCTCAGGAAAATGTCACATCCTATAAATTGGAATTCATGGACAGACGAGTTATTACTTATTTCAATTCTATGATAACTCAAGACACTTGAGTTGGCTATTCGTAGGGTTAGTGCACTAAGCCAAATGAAAAGTCAATGTGTTCACATTAGCCAAAAATGCTTAGTTCTAACACTTGGAGTTCAAGTTTATTACACTCGGTCCTTAATTTCTTAAATTCACATGTTAGCTACAAGCTGCCAGAATTTTCTATAAATTTTGAAAATTCATAAATTTTTGTAGGAATATCGGTGGTTCAAAGTTATATGTGTCACTCATTAAGCCTATTTTGAAGTTAAAATATCTCCTTCAGCCAATTTCACACAAAGAATTCCATAACCACAATTCAATTCACCCTGCCATATAATTATTCAAACTTCAAAAATTCATAACTCCTAATCTACATATACGAATGGCACAAATGACATGTCAAATTGAAACTTAACATGTCTATTTTTTTTCTAAAAAATATCACATTCATTAGACCACAATTGATTATTTAAAAACACATCACATTCTCACTGTCTTGCATGAACCATAAACTAGCGGCAAAATGTTTAATTCCAGTTTTTAGTATTTCATTCCAATGATCCAGAATTCATAGACAAACGCAATTCCTATATAGTTTTTCATGTAGAATTCATTGGTGACATCAAATTTACCAAAATCCTACTCCTTCTACATGCCTTATTCTGATCGAAAATGACTTCCATTTAACAATCAACAAGTTTACAAATTTCTCACTAAATTGGACTTATATGCTTCTTAAACATCATATGAAAGCATCTATATGGAATTGGCATAATGAAACCCTAAGAACCCATATTGACTGAATTTAGGGAAGCAAAGAGAATTCCACTAAACTCAACCAATCAACACAATATATAGTTCAAATTGAAGCTTAGTATCACATTTATCACTTTCCCAAGCTAGCTCTTTGATTCTCCAACTTTGGCTCTTCCTTGGTAGCTCAAAACACCTCCTCATGAAAAACAAAAACCATAGGTTTGAAGCTCCTAAAGAGGAGAACAATGTTAAAGAAGAGAATTTGAGCTCAAGAGGTGATTAGCAAGGTGAAATTCAAGCAAGAAGCCGTACCAAATCACTTTGTCTTCCAAATTCTCCTTTCTCTCTACATTTTCATTTTCTTCTTTTTTATCTATTTTTTTGGTTTAGGCCAACTTTTAGGAGATTTGCGAGACAGAGAGAGAGTGATGTTTTAAATATCTATCTCGCCTTCTTGAAATCACTTGGCCATAATTTAGTCTAAGGAATCAAGAAGATGCCATATGTCATTAATTTGTGGAGTCTCAGAAAGTTGAAGGGTTAATTACTCAAGTTGGCTTGGTTAATTGGGTTAAGCTTTCTCTTTCCTTCTCCCTCTTTCACTTGGCCAAAATTTATCATCATGAAGGAGAGAAATTGTTGACCAATTTGCACTCTTACATCTTGCCTTTTGGTCAAACTTTCCAAGTAGGAATAATTGGAAGACACTTTGACTTTTCTTTCTTCTCTTCTTTCTTTTATTTTGACTTACTCATATAGCTTGAAGATGACTTTATTTGCATATTCTTTTCCTCTTTTCCTTGGTCTTGGATGAAATTTAAGAGTTCGATGGAAGAAGAAATTTGTTGACCAGTTGATCTTATAGATATCGGTTCAAGTTTGACTTTTGTCTTCCTTAAAGTATTTTGACATTTTTACTACTCTTTTCCTGTTCCTTTCTCACCCCTCTTGACCAAATATCAACCCTTATAAGAGGAGGGTTAATTTGCTTTTCGAGCTCATGATCACTCTTGCTTTTTAAAATCAAATCTTGACCCTTCTTTTTGTCTTCCAATTTTAACCTCAAGATCAAATGGCAATTGTCTCTTTTGCCCTTGATCATGATAATATTAATCGAATTGCCATTAGTTCTTTTATTTCTATTTATTCTCTCTTGCTTAACTAGGGCTTAGCAATCTGCTTAATTTAGACTTATTCCTAAGCTTCTAGTCCCAAAATTTGGGATATTACATAAAGGCCTTCTGCCTCAAGCCTACCTGGCTCAAGTCATGCAGTTAGGGTAACTCCCTATACTTCCTCCCAAGGTAACTTTCTGTGCATCTAGTTCTTATAGGTCTTACTATCTTGGGACTAACTATCCCATAATCCTTAGGCTTTACAGCTTCTTCAGGACACTCCTTGCTAACATCGTATTCCCCAACCTAATCAGATGAGCTTTTACACAATAAGTCCAAACCACCTTCATAAAATAGCTCTAAATACCAACTTTAAGATAGGATTCGAACCTATAGTTGAGTGGATTTTTTTGAAAATTTCAAAATCTTTCAGAAGTGTCATTCAGTGGTTTGTAAACTTCTTTATCACTCTTCGATTCTTATCTTTATTTAATTCCTTTAGAGTGATTCTATGATCATTTATTTAACCTCTCTAATTTTAGGCATAATCTAACAACTGTCATATTACTTTTCCATTCTTGTATCATATCCCGCAACACTATTCAATTTAACAGGTTTATACAAGTATTTACTTATAGTGATAATTTACACTTAACTAATTATCACATCTTAATCCTCAATTCACCATCACATTTTCCTCTTGCATATCTTCATGCGTTATTTTCCTATATTCAACGTGCCTGTATGGTTACTGAGGGAAGGTGAGATTTGGGAGAATCTTAGTGGCAAGCAATACCAACTATGCATGCAAGATAAATGCTAGTCTATGGCATACATGCCTTACATAGGCTTGTGCCAACATAATGATATATCTACATGCAAATGTTTCATGCAACACACCTATGACTACAGTATAATAGAAACAGAGTTTTAATCATTCATATATGCTTCACATAATCAAGCAAAGCAATCATACATATCAAATACATGCAAGTTAGGTAACTTTACTACCTTTCGGACTTAAGTCTTCTTATTGTCCTCTTTTCTTCCAACCATTGAAGTTGCTTGAAGATTCTTCCATTCCTTTTCTTTGTTATGTCATGGCTCTAGATATATAACCACATCATTAGAACCATGATAAATGAATGTCCAATGTGGCTATATTAGCCTCTAGGATATCACTTTACCCTTGGAAGTCACTCTTATTTATAATTCACTCTATTTCCTCATCTTCGCATATAAAGCCTATGCTGCCAGAATTCTCACCTAACTTTGAAAATTCATAATTTGGTATAGGAAACTCCAATTGGGGTAGTTCAAAATCCTATGTGACACTCTTTAAATCTATTTTAAGGGCAAAATACCCCTTACCACCATTTACATGCACACTGTACCAGAAATCCCAATCAATTATCATTACCATAAATATTATTCTAGATTCAATGTCTAACTTTTAAGAGGTCATAACTCCTAATATACTAATCCAAATGCCATATATTATATATCAAATTAAAGTCTTATGTCTAATATTATTTTGGACAGTTTTATGGCTATTGGATAAAGGTTAACTATCCAAAAATACGTCACAATCAGACTGTCTCCTAGAAAACGCAATCTGGCAGCACTACTAATTTAACTTCAATTTTTTGGTTTTCGATCCAACCCTTCTAAAATTATGCTCACAACCTATTCCCACACAATTTCATGTGTAGAATCCATCGGTAACCTCAAAATAATCAAAATTATATTCCTTCTTATGATTCCAGGTCTGTTTGAAATTCAGGGCATCTCAACAACTTATGAGAACCTCAAGATATTCAGTTCAAATAAGACCTTCTACGTACCTCTACATGATTTCATATATGATTCTTGATTTTACAGTACCTCCACCTTGTAGATGGCACCAAACACTTCTAATCAAAAATCCAAAACCATAGAAATTTTGATCTCATGAAAGGAAAAAAATTAGAGAAGACTCTGAGAGCTAGAACGCGATTTCAGAGTTGAAATCGGCTTCGGAAGGCTTAAGATTCTCAAGTTTCCCTTCCTTCTCTCATCTCTCATTTGCTCTATTTTTCCCTTTTCTTTCCTTGATTGGTTGAATTCTTAAAGAGAATTATAGGGCTAAGTTATAATCTTACTTTGTCCTAAGCTTCATAGTATGCCATGCGTCTAAATGCTTGTCCTTGGAGTAACAAGTGTCCTCTTTAAATTCATATGTCCTCTCTCTTCTCTCTCTTATGCATCCTTTAATGTCAGGGGAAGGGAAGCCTGATGAATTACCCTGACTCTTGAGTTTGGTGTTTGAGAAATTCAAGTACGTGTCCAGACCGAAGATAGGTTGATTTCCCTAATAATGTGCTAGGTGGTGCCCTATGAGTGAGCGAACACAAAAGACATAAAGTAATCACAATGATGAAGAGACATGTGTCATCCTCTTATTGAATCCAATACTAAAGTTATGCCATCATTACTCATTATTACTTAATTGATTAAAGCTACTTTAATAAAGTTACTTTATTAAAGCTACTTTATCAGTGTTTACTTGGGATCTTGCTCGGGTCTTACTCAAGATTTACTCAGGAATGCACCACATATATTGAAGCCTGCTAAATGGCACCTTGAACCCCTATGTCCCATGAGGACGCCAAGTGTTCCCTTGTACACATACACTGATATATTTCTTCTAACTAACTATAACCTTTAAGCCCTCATATCATTGGGAGATCCATTCTCTTCCCAGAAACTAAAACACGCAGTCCTTGAGAGTCTTTCTATCTCCCATCTTGATTGGGAATCTTTCTAAACTAGGCTTAGTAGTATGGCTGATATTGGCTTATCTTTAAGTCTCTAGAACTAAAATTCAGGATATTACAGTTCAGAATCTCATACATCGAGTCACTGCCTGGCAGGTCTTATGACCCTGCTCTAAATGCACATAAGGTCTTAAGGCCTAAGGACACATTAGCCCAATAGGTCTTACTACCTAACGTATATTTATAACATGCATATACTCGACGGTAAACACATATTTGCAAAACCATTACATAAGATATGAGGGCAAGAGTTGCTTCACTTTCTCTATCTCATTGAGCCTATTTTGCCTTTGTCTCTCTTCTATGTTTCTATTAACCAATAGCACTGCAGTACCCTATGATAATACACTGGGTCATATAAACCCTTCTTTCTCAGGGAAACTCTTTGGTGTTAGGCCTCATTGCAATGCACCATTCTTGAAAGTTGATGTCTCAATGGATCCACTTTATGGTTTAATGTCTCAGTGGCTCTACTTTACAGCACTTGATACATGTGCAGATGATATATTAAATAGTGCAAGTATACACTGTTGTAATCAAGTAATATAGAAGCAAGTAGAGTATCGTTACCACGAGGATTGAGCACTAAGTACCAAAATAGGTCATTTTAATTCTATTTAGTCGATCGATTAGTTGGTGATTGAAGTACAAAATAAAAGAAACATAATTAAATATGAATGCAGATGATATGAAAGCAAATATGAGAAAAAGTCCTAGGGATTAGATTTCACTTCACAAATTCCAGATTGAATCACTTATCTATTCTAGCCCAATTTATTCCACATGATTGATAGTCGAGTTTCCCTAATTTAATTACCAGCCTCTTCCAAGGTCAAGCAATTCTATAATCAATTGCTAATCCAATATATTCCTATATGAATTTAAGCAATTAATTATGCCCATGGAACTCAGTAAGACTACACAACTCATATGAATATATTCCTATTTCATATGCAAGTTATGGTTTTAATTATAGGGTCTATACACATGTATCTCCTTCCGGTTTCAACATGCATATTGAAATCATTCAAAAGATGGCCAGTCAATCAAAAGCATTAAGAATAATCATTAAAACTCAATCATGAAGGAGAAATTCAAACTAGATTTAATAAGTTAAGATTCAATCCGTCATTAGTAAGCTACATCATCACCCTAGGAAAATGAAAGTTTAGCACATGATGAAATTAAAAAAAACCAAAATAAATGGACATTATATAAAGCTAGAATGAAATCCTAAAAAATACTGCATAAACTTGAATATTAAATTCTCAAACATAAATATACAACCAAAAGATGAATGAAAGATGAAGAAATATAGCCGTCCATTTAGGAGGTAAAACCTTCCATTTAGGCAGCATGCAAAATGTAATACAATCCTAAGCCTTCCAAGATGGAGGCGTGCAATAAGTGATACAATCCTAAGCCTTCCAAGACAGAGGCATGCAATATGCAATACAATCCTAAGCCTTCCAAGATGGAGGCATGCAATACATGAAATTAAATCTAAAAAACAACACAAAGAACTCAAAAATGTCAGAGAAAGATCTCTCCAGATCAGAGAAGGACCTCTCCCTGTCAGAGAAGGAAACCTCTGCTTCTCTTCCTCTCCTCCTCCTTTGAGCTTGGCCTTGATCTCTATTTATAGGGAAAAAACGTGTGCTACAGTACTGCTACAGTGTTTTGGAAGCTTCTATAGTGATCTGGCGGCTGCTACAGTGCCCCCCTGGTGGCTGCTACAGTGTTATGGAAGCTTCTACAGTGTCCTGGTGGCTGCTACAATGCTGTTGACTGCTACAGTACTCGGTGGCTACTATAGTACTTTCATTTTTTTTTATTTTATTATTATTTTTTAAATGTTGTTTATTCCAAAAACAGTTTTTATTTATCAATCACACCCAAATTTATTATATTAAATGCAAATATTTTACTTATCAGCACTTCACTTGACGCTTTACTCAATTACTAACTGGTCAGCCCCTCTATAGGTAGCCCTCTCATATTAGAAGTATCTATAAGTAGCCCTTTCCAGTTGGCCAGTCTAGATGACATTTTGATGCCTCCACTCTATAGTGCTTCACACAACCTTCTATTGGTTAGCCCCTCTACAAGTTGCCCTCTTTGATAAGCCGTTTATCAAGGAAAATACCATAATGATAGGAACAAAGTTCTTTCTCTAGCAGTTCTATAATATGCTTCTTTAATTCCCCCATGTCATTTAGGGTCATTCTGTATAGACTTTCAATATCATTCCAACTCTTAGCACAATCACAAATTCAACTTCCCTCACTAGGGTAGTCTACTTATGTCTTTCAGGTAACTTGTTAGCCTCTAGTATATCTATATTATCTGTGTTTACCATGAGATTGTAACTCATGGCTACCTTGATTTTATCTACCACTTTGTTCTACTAGGGAAATAACTCTCAATCAATTTCTCTAAGGCAATCTTCTATGATCAAGAGCTTTCCCTATACTAGATTATTAGCTAGCAACCTTTAGAAACCTCATACATATCTCAACATCAGGTGAGCCAAAAAATCATGTTTCCTCAATTATAACCAATATACATACTAGGAATTGTTATGATTTATTCCTATTATCATCCTTGAAATATTTGGATAATATACTCATAGCATCAGTATTGACCACAAGTTTCTAACTTTACCTCAATCCTCAATATCATAAAGGCATATTCAAAATCACCATATCAAAGGCAATCACCGCTAGCTCTAAATCGCTAGTGAGGTATTTTGTAACATCCCAAATTTTAATCGCCAAAATTCCTTGCACCTTTGTGGCATAAAAAGGGAACTAAATGGTGAATTAAAAAGCACATGAAATGGCAAAACAATGCAACTAGTGGTCACACATAACATGATTAAGTTTGGGACACAAAAGTACAATTTTGTTCTCTTAAAGGCCTCATATTGTGGCCCAAATTGGATAATACGTTCCGACCAAATAAAAATGCAAGGACAAAATAGTCATTTGGCTAAATAAAAATTGAAAGCCAATATTTTCCTTTCTTTATGGCTTTGGATGTCCAAAAAGAGAAGCAAGAAGGGAATTGAATACTTTGTTCCAAATTAAGCAAAAGATGAAGTAATTTGAGCCAAGTAAAAGAAGGTAGAAAAGTCAAAAATTAAAAGCATGTGATAATTCACAATTAATTAATATTAACTAAGGAGGTAGATGGTGATATCTTTTTAAGAGCTCTCATTCCCTTTTCAAGAGGCATATTTCGGTCAAAAAGAGAAATCAAGGGAAAAATAAACACTTGGCCCAAAATAAAGCTAATGGAAGCATTTTTTACCATGTTTAAAAAGATGATGCCAAAAGTCAAAAATCATGTGTTCAATTGCATTTAAAAAATATTATTTGAGGAGGTAGAAAAAACTTCTTTAAGAACACAATTTTGCTCCTCTAAAAAGGCCATATGTTGTCCAAAATAGAAAGAGGAAAGAGAGAGAGATATTTGAAGAAGCAAGACAAAGAGTGAGCTCAAGAGAAATAAGAAGTAATCAAGAAAACAAAATCAAGAGCAAGAGGGGAGAGAGAGGAGAAAGTTTTATGCCTAGAGATAGAAAGCAAGAGGTAGTCACACTAAACTTTGTTATCTTGTTGTTTCAAGGTTGTTTGATGGTTGCTTGGTTGATTTGTGGCTTGTTATGGCTTGGTTTATGATTTTTGGATGCACAAACCCTAAGGGCAGGTGTTGCTCAATTTTCAATTAGTCATATGGAAAGTGTAATTAAGAGGTTAGATATGTGATTTCAAGTATAATACCCTAAATTTTGGGACTAGAGGGTTGAGAAAAATCCTGAATAAAGTATACTAATAAGTCTACTTTAGTAAGAATCCCAAACCGCAATCAAATAGAATATGAATTTTGGTGCGAATTAGTGGAACGCAAGTATCTGATTCCTTTAGGATGTGTCAGAATGACATAAAATCTAACTCGGATCCAAAGGAAAATGGAAAAGATGTCTATAAAGAAGTAATAAAGAGAATTAAAAGAAATAATATTGTGATAATCAAGGGCAAAAGAGACAATTGCCACTTGATCTTGAGGCCAAAATCAGAATACCAAATGAAGGGCTAGGATTTGCTCTTCAAAAGTAAGAAGTAATTATGAGAATGAAAAAGAAGTTATCTCTCTCTTTTGGCATCACAAAAAACGTCCAAGGGCATAAAAGGGAGAAGAAAAGGAAGTTGGCTAAAGTCTCAACTCATTTTTGAAGAAGACTTTGGGCAACTTGAATCCTGACACCAATAGGCATTTGGTTAACGTTCCTCCTTCCTTTTTGATGACACATTTAGGTCAGCAGTAAGGGAAGGAAAGAGAGAAAGACTTAAAGCAACTCTATATTCATTGGTCAAGCCAAAAAGCAAAAGGAAAGTCAATAAGTCTTACAAGTTGGTACAACTTGGAAATTTTGACCAAAATGCAAGGTAATGAGAGAAAACTTGATCAACATTTTTCCATTCCCTTTTGAGTGTCATGGACATCCAAGATGAGTGAGGCAAGTAAAGAGAGAGCTTCACAAATAACCAAACCCATCTTGAGTTAATTAACCAAGCACTTTTGCAAGAAGCTATAAAAGGATGACACTTGGATTTTTTCTTGCCTTTTGGGAACAATTTTTGGCAAGTGAATTGCAAGAGGACTAAATGGATATTTATTCAATTAAAAACTCTCTCACCCTCATCCATTAGATAAAGTCATCCAAGGAAAGAAACAAATAGAGAAAAGAGGTAGAAAAATAAAAGGAAAGAGAAAAGAAGACAAGTTCAAGGTAAGAGTTTCTTCTTGGATTTTTACCTTATAAATCACTTCTATGGCTTAAATACTCCTCATAAACATGGTTCCCCTTAATGAGAGCTTCATTTATATGATTTTATAATTTCAAGGGGAGGTGTTTTGAGTCTTCTAGCAAGAGCTAAAGTTAGAGAATCAATAAAAGAGTTCAGGGAAGAGCATGAGGTGAGCTTAAGCTTCATTTTGAGCTATATATTGTGTTGATTGATTGGGAATTTTAGAACTTGTGTTGCTGCCCAATTTTAGGTTATTTAGGGTTCTTAGGGTTTCATCATGCTTTGGTCTTGTACATGTGGTTATATGATGTTTAGGAAGCATATAAACCTAGTTTAGTGAATCAAATATGAATTGATAAATTGTTAGGTCGAACCCTAATTTTTGGTCAGAATAAGGCACATAGAAGAAATGGGATTTTGGTGTTTTTGAGGTCACCAATGGATTCCTTAGGGCAAAATTATGTAAGAATAGCTTAAGAAAATGATTTTAGAAGGTTTGGATTCAAAACCCAAAAAATTGAAGTTAAATGAATAATACTGCCAGATTCGTATTCTAGGAGACAGACTGGGTATAGAGTGATTTTGAACTGTTAGACCTTGTCCAATAAGGATGATATTTTTTAGAATTAAATTAGACATGTGAGCTTTAATTTGATATATAATATGTGACATTGGGTTAGTACATTGGGTATTATGATTTGTCAAAGTTAGGTATTGAATCTGGAATAATTTTTGTGGCATTGAGCATTGATTGAGGATTATGGAATAGTGTGCATATAATTGGTTGAGAGACATATTTTTCCATCCAAATAGACTTAAAGTGGATCACATAGGATTTTGAATTACCTCAATTGGAGTTTTGTTGATTAAGTTATGATTTTTCAAAGATAAGTGAAAAATCTGGCAGTGTAGGTTACTATGAGAAAATGTGATAATGGCTTGAATGGTAAATAGATGTGGTTGGCAAGGGTAGACATAAGTGTTAGCACTTGGGTTGAATGGTAACAAGAGTAAAATCCTAGGGTAGAGATATGGTCAAATACTTGGGCAAATGGTAATAAGATGGATGACTAAGGATAAAGTATATTAGGGCAAATGGTAATAAAAGTTAACTTCAAGGGTCAAGATGAGCACATGATGTTAGTGTAGAAAACTTAACCACCTCTTTTGCATAATACACTAACATTAAAGATAATAAACCCTAGTATCTTGAGATATTAAACAACTTGGATAAGTAATAACTCATATGTCCATAAATATTAATTTATAGGATTTTATATCTGCCTGTTACACCCAAGAGACTGGGAACGAGATCAAGAGTTGGAAAGGCTTCAAGGTAGTAACTCTTTCTTTTATATCATGTATAATGTTTTGTATGTATGTTCATATCATCAATTGTTACACATGTTACGAATATCAAGAATGTTATGAATGTTACAATCGTCAAAAATGTTATCACTGTTATGGATAATGTTATGTGATGATTGTTGTACATGCTTTGTGAATTTATATACCATATGAATGAATTTTTACTACTGAGATTCTTTTGAATCTCACCTTTTCCAATAACTAACCTATAGCAAGGGCAAGAGCTCGAGGGGCAAGAAGATAGTCATGGGTAAGTATAGGATTGTAGTTAAGATTGAAAGTTCTATTGGTTAACTGTTTTTTATTCTAGTATGTTGTGTATGACTTCATAACATAACTACAGTATTACTAGTAGCAGTAGTAGAAATAGCCATATAATTATATGCTAAACCAGTATGTACGTTGTCACAATAAAGGAACTGGGTTAGGACATCTATACACTAAAAAGGCTCATAACCAAACAATGACATAAAGAGCAATAAGCATAGATATACTTGAATACTTTGATAAAATGAATTAAGAGCTAATGAGTTATGATGGAATTTCAAACTTTTATAAAACAATTTTGAAAAGTTTCAATGTCATCAGAAAAACCCATTCAATTACAGGTTTTAACCCTAATTTGAAACTGAGATTTATAATTATTTTCTAAAGTATATTTGTTCCTGGACTGAATTCCTAGCTTAGTGGTTCTTCTCACTATGCATTTAAACTCATCAGATGACAATGAAGGTAAGGATGTTAGAACAAGAGAAGAGAAGGAGTTTTGTGGAATTGAACATGAAAACGCAATTTTCCAAATTAATTTGGGATTTTTGGCCAGCTACAATAATCATGGTTAGAGCTAGAATTTCATGGATTTGATGATCCCATTGTGTTTAGAATGAAAAATTGTGTAGCGATCATGTATAATATGAAGTGTGAAGGCTTTAGGGTGTGAAATGATAATTTTACCCCTAAAACCCTAATATAGTAGTTGCCAAGGGTAATTCTGTAATTTGAGCATGCATTTTGTAAATATGAGGTCAAAAAAGGATTCGACACGTGAAATTGCATAGGTTTAGCCTGGGTCATAATTTCTGGTAAAGTACAGTTTGACTAGGTATAAAGGGGCTTAGACCGGGCTCCCAAGGGTATTTTGGTAATATTGCATTTTTTAGTCAAGATTACCAACACAATGAGTTCAGGATGAGTTATGAATAAGTAATAACTCATTTACCATAATTTTGAAATTTTAGGATATATCAGTAGCCCAAGCTGGACACAGGATACTACACAGACAGACAGATAAGGAAAGGGCAATTCCAGGTAGTAACTCTATCTTTCATATACTATATGGTGGTATATATGTTTTATAATGTTGTATTATGAGATATGAATAATGAACACACTATCTAGCTGTGGTAAGGAAAAAGCACAAAACCATTCAGCCTAGTGAGGACCCAGCTATAATACACAGTGCCAGGGGGCACATTACCTAGTAGTGGTCTGGGACCCAGCTAAGGTACAAGGACAAATAGGGGTCTAGCCCTGAATTGTGTACATGTAACATCTCGAATTTCAGTCATTAAAATTCCTTATATTAAAGGGAATAAAATGGTGCATTAAAGAGCACATGAAATGACAAAATAGTGCAATGAGTGGTCACACACAACATGATAATGTTTGGAACACAAATTGTAAAATAAGGATTTGCTGCTAGTGTATTTTTCTAGCATGCCAATCTAGTTGTGTGACATTTTTAAATTAACAAATGATGTCCAATGCATATGATATTTTCCAAAATGAAAGTTATTAAGCTTTAATTTGATAGGTCATATAAGTCAATTGAAGCTGCACACAAAGAGTTATGAATTTTTGAAGTTAGCTTAGTGAAAATGGCCAGCTTTTATGACAACGTCCGAAAATAGAAATTTTGGGAATTATGAGCTTCCAATTGGCTAAAGGTTATATTTTTCCCGAAAAAAAGACTTAATAAGGGTCACATAGCCTTTGGAACCATACCAATTGGATATCTATAAAGAAATATAAGAATTTTCAAATTTTGATGAAAATTTTGTCAGATTTTCGACAAAGTGCGGAAATGAAAAAAATGTAAGGGCAATATGGTCATTTGACTAATAAAGCAAGAAGCAATTAATTTCTCCCAATTAGGGATATATTTCGGTCAACAAAGAAGAGCAAGAGAAAATAAATTTACATGGTTGACATTAATTCAAGAGGGAAAAGATTATGGCCAAGTAAATCATACACATGTTAATTTCTTATTAAATATATTATTATGAGAAGGTGAGTTGGCATATTTTTATGAGACCGTTACCTTTCCTCTTGGGCCATTAATTTTGTCCAGCACCTAAAAAAATAGATGAAAATAGAGAAAATCAAGAGAAAATGGAAGAGGAAAGAGAAAGGATGAATAGTGAAAGTTCTTGAACTCTAGAGTGTATTTAACCTATGATTCCACATTTCCAGCTTCTGGAGTCTTCTCTAACATTGGTCCTCTCATGGAGAGCAACATTTCTATGGTTTTGGATTTTCAATTAGAGGTGTTTGATTCCATCTACTCAGAGGTGGTGCTGCCAGAATCAAGAACAGATCATAGTTTTATGTTTTGATCAGTTTATGCTTCAATTTAAACCAAATATCTTGTGATTTAGTTGAGTATATCTTGAGATACCCAAACCCTAAATTTTTTCCAAAGGGATTATTTTAGGGTTTGATGTTCATATGATGATGATTATGTTCTTAAAAGAGGTTTTATGATGATTGATGATGATTTTAGAAGTTTATGTTTAAAGCTGCCTGAATTCATTTTCTGGAGGTAGAGAACTTGCAATGTGGTTTTGATTTGTCAAACTTAGCTAAAATACTATAAACCATAGGCTTTAATTTAATAGGTAATATAAGCCATTTGGACTAGTGAATTGAAAGTTATGATTTTTCAAAATTTGACCTTGATTCTTGAATGAAATCTCTGGCAATATGAGTTTGGTGAATTTCTGGAAAATGTATGGCTATAATTGATGCTCTGTAATATTTTTCATTGAAAGAGGCCTTAAATAGCTTTTTATAGAACCTAAAACCAACGCATTTGGATTTGTGTAGAATTAATAATGAAGTTCTAAAGTTGGGTTATCAAAACTGGCAGAGTGGGTTAAACCTATGAAATTATGACAATTAAAGTAATTTGGGCCAATATGGGCCCAAATATAAGAGGCATGTCCTAAAGGCCTATATTGCCATATTGGACATTCATTTTCATGGCTTTAATGATATAGGCATTTATTTAGGGCCATGAGAAGTCAAGAGAAAGCATTTTCAGTGGGTGTAAAAGAAAAGGTACTAGAGGAGGACTCAAAGACAAAAGGTAGTAAACTTACCTCTCCTGCATGTACTTGACATTTGTGCTTATGTATTGATACATGTCATTGCTTTGCTTGATTAAGTGAAATATATATGAATGATTGAAGCTTTATTTCTATTGATGTTATGGCAATGAGTATGTTGTTTGAAACAACGAGCATGCAGATATGTTGTTGTGTTAGCATGAGTTTAGGTAAGGTAAGCATGTCATGCATTAAGCACTTATCTTGCATGCATATTGGTATTATTTGCTACTGAGATTCTCTCAAATCTCACCTTCCCCCACCTAACCATTTAAACAGGTGATCACAGGAGGCGTGCTAAGAACAAAAATGAGGACTATATAATGCTGTGGTAGAAAGAGGATGGAAAGATGTCTAAGTTCATTAAATGGGTTTTGACACCATAGTAGCCCTATGAGGCTACATTATTTGTACTCATTATGTGTGATCCCTGTAGGGAATTTCTATGAACAAGCATTTTCATATCAATATTTTCATGCTATTTCTATGTGCCTACTGAACTACACTCAAGCACTCTGAGAAAAGTTAAAATAAGATAAGGGCATTACATTTTGGTATCAAAGCCCAAAGCGGTTCTGGTAGAGCGATTGTTCTGGCAACAAGATAGTACATTAATAAGGTATTGATTATATGGTAAAAGGAGATATACATAGAAAGGGGCATCAGAGAAGTGAATCACCACCTTCTGTGAATCGGCCCCAAAGAAACAGATAATGCCGATAGCAATAAGTAGTACAATATCAGACTGAGGATGGCCTAAGGATATTACAAAACTTTGAGGAAGTGGGTAAGGCCAAGGCCAAGGTACAGACACAGTATTTAGTTAGCAGGAGGCAGTTGGCATGATGTTTGAGATAAGGGTAGTGTTGGGGTACTGGTGGTCGAAAGCAAATAAAGTTGGTATTTGCATTTTGTCACGTGCACACAAAAAGTTAAGCATGCGCAACCCATGAAAATCCTGAGATGCGTGACCCCTAGGAAGTTAAGTTGGCAAGGTCATAGAGACTTGAGGCATAGTGATTGTCTTAAGGTTTCTCTATGACTGATAATATTTTAGTTAGATGATTTAAAGAGTTCTTAGAAGCATTGAGATAATGATGATGTAAGGATTGATTTGAAATTGGGACATTTCTATCGCAGTGAGTACTACCCAGAAAGGTTCATTTGATGAGGTTATGGGAAACTTAAGGTGTAGTAAATGTTTTGAGGTTTCTCCATGTTAAGTGATGATCCTTAATAACACCATGGTGTTAAAAGAATGTAGATATGATATACGGTGCTATATGATGGGTGGTCATTATACCGTATATTGATCCTAGAGGATCTAAACCGATGACACTGAAGGTTGAGGATAAGTTTGAATCAGATCTAAGCTGAAATAGTGCTTAGGTCGAAATGTCAATTGGTTGCACTATGGTTATGTCCTATGATGGAAGTTTAAACCTTGTGAACCTTTTGGATGATGTTGTACCTTCAGTAATGCCTTGAGGATATTACTTGAATACCATGAAGATTAGGCGCTATTGATTATAATATTAGCGTACCTATTGGGTATAATTGAGGGAAGTGATTTCTAAACTATGTAATATGCATGAAATGTAGTGCCTATATGGGTACACCGAAATATACACCGAACTGTGCTCAAGCACTCTGAGAAAAGTGAAAATAAGATAAGGGTGTTACAGTACACACACCGGTATATAGTGTTATTGTTATATTACACTATGTGGTGCATTGCATATTTATCTATCACATTTTATATGATTGATAGCTTATTACTACTGAGATTCTTTCAAATCTCACTCTTTCCATAAATGTATAAAGTTTTCAGTAGCAAGTATCAGCTCAAAGGGGTAAAAGTGTAATTATCAGCAACTAGAGGTTCCAGACTAGTACAAGTAAGACAATTTCTTATCTAAAGGCCTTTTTATTATTTTAAAGTCTGTAATTATTATGAACACACCTTGTGGGGGCTACCTATAATATAATCAAGCACTTTATAACAATATATCAGTATATTAATGATAATGCTCTGTGGCCATAGAACTGCGCACAAATACTCTAATATTTATCAAAATAAATAGGGGGTCTAACAGTTTTGGTATCAAAGTGGGCGGTTCTAGAAAAAGGGGCACGAGAGAAGTGAATCTCCCCCTTCTGTGAACCAGCACTGAAAAAATAATGAGGATGGTACAAGGATGACACGGACACCAAGGAACCGATTTGAGTAAGCCTGAACACTGGCATTGGCCACACCTTAGATTGATTTTACTAGTAGGCTGATTAGTGTTAGACAGATAACCCACAGACAGATAAGACAAAGTCAAATATGGATTCTATTATTGATTCCAGAGCTAAAATAGTATAATGATGCATGATTTATGATCAGATTAGGAGTAATGGGGGGACATCCGGAGCATATGTCTATAGGTTGTGTAAGAGCATGACACCCATATAGATCAGCATAAAGGGTACTCAGATGGTCTGATCCTAGTATAAGGAGAACAGGGTCGTCTGAAATTAAAGTACCTAAATGATATTTGGATCCGCACAACACAGTACATTTTTCTGGATACAGTGGTTTGGCCCAAAAGAAGAACAAGATTATAGAGAGGGGTCCAACAAACAACTTAGTAGACTTCGTGAGCATATCAGGGTAAGTGTTTGAGCCCATGTACCGGTGTTGATATGCATCCACACACAGTATTTAGTCAGTCAGAGCAGCTAGCATGATTTTTGAGATAAGGGCAGTCACAGTACCAATGGTCAGAAGCAGTTAAAGCAGGTATTTATGTTTTTACATGGGTACACAAAGGTTAAGCATGCTAAACCCAAGGAAATCTCAGGATAGGTGACCATTAGGAAGTCACATAACTGTTATGTTATGAAATATACAGGGAACAAGAACATGTTGTACAGTAGTATATAGGTTGTATGTTGTATAGGCTTTCCCTGACTACTGTAAATGATTGTTATATGTTACTTCAGGAGTGCATGTATACCCAATACTTTGTAAAATTACATATATGCCCTTCTAACTTTGTGACATTTACCTCTTCCTTGTTTCCATATGGTGAAACATAAAGATAGTGAGACCAATAGGTAAAGGTGTAGGGCAGGGTCAGGAAGTTAAACTTAACCCAATAAAAGCACATACTGGGAATGTTAACAGAACAACAAATAATAATCGATGATCATAGTAATGAGCTGTGAGAAGTACAGTAGAAACAAAACACAGACATGGATAATACTTGTGAACAAGAAAATGAATCAATACAGTCTGTGGAACATGAATAGGAGCCTCTGCTTAGACCTACTCCTAAGGCAGATAGTTAGCAGACATAAGCAACATGGTTCAGTCAACAGCGGGTTGCTGTTGAAAGAGGCTGACACGCCTGTCTTCTGAGGAAAGTTTGATCCCCAGCTAATAGAGGATTGGCTTTGAGCTTAGTGTCAATATTCTTATATACTCAAGTAGTATAGGAGAATGTGAGACGCACCTATAAGTTGTATTGGGGAAATCACATATAAGCATTGGCTCTCAGAGCTTAACTTGCTAAGTAGTGATTCTCACCAGATGGGTATCAGATTCTAATAAAGTGAACATAGTATTGAGTGAAAGAGCCTATGAATTGTTACAGAGGTACATAGATTTCGGGTTCAGTCAGGTGTAATAGAGGTTCCTATGGAACTCCTACCAAATCATCTTGACATTCTTAAAGTTCTATAAGGAGATAAAATATTAAAGTAGTGTAACAGAAGCCACTATGAGACAATAAATCATTTTAGTAGGATGGTGATGTATGTATAACATTTATAGACAACATGAGAGGTTAACATTCGCACTAATACTGATCATCCCAAATCTTGATTAGACCCATATGGTCTACAGTGATATAGCCTATGTGGCATATAGTGATTTGCCCTATGTGGTCAGTGGTAAGGCAGCCCCATCAGAGCATGTTAATCACCCCATGATTAGGATAAACCCTGACATGGCCAAGAAGTGTTTAGTTGTATCGGTGAAAATCACAAGTAACCCTGAGGCTGAAAGGTGATGAGTAAAACATGCTACTGAGGCGGTATGGCCAATATTATTACATCTTGCGCGGTGTATAGTAACATAAACCTATGTGGTTTATAGTGACATTACCCATGTAACATAAACCTGCGTGGTTTATAGTGACACGCCTATGTGGTCAATAGTCACACAACCTTTGTGGTTTGTGGTGATACATGTAACAAGAATTGGGATGAGCCCTAGTGTAGTATGGCATTATGGTGGTGAATACCTCTCAACATATGAGCCTCACAAAATCAATTACCTACTCATGTTACAGTGTACATAGTATGATCAGTAAAGGTCAAATAATCATTTGATCCCAAATAGAAAATGCACAAAATATGGTTAGTAAGGGTCAAACACTCATTTGATCCTAAACACAGAATAGACAAGCACAATTACCGATAGACAAGTGCACAAGTAGACATATTGGCAGTAAGTCCCAGTGTACATGTTTGATCAGGGCAGAAAGACCAGAATATTCAGTGTTGTGAGAATAGAATGAGAGAAGCCATTATGCTAAACATACTAGGTAGTGACTCGACAAGGCAATGAGGCCTATAGATACTAGTGGATTGGGTGTCCTAAGGCTATAAGTCCTAATATGCATTTAGTATGGATGTTGGACTGTGTATCCTGAGATCATAAAACCTGTTGGACCCGTGCATCCTCAAGCCAACATAATTATGTTGAACAGTGATAGAGGCAGTAAGACCCGATGTGCATGTTTGCATGGGCATATGTCCCTGGGTAGTAAGAACAAACAAACACGTTGTGTTGTATTCAACAGTGTACATAGTGTGGTCAATAGGGATAAATAGGTAGTAAATTCTGAATGCTGACAGACAGATAAGTTTGTAACATATATATTATGAGTGCTTATCATATAGGCAATAATGTATGATCAACAAGTAGTGCATTAACGAGTTGTGTGATTCTTGAGTACAAAACAGGCCGAATGTGAGAATACTGATAGGCATTTAACACACATACCTATCAAATCATTTGTAACGCATGCTTTAAGAACATATATACAACAGGGACAAATGGCATATTAAGATAGGATTCCCCGACGATAATCAATTTATATGATATTTGAAATTTAGAGAATGAAATTTTATTATCATGGGGAGAAATGTAACATCCCAAATTTTAATAACCAAAATTCCTTACACCTTTTTGGCATCAAAAGGAAATTAAATGGTGAATTACAGAGCACATGAAATGGTAAAACAATGCAATTGGTGGTCACACACAACATGATTAAGTTTGGGACATAAGAGTGTGATTTTGTTCCCTTAAAGGCCTAATCTTTTAGCTTAAATTAGATAATGAAACAATACAATTTTTGGGCCAAAAAAATAGTGAATTTCGGCCAGCAATAAAGGAAAAGAAGAAGGCCCATTTTAATTACAAAAATGTAAGGGCAAAATAGTCATTTGACTAAATAAAAATTAAAAGCTAATATTTTCCTATCTTTATGGCTTGGGAAGTCCAAAAAGAGAAGCAAAAAGGGAATTGAATACTTGTTCAAAATTAAGCAAAAGATAAAGCAATTTGAGCTAAGTAAAAGAAGGTAGAAGAGTCAAAAAGTAAACATGTGATAATTCACAAGTAAATAATATTAACTAAGGAGGTGGATAATGACCTCTTTTCAAGAGCTTTGATTCTCTTTTCAAGACTCATATTTCAGTCAAAAAGAGAAATCAAGGGAAAAATAAACACTTGGTCCAAAATAAAGCTAATGGAAGCATTTTTGACAAGTTTAAAAAGATGCAGCCAAAATTTAAAACGCATGTGTTCAATTGTAATTAAAAAATATTATTTAAGGAGATGGAAATAACTTTTTTAAGAAGCTAATTTTGCTCCTCCAAAAAGGCCATTTGTCATCCAAAATATAAAGAGGAAAGAGAGAGAGAGATATATGAAGAAGCAAGACAAAGAGAGAGCTCAAGAGAAACAAGAAGTAATCAATCAAACAAAATCAAGAGCAAGAAAGGAGAGGGAGGGGAAGGTTTTGTGCTTGGAGAGTGAAAGCAAGAGGTAATCACATTGAACCTTGTTATCTTGTTGATTCAAGGTTGTTTGGTTCATTTGTGGCTTGTCTTGGCTTGGTTTATGATTTTGAGATGCATAAACCCTAAGGGGAGGTGTTGCCCAATTTTCCATTAGTCATATGGAAAGTGTAATTAAGAGGTTTAATATGTAATTACAATAGAAGAAAAGGAGTTTTATGGAATTGAACAAGGAAACACAATTTTCCAAATTAATTTGTGATTTTTGAACAGCTATAATAATTAGGGTTAGAGCTGGAATTTCATGCCTTTGATGATCGCATTGTATTTAGAATGAAAAATTGTGTAGGGATGATGTATAATATGCAATGTTAAAGCTTTAGGGTGTAAAATGACAATTTTACCCCTAAAACCCTAGCATAGTAGCTGCTAAGGGTAATTCTATAATTTGATCATGAATTTGATAAATATGAGGTCAAAAATGGATTATGCACACAAAATTACGCAGGATTAGCCCGAATCATAATTTCTGATAAAGTACAGTTAGACAGAGTATAAAGGGGCTTAGACCGGGTTCCCAAGGGTATTTTGGCAATTTTACATTCTTGAGTCAAGATAACCAACACAATGAGTTTAGCATGAGCTATGAATAAGTAATAACTCATTTATCATAAATTTGGAATTTTAGGATATATCAGTAAACTGAGCCGGACACAAGATATTGGACAGACAAACAGGCAAAAAGAGGGCAATTCCAAGTAGTGACTCTATCTTTCATACACTATATAGTGGTATATATGTTGTATGTTGGGATATGAATATGAACACAATATCTAGCTGTGGTGCAGGAAAAGCACAAGTTATAACATCTCGAATTTCTATCACCAAAATCTCTTATATTAAAGGGATAAAATGGTGAATTTTGGCATACTTTGAATGGCTAAATGGTAACCACATGAAATTAAGCCACAATAAGACATCAAAGTTTAATTTGTGTCGTCATTAAGGCCCATTATTGAAGCCCAACACATAGAGATTAGAAGAGCATAATTTTGGGCCCAATTAATAGTGATTTTTGGCCAACACAAAGGGAAAGAAGAAAGCACAATTTAATTACAAAAATGTATGGGCAAAATGGTAATTTGCTAATAAAGCAAAAAGATAAATTATTTTCCCATTTATTAGAGGCCATTTTCGGTCCATTAAAGAAAAGAAGGGGAATATAAATATTTGGGGATTATTATCCTAATTTTAGAGCAATTGTGGTCAAGTATATGAAGTTGGAAAAGTCAAAATTAAAAATGACATAATTAATTATTTGAAGAGAGCAAATTATGAAATTCAAGAACCAATTTTTATTCCCCTTTTCTCTTGGTAATTGTGGCCATGATGATGATGCCATGTGGAATTAATTAGAGCCAAGTAATTAAATATGAAGTCATAAAACAAAATGCACATGGGAAATTAGCTTAAAATAATATATCTTTAAGGAGGTGTATGAAGATATTTTATTGAAGGCTTCATATCCTTTCTCTTGGCTCATTTTTGTCCAAAGCTAGAGAAAATAGAGAGAGGAAGTGAGCTTGAAGAACCTAGGCACAAAGAGAGTTCGAGAAGGCAAAATCCAAGGTAGCTTGTGATTTCAAATGTTCATGCCTTCTAAACTATCTAGAACCTCTCCTAACCTATTTTTCTTCTTGAAAATCATGGTTAGCAAGCAAAATCAAGAGATAAGAGAAAGAGGGCAGTGGCAACCTAGAGAGAGAAAGTCAAGCAATCAAGAGGTAATCTCTAAAACTTGATCCTCTTGAGTAATATGACGTTGTTGTGGTTGATGTTGGCTTGATTTGCTTTGTTTTGTAAATTTTGGAAGATGAAAGCTTAAGGGAAAATGTTGCCAAATTTTCATGAATCATGTTTATTTATTGTTTTCGTAGTTAATTTTGTGATTATAAGTGAAAAGGATGTGGTTAATCAAGACAAATCAAGAAAACACACTTTACTTTCTATGAACCCAAGTTTTGGTTAGAAGCAGAACATAAGGGTAGAGATGGAATTTCAAAATTTTAATGGTTCTATTGGATTTAGAATGGAAAATTGTGTAGGAATAAGGGTTTTCATGATTTTTGGAAATTTCTATGCAAATCTGGAAATTATAGAATTAAGAGGGGATGTTGTTTAATTGTTTCAGTGGAGGCAGTTCTGTTGTGAAATATATTTCGTTAGCCAAACCTAGTCAAAATGTTATGAAACTTTATAGACATAAAGTAGACATGCAGAGCTTTAATTTGATGGGTAGATCATGATTTTTGGACTAGTAGATTAAAATATATAATTTTTCAAAGTTGAACCCTGTTTTTGGAAGGAAATCAGGAATAGGGGAGGTTTGACATAATTATGGGAAGCATGTGATTGCAGTGGTCAGACTTAAGTACTCTTATTTAAAAAGAAAACTTAAAGAGCTTCATATAGGCTTTAGAACCAGTCAATTTGAAATTTCCTAGAATTGATTTTGATTTTCCAAAGATGACTGAAAATATGCCAGTTTTCTGGAAAACAGTGAAACTGCACTATACAGAATTGTAGTGTGCAAAAACTGCTGTAACTGCATTAGATACCAGCAAAATGTGATTTATAGGTAGCAGTAGTTCAATTAATAACCAGTTACTTGTTAACCATAAATTATAGGACTTGGTAATAACCCAAGTTGGATACAGTATTGGACTGATAGTCAGGCAATGAAAGGTACAAGAGGAGGACTTGAACACACAAGATAGCGAACTTACCTTTCCTGCATGTATTTGATATTTGTGCTTGTGTGCTGATGCATGTGATTGCTTTGCAATTATGTCAAATATATATGAATGACTTAAGCTCTGTTTCTATTTAAGCTATGGTCATGAGTAAGTTGTTTGAAACATTGAGCACATAGATATGTCATTGTGTTAGCATGAGCTTGTGTAAGGCAAGCATGTTATGGATTAAGCACTTATCTTGCATGCATATTGGTATTGTTTGCTACTGATATTCTTTCAAATCTCAACCTCCCCTAACCAACCGACAGGTGATCATAAGAGGATTGCTGAGAACAAAGAAGAGGACTACATGCAGAGAAATGCTGTAGTGGAACAAAGACGAAAGGATGTCTGAGCTTCATTCAATGGGTTTAAACATCCTAGAAGCTCTGTGTGACTATATTATTTGTAATTATTATGTACAATCCCTGTAGGGAATTTCATGTAATGAAGTACCTTGTATCAATATATCAATATATTTATGCTATTTTTGTGTGCCTACCAAACCACGCGCAAACACTCTGAAAAATATGGAAATATGATAAGGGTGTTACACAAGTACTATCCAATGGGAAAAGCATAAGTACCATTCAGCCTTGTAAGGACCTAGCTATGATACACAGTGCTAGGGGGCACATTACCTAGTTGTGGTATGGGACCTAGCTAAGGTACACGAACAAGTAAAGGGTTTTGTCTAGAATTGTATACACACCCCGGTATACAGTGTTATTGTTATATTACACTATGTGGTGCATTGCGTATTTATTTATCAAATTTTATGTGATTTATAGTTGTTACTAATGAGATTCTTTCAAATCTTACTCTTTCCATAAATGTATAAATTTTCTAGTAGCAGGCATCGGCATAAAGGGGAAAAAGTGTAATTACTGGCAACTAGAGGTTCAGGACTAGTTCAGGTAAGACAGTTGGTTATCTAAAGTCCTTTTTATTATTTTAAGGTCTATAATTATTACGAACACAAATTGTGGGTGATACCTATAATATAATCAAGCACTTTGTATAAATATATCAATATATTAATGTTATTCTTGTGTACCCACCAAACTGCGCACAAATACTCAAACATTTGTCAAAATAAAGAGGGGGTCTTACATATGTTATTGCATGAGGCTTTAGCTGTTGAGAGGCTCTAACATTCTACCCTGCTATACTTAGGCACAGCCTAATCCCCATATACTCATATCACTTCAACCCATACAGGTTGCCTTACTTGCAGACCACTTAGGTCGTATCATTATAGACCTTACATAGGTTGTACAAAGATCTGGTATAATCAATACTTGTGCAAATTTTAGCCTCTTCATTAGCTCTATGAATCTCCTTGGACATTTATCATCCCATACAAAAACAATTGATCCATTCATGTGATATTATGAACAAATCCCCGATAATAAATGGCAAGATGCGTATCTATATAATAGTTTCTGGCCCATTCCAGCTTAGTACTATCTATCATTCCTATTTGCATTTGAAGACAATTCATCTAACTAAGATGATCATCAATCATGGAGAAATCTCAAGGCAATCACTATTCCTCAAGTCTCCATAACCTTACCAACTTAACTTTCTAGGGGGGTCACCCATCCTAACGCTACTCTTACCCAAGCATGCTTAACCATAGAGTTCAGATGCAATCCAGGTCATATGCTATTTCAGCATAGATACATCGGAGCTCATACCCTTTTCATTAGGGTATACTATTGAAAATTATGCTCTAAGGGCCAAGCATTATACTTTGAACATTATTATTCAATGAACTTCTCCATTTTGTTATCATATTACTTTGCAGGTTCACTGTGATAACTATCCTGAGA
This sequence comes from Inga laurina, assembly GCA_963855925.1. Taxonomy (NCBI): domain Eukaryota; kingdom Viridiplantae; phylum Streptophyta; class Magnoliopsida; order Fabales; family Fabaceae; genus Inga; species Inga laurina. Next base: position 19,691,583 of record OY979710.1, read on the forward strand.
TAAATCATATTGATTTTCCTAAATGCCTGTGTTCAGTCATCTATACGAGAGTAAAGATGAAATAAGACCAGTATGACTTTGAAGAGGTATAGATATACGAATCAAAGTCTTAGGCACTCGTAAGAGTACTAGGTGCTGGACTGACCTGCTATGAGAAAGTTGTATAGATCAAGTTATAAGCTTGTCTCATGTATAACAACATTACTATGCCTTTTTGACCTGAGATCATCATGGATTCCTACATGAGGGTTGCTCAGCTTTGACCTAGTCAAAAGTCACCTTTGATTGGGTGATGATAAAGACTATATTAGGGCTTGGTGGTTTTTATGTAGAGGAATATGAATGGTCAAGATGGAATTTGTCCCTCACATTAGTAGAGAGATATTACTGGGTCCCTCGGTGAGTGAGTCTGAGAAATGTATGGCCTTACTACAATGGAAAGGAGTTTCCATTTTTATAATTAGACTACTCAGGTATTGAGAAAGTAATAGTCAAGAATAGGAGGATGACATTCTCCATGTCTCATCCTTGATTGAAATATTGTCTAACAAAAGGGACATGATATGGTTGTATGACCAGTTGCATTTGTTTATCGATCCTCATATAAACTGGGTAGTTGTAAAGTCTTACTAGAGGCCGCTAACATCTTATGGGTTAGTATAGTCATTAGCCTACTGCCAACTTCATATGGGCCTACATGGTCGCACACAAAAATAGCGCAACATGAGCTATAATGTCTAGATTCATTGAATCTCATATATGCCTAGATTTAATGAATGTAATGATAAATCTAGGGTAGACGAACATATATATATATTAAGATAATATTATTATATTGTGTTAGCTTTGAATTTTGTTTTTTCTAATAAATTAATTTTAATAATTAACGTGATAAAGATATAATATCTTGGATTTAATTTATAAAGATAAATTAAATCTATTTTCATTGGCTCTTTATTCATTTTAAATAAATAGGTTAAATTAAAACTGTTGGACTGATTTAATTAAACCATATTTAATTAATTTGCTTATCAAAAGACAATTAAGTATTAATTAATATGATATGGATTTTTGAAATTAATTAAGATTAATTTTAAAAATCCAATTTCCATCATAAAATAGAAAGCTCTAACTAGTTATTCAAAGGGTGAGCTAGGGTTTTCTAATAGGAATGAAAAGGTAGATGGAGAGCTGTGAGAAAGGAAAACTCTAGAGAGGGATGTTGGTGGCGCTATTATGTTGTTCGTGTTTGATTCTTATTCGTGTGGATAGCAGTAGTGGGAGCTGATATGATTTGTTAACTCCTTGACATCAAAAAGGAAGACTAAACGCATAAGAAAGATGCTTTTCTCTACTACTCGATTTAAACACCATTGACAGATCCATAGTAGGGATTGAAAACTTTTTGAATTCTAATTTTTCGTTGTACCTACTAATCCTAACATATACATCTTTGTTGCTCCACTTCCTCCTCTATATACAGCTTTGCCCATCCTTCGATAGGCTGGTTAACAGACAAGAAAACCTGCCTCTTTGGGTTTATCTATCTCCTATAACTCATTCTAGTCACAGGGTCACTAGCAAGGTAACAGTATACCTATTCACAGCAACAGAGATTATTAACCTAGTGCCAGAATCACTGCTCTAATACCCTACAAATGTAATACCTTATTTTTGTGATTGATCTGATGAGTTTTACACAGCGAATTTGAACCACTAAGTGCTATTCCTTTATTTATTTCTTTCAATTCCCAACTCTATCATAGGGTTAGAACCTGTAATTGAATGGGTTTTTCTGGATAATTTGAAACTTTTCAAAAACAATCATAAAGTGGTTTGTAACTTCCTTTTGACTCATCATTTATTAATTCCTTTTATGATTATCAGGGTATTTCTCTACTCATTTTTAGTTAATTCATATACAAATATACACAACCTGTGTAGCCACACGGGTTACCAAGAGCGTCAGTTTAATAGATAAACTGTTTGACACATTTCAACCTTCAATCTACTATTGCATCTTCCTCTTGCATGTCTTCATGAATTCCTCTTCAGTGCTTAACGCACCTATATGGTTGGGTGAGGGAGATGAGATTCGAGGGAATCTTAGTAGCAAACTTTACTAACTATGCATACAGGATTCAAAATTAATGCATGACATGCTTACTTACATAAATTCATGCTAGTATAATGACATACTTGCATGCTCAATGCTTTACACATTACACCTATAGTCATAGCATAAGTAAAAACAAGCTTCAATCATTTATATATGCTCCATACCATTTATCAAAGAAATTAAGCACATCAATACATAAGCATACTTATTAAGAACACGCAAGTCAGGAAAGTTTTACTACTTTTTTTCTAAGTCCTTCTCTTGTCCCCTTTTCTTCTAACCATTGTAGCATCTTGCAAAGCCTTCCATTTCTTCTTCCTTGAAATCTCATGGTCTTAGATACATAACCACACTATTAGAGCCATGAAAACAAGCTATTGGAGAATCTAATGGAAGACACATTTTCCCCTAGATCATGCCTCTAATTCTTATGATCTTACTTGTCACAATTTCCCTCTAATGCTGGAATTTCAGATGTCAATCCCTAATCTACCAGATTTCTTGGGTCAACTTTGGAAATTCATAACTTAATCTCTAGGACTCTAGATAAGGTGGTTCAAAGTCCTATTCACAGCTCTTTAAGTCCTTTATAAAGGAAAAATATTAGCCTCTACTAATTACAGGGCTAAATTCTAGGAATCCTCGACCAACGCAACTGGTCCAGAATTCATTCCAGATTTGATACCTTAACTTCAATAGTACATAACTTATGATCTATAGCTCTAAATCACATATTCTATATATCAATTAAAAGCTTGTAGAGTCTAATAATAATCTGGAAAATATTATAGTAATTGGATAAAGTTTAATTGTTCAAAATTAACCTTGAAGCAGTCTGACTTCCAGAAAATAAATCTAGCAGCACAATCCATGTGTAGAATCCATTTCTAACCTCGAAATCATCAAAATCATATTCTTTCCCTATTAACCAGGTCTGGCCGAAACTTAGGGGTTCTTGGACCAAAATTCTATTTTATATTCTAATGCTTCCAAGACCGGTTTCTCACCCTCATTCCATATAGTTTTTTATTATAAACTCATTGGAGGCATCAAACTTAACCAAATCACATTCCTTCCTTAATTTTAAGGTCTAGCCAAAAGTCATCTTAAGGTCAAATAAGGTGAATTTGCAACTTTAACTATAAGATATCATGCTTAAATCAAAGCTTGAGCTTACCTCTAACTGGTGCCATAGTCCGTTCTTGATTCCAGTAACACCTCTACTTTCTAGGTAGCACCAAACTCCTCCTTTCAAGAATCTGAAACCAAAGTAATGTTGTCTCACTAAGAGGACAAATATTAGAGGAGACTCCGGGAGCTATAAAAGCTATTTTGGAGGTGAAATTGGCTCCGGAACATTTAGGATTCTGAAGTTTCTCTACCTTCTCTCGTCTTCCATTTTCTCATGATTTTCTCTATTTTTCTTTCTTTTCTTATGGGCTAGCCAAATTTAATAAGGGGAGGAGAGAAGTTTGATTAGTCTTAGAATGACATGTGTCATGTGTTAAAATATCCTAGGGTGCTCAGTGCTCCTTTCCTTTGAGTTAGCCAACCTAACTATCGGGAAAATCACTTAACCTGCTTGAAAAATACCAAGGACTAGGACGTGTCTCAAGCTATAATCATTCTCTTTATTGTCTCTTCTTGGCCATCCTAGTTGGTCAAGTAAAAAGAACTCATGATTTTCTTCAGCTTCCGTATTTGGTGTTTGGGCAAGTCAAGTATATGATAGGACTGGAGACTGGTGGATTCCCCTTACTAAGGTGTTAGGTGGTGCCTCATAAGAGGGCCAACACAAAAGTCAAAAAGTAAGAGTAATGATGAGGGACATGTGGTAATTCTTGTAGAGCCACCATAAAAGTAAGATATGCTTTATAAAGTTACTTTATGAAAAGCCAATCAAATTGAGCCAATTGTCTCTTTTTCCTAAAATGGCTCCACATGGCCTATGACTGAGGAAATTATTGAGCATATACCAGTGTATCTTGGAAAACATCAATGTAAGGTTTTGGCCCCACATGGCGCCACATATATTCTTATTGTGCCATTAAAATAACGCCACGTACTAGTGTCTTCTCCAAAAACACAAGGTACACATGTGCACCCTGAAAACACCATGTGCACTTACACACTAGCATATTTTATCCAACTAATTATGCATACTGAGCCCTCATAATCTAGAGACTTATTCTCTACCTCGAGGGCCGAATCATACTTTCAATTAGTCCCTAGAAGTCATTCTATTTCTCAAACATTCTTAGGGCTCTTGCCAACTAGGCTTAGTAATCTACTTGATTCAGGCCTATTCTCAAGCCTTTAGGGCCAAAATTAGGGATATTACAATTCTCTCCCCATTCAATAAATTTCATTCTCCATATTTTGAACATCATATAACTTTGATTATACCTTGGGGAATCAACTCTTGACACTTAGTCTATCCCTTTCTTTACTCAGCCTATCTCTTTCTTTATACATGCTCACTAAGTACGCAACACAAATCATCATATCATTAAAGATCTTCGATAGTATTCATCAATCATCATACAACATAACATATTCATTCAGTACATAGTATGTAGCATAGATTCAACACAGGACCCACTGGTCCATCACAACAATGCTTGGTTGCACAGTCCTCACTACCTCTTCGGGTCATTGCCCGGTATACTTTGGCCTTACTGCCCATATCATTCCAACCTTACGGCCTATTTCATTACTACAGAGTTGGGTGTTTTAGTCTTACTTCTCAAGGACACTGCCTTATGCTACACGCAATTACAAGTCTTACTTCCCCGGCTACAACTTGGTATTTTTTGAATGCTCTACCAGCTTAAAGCATACTCTGGACAAAATGGTCTAATCTCATTGTGCTATGCAACACAGGTCTTATTAACCAGGGCCTCTGCCTCATGCAAACTTACCACCGGGCCTTATTGTAATATCCTAGATTGTAATTGAGGATTAATAACTTCAAAGTGATGTACTTAATGATAATTAAGCACTTTTGGAAGTAAATGTGGTGTAATGTGATATAAAGGTGCTTAGTGATGGTTTAGTTAGTATTGTGTCAATCAGGGGCAAAACGGTAAATTTACCAATTGATTGGTCAGTTACTGGAGAGGAAACTCCTTGGTAATTGAGATCAATGGCTGAGATTGAAAGAGGGAGTGGTAGATCGTGTGTTGATGAGTTCATATGACCTCATGATAGGAAGAGTAAGATTTTTCCAAGTGTCACCATAAGATCCCTTGGATCAAAGTCAAATATTGTTCCTCTCTCTTTCCTTGTCAAGGTCGGCTGTGTGTGTGTATGTGTGAAGGGAAAAACTACATCATCATCTTTCATTTTCTCTCTCATTTAACCTCCATTTTCATCAAGACCAAGCAAGAAAGAGAAAGAATGAGCTTGAGTTTTAGGTAAGGTTTTGTCCCTAAATGCTCAAATAACCTTTATTAATATTGTTCAAGGGGTTGAGAGCTTTATTCCCATGGTTTCATATTTTTGATTAGTGGAGTTTGAGAACTTGTGGGGATTTAAAAGTAGAAGAATCAAAGAAATAGCTTTAGAAAGAAGTTGTAGTGAGTATTTGATGCCTTTTGGTATGATTCCTTTGATCATTGGTTGAGTTTTGAGGACTTTGGAATTTTCCCTCAATTTTGGAAAATTTCGAAAAGCATGACTTGGTTAGTGTTTAGTGTGGAAATTGGTGTCATAGAGTGTCTTTGTGCATTTGGAATTGGCTTGGAATTTTGGGTTGGTATAGGTTGCAATGTGTGTGATGATTGGAGATGTTGAGGTGACATGTTGTGATTGTGGTAGAACATGCCCATGGATAATGAATATGGTCATTTTGATGGCTCCAATGTGTTCCTTGAGCCAAATTGTGTGAAAATAGTATTTGGTTTGAAATTAGGAACCATTGGAAGCCAATTGGCAAAATCTAGGGAATTTGGTTAAGTCTGGAAATTTGTTAAGTTCAGAATGTTGTGTAGGGACCTGACTTTGCATGACATTTTTACCTAGCAAATGATGTCTAAATATTATGAAACTTTCCAGGATTATAGTTCATGTTGCAAGCTTTCCATCCATATAAAGTTTAAGTTCTTTTGAGTTCTGTGCATAAAGTTATGAATGTTTGAAATCAGCCAGGAGTCAGTGCCACAGTTTGGCCACGGCCTATAAGGCTGGCCGCGACCCAAAACCTTCTAGCCACATGTTGTCCGCGGCCCATTGGGGCTGACTTGGGCCCAAGACTTTCTGACCGGATTTTGGCAGCTGGCCACAGCCCAAATTGTTCTGTGCATTAGTTGGCCACAGCCCGCAGTTGGGTTGGCCGCGACCAGCCAGTGAAAATCTGCATTTTGAATCTCTAAAAAAGGTCTTTTGGGCAAACTTTCCCTAACCCTTTGGGTATATGTTTAGGCCTCTAATAGCCACCTAAAGAGTCTAAATGAATACCAACATAAAGTATTATGAAATTAGGGAACTGGAAAAGAGATTGATTTATTGTCCCTATTTTGGTTTATAGGACTTGACATCTGCCGTCCTCGTGAGCCCACTGTGCCTGTGAACGTCAGGAAGGAACAAGGTAGTAACTCTTCTTTCATACCATATGTGATGCATTGTGTGTGTGTATTATCATTGATTTGTGATAAACTCGTATGCTGCGACATTGTGAATATGTGTAAACACCGTCATACCAATAGTCCCTGAGTAACTAACAACAGATCGGGTAAGGGTTGTGTGTCCTCCCAGTGGAGAAAGGGGGTGAGGATGAGGTGTGATATATGTGATTATGTGGGCCGAAAGGCTATTTGTGAAGACCGACGAGCCATTTGTGAAAGCCAGATAGCTATATGAGCTATAAGGCTATATGTATGCACTGCCACGCCAATAGTTCCTGAGTAGCTAACAACGGTTCGGGTTAGGACAGTGTGCCTTCCCCGCGGAGAAAGGGGATGAGGGTGGAGTGTGATTTGTGCTGCTGCTGCTGTATGATGATTTGCTTACATGCTGTGTGCTTATGTGTGGTATAAATGTTTTGTTACTACTGGGATTCTCTTGAATCTCTTCCTTTCCTTTAACTAACCTTTCAGACAAGGCGAGTGGCTCTAAGGAGAAGCGCACGACCCGGAGCAGTTAGAACCCTATAGGGACATTTACTTTTGGATATGTTGGTTAATTATACTGGACAAGGATCTTGTAAATTATTTTTGGGTTGTATCTAGTAACTGAATACAGTTGTGTAATCCCCTATATGGGAATTGTAAACCTCCTAGGGAATGAATGGAACCCGAGGGTTGCCGAGAGTGCTATTAGATATTCTGATATGAATGAATGTAAATTAACTGCACAGGTGATTATATTCGATAATTGAACTTGAGACCGGAATAGGAAAGAAGTTTTGAAAATTTTGTAAAGTCCCTACTATAAAAGGCAGTTTTAAATGAGTTTTGAACTATTTGATGGTCTCTAAACCAATTTAATTAAGTGATATCGAATTATAATTATGCTAATTAAGGCAGGGGGTTACACTTATAGCCTCGAGCCTCTACTTGTCACAATTCTTAACTACATAACATTCTATCGGCCTAAGGACATACTAGTCTATTAGGCCTACTAGCCTTAGGACATACAGTGGATGGGACACACAGTCCATCGTCTTTGCTAAATATATATAGAGAATAACTACCATAGGACACACAGTCCACTAGGTATTCTAAATATACCTCAGGCTCTAACTCTTGTCAACTCAAGCTAATCGTACACTTATGAAATATTCATGAAGATGCAAAACAAACCATCTAATAATAATCAATCATTTAGCATTTAGCATTCAGCATTCAGCAATCACGGGACACATAGTCTACTGGGTAATCATAGGACATATTGTTTGTCATCTACTATCTAGGTAGCCTACAAGGTCTTATTGCCTAGGGAATCACCCCTATGCTATAGGCACATCGGGACTTATGGCCTCATGTCTTTGCCCATTTGCCACAGGATATTGATTAGGTCTTATAGCCTAGGGTAAGTCCACAAACAAGGTGTACTTAAGGGTTTTCTACCTTAAGCCTACCTAGCTCAAGTCATGTAGATAGGGTAACTCCCTATACTTTCACCCAGGGTAACTTCCTATACATCTTGTACTCACATGTCTTACTACCTTGGGACTAACTATCCTATCATTCTCAAGGTTTACAACCTCTTCGGTATATTATATGGAATCTCATGCATTGTGTCATTACACAGAATCTCATGCATCGAGTCACTACTGGGAATCTCATGCATCGAGTCATTGCCCGAAATCTCATACACAAGTCACTCCGGGAATCTCAAATTTGGATTGCACAGTAGGTCTTATAACCCTGCTCTAATTGAACATCAAGTCTTACATCTTAAGGATGGACTAGCCTAATAGGTCTTACTGCCTACTGTATATTCATAACACAATACACTTGATGGTAAACACATACATGCAGAACTAAGTCTGGGGTTAGCAGTTTGCTAGATTCAAGCTTATTCTCAAGCTTTTAGGCCCAAAATTCAGGATGTTACACATGGAACCCACTAGTTCGTTACCACAACGCTTGGTATTTTGAATTGGTAGCCTAAGGACATGTTGGTCTAATAGGTCTTACCACCATGTGCTTCTAACCTTTATAATCTAAATGCTTATTGGGCCACACAGCCCAACAAGTATTCATATCATAAACATTCATGATGGTAAAGATATACATGCACAACAATACATAGTATGTGAGGAAAAGAGTTACTACCTAGTAGCCTTTCCAATGTCCAGACTTTCTTACCAGTCTCTTCATTGTCCGAGCAAAGATCAAATTCTATAAGTTAAAATTTACAAGTGGACAAGTTATTACTTATCCCAAGTTTTTAATAACTCAAGATACTTGGGTTTGTATCTTTAAGAGTAGTGCATTATGCCATGTGGGTAATTAATATGTCTACATTAGCCCCAAGTACTTAACTCTACCCTTAGAAATCAAACTTATTATAATTCATACTAAGTATCTTAATTTTGCATGACAAGCCTAAGCTGTTAGAATTGTCATCTCACTTTGAAAATTCATAACTTTGTTTAGGAATTTCCAATAGAGGTGGTTCAAAGTCCTATGTGACACTCTTTAAGTCTGTTTTAAAGGAAAAGTAACTCCTTCTGCTAATTATATGCTCATAATTCCAGAAACCTCAATCAATCTTCACTGCCACAGAAATCATTTCAGATTCAATACCTAACTTTAATAAATCATATCTCATAATGTACTAATCTAAATGATATATATTATATATCAAATTAAAGCTTAGGACGTCTACTATTAATGTCATGACCATTTGATAAGATTCATCTATTCAAAAAGACATCACAAGTAGTTTGTCTCCTAAAAACCTCAATCTGCCAGCACTATGCTTAATTTCCAATTTTAAGATTTTCATTACAATTATCCAAAATTCATAACCATAGGCTATTTCCATGCAAATTTTTGTGTAGAATCCTTTGGTGACCTCAAATTCATCAAAGTCACACTCCTTCCTTTTACCATGGACCTGGCTAAACCAAACCCTCAACCCAACAACTAACAATTTTGCAATTTCACTTCCACGCTAGTCTAGTATCTATTCTTGATGGCCACCTTAATCAACTTTCTATTGTCAATACATAACCTCAGGACAAACAATCTCCTATGTACTCTAAAAACGTTCAAGTTCCACCTCTTGCTACTCAAGCCATTCATATACTTATGCAATGTTCCCAAAGCATGCAAAACAATCCATCCAATAATATGCATTCGAAAATCATAGGACATACTGGCATATCAGGTCTTACAACTTGCTTCAGGCTACAACCTAGTACACGTATTAGGTCTTACAACCTACTTTGGGATACAACCTAGTATACCTTTGAATGCATCTACCATCCTAAGGACACATTAGTCCAGTAGGTCTTAGGGCTTCCGAAAACAATTCTGTATATTCAAGAAATGAATACATGTAGAACTAGTACATTAGATATGAGAATAAGAGTTACTTGACTTTCTCTATCTCGTCAAGCCTATTCCTGTATTATCATGACTACCACCTGCACCACTTTTTGACTCAAAGTAACCACAGTTGCGTTAACTCTAAATGATATGTGGGGTAATTCATCTTGTGAGGCTTCAGCTATTGAGATGCATACGTCACCACTCTGCTTGCTACATTTAGGCACTTCCCAATCGTTACAAATATCATTGAGACCCCATAGGTGCTTCACTGTACAACACACAAGTTGTACTAGGATATGGGATAATCCACACTGGTGTAAGTGTCAACCTTTTCTTCAACTCTATGAAGCTCCTCTCATAAACATCATCCTACTTAAACAATTAACTCTTTTATGTAAGCTTTATCAATGGCAAGGTGATTCAGGAAAAATTCTGAATAAATCTAGCAAGACCTAGAAATCTATTATCTTTGCAACAATTTTTAGCCTCTTCTAGTTTAGTATTGCTTCCACTATTTTGGGATCCACTGAGAACCCTTCTTAGAAAACAACATAGCCAAAAAATGACCATATAAACTAGTCTAAAGGCTATCAAAAATTCAGTTCACAAAATTCACAAATATAGCGTGCATTGGCTAGTCCAAAACTTGATTCTCAAGAATACAAGGGAACCATAAAACTGATCTAAAATGTCATCATAATATTGGGACAAAAACTATTAGAAAGATTTAGAAATATGAACTTGTCAAGTCAGATATCACTCGCTAGCTATAGTTCTCGTCAAGAGGAAAGAGATCTGAGAGCTTAAATTGAATAAGCTCAGACGTAGGATAGACGAGCAAGGTTTATCAAGAATATGATTGAACGAGAAGACCTCTGGAATTTGAGGTGTTGGTAGGGCATTGGAAAGAAAGATATTGAGCCCTAGATACATTAGTCCTTTTGAAATATTGTCAAGAATTGGACCAATGGCATATGGATAGACTATGTAACCAGAAGTAATCCCCTAAGGTATAGTTAATTTTATAAAACATTCAAAATTTTGAGGAGAAAATTTATTTTACGGGGGGGGGGGGATTGTAATATCGCAAAATTTATTCAAGGGCTAAATGTCCCAAAAAGAAAATATAAATAGTACTTAAAGAGCTTTACATGTGAACTAGAACCATTTCATTTGAAATTTTCTAGATTAAGTTATGATTTTCAAAGTTGACTAATGAAATCTGACAGATTAGAGTTGACCTGCAAATTTATGGCATTTGATGTAAATTGTGACAAGTATGGGTCTAAAGAGTAGAGACATATTTTAGAACCTAATGTGACAACAATAGATACCCAAATCATAAGGGTCATAGCTATCAGATGAGTTTGAATGCATAATGTATTGAATAGCTAAGCCAAGATTTAGTCCTGGTCAAACATACTGTTGAAAAAATTTATAAATCCCAACCTTAAAGTAGGGTTCGAACCTTGAATTGAATGTGTTTTTCTAAGAAATTTAAAACTTTTCAAAAAAGTTTAATAATTGTTCACCACATCATATAACTCATCGATTCTTAGCTCCTTTTATCATAGAATTCTAGCACTTCTTTGCTCATGACTTATGTGTCATATGTTAGTTGTTTAGCCTCTAGCATACAGATGCTCTATTCTATTTCAGTTATCACATTAATAAGCATAATTAGCATACTAATTATTTATGAGGCTACTGTCACTACTATTACTATTAGTCTATAGTTATATACATCATATACAATTTCCAAATAGATAACTAACAAAATATGAGTCATTTTTCTGCAAACTTTAATTGTTTATGATTACCTGCTTGCCCTTCGAGTCACTTGCCCTTCCTTTATGTTAGTTAGTTAAAAGGGGTGAGATTCATGAGAATCTTAGTAGCAATAACAATCACTCATATAAAATGTAGGTTTTCAAAGCATGCCTACCAAACCATTATTTCAGCAACACATAATACATTCAGCAACATTCATGGGACCCACTAGTCCGTTCCCACAGTGCTTGGTATTTTAGACTTACAACCCAAGGATACACTGGTCTAATAGGTCTTACCGCAATGGGCTTCAGCCTTTCACAATCTGAATGCTTATTGGGCTTCACAGTCCAATGCGTATTAATATCACAAAAATTAATGATGGTAAGGATATACATGCAGAATAATACATAGTATGTGAGGGAAAGAGTTACTACCTCATAGCCTTTCCAATGTCTACACTTGGTTACTAGTCTCTTAGTTGTCCCGGGTAAAGATCGAATCCTATAAGTTAGAATTCATGAGGGGACAAGTTATTACTTATCCCAGTTCTCTAAATATTCAAGATACTTGGGTTGGCTATCTTTAAGACTAGTGCATTATGCCATATGGGTTTTTAATGTGTCTACACTAGCCCCAAGTACTTCACTCTACCCTTGGAAATTAAACTTATTACAAATCACATTAAGTATCTTAATTTTGCATGACAAGCCTAAGGTGGCAAAATTGTCGCTTCACTTTGAAAATTCATAACTTTGTCAAGGAATTTTCAAATGGGATGGTTGTAGTTCATATGTCAAGTTCTTTAAGTACTATTTACACTTTCTTTTTTGGACATTTAGCCCATGAATAAATTTTGGGTAGTACATATGACATCATCCCCATCAACATCTTGCTTAAAAAAGACTTCTTTGTTGTAGCCTTCTCATAGTTCATCTGATTCAATGACTATGACAACATGTTGCTCAAGAACTATTCAATATTGCATAGAAACTGGTGGAATAGGTGGCTCAGGCTCATTCAACTTATTCGATGCACAAGACACTGAACCATGGCTAGAATGAGCTCCTATATTGCTCTTCTTCCTCTTCCCCTCAACAAGTTAGAAAGTTAGTAAAATAGTTATTATAAACTTTACTAGCAAGTTAAAAGACAATGGTATCTATTTTTTTGTCTTATATGGTATGACAATCAGATGATCTGGCCATGCAACAAAGCTACGAACACTTCCATCCACTATATGTGCATCTGGGGTGGGCACCAGAAGGGCATACTTATGATCTATGGTAGTCTTAAGCTCTACCCTACCACATACTCAATCTTCTTATCACCCAAAACAATTAAACATGACAATTAATGTAAAGTAAAAATAAATACATTATAGGCTTTGTGCATGAGTATTATCCTACCTCAAGTAAAGTTTGAGAGTGGAATGTGCAGCTATCATTGGCACTTGGGGTGTTAGCCATTCCCTACTTTGCTTGTAACATCACAAATTTTATTGACTTAAAATTCATTATATTAAAGGGAATAAAAAGGTGAAGTAAAGAGCATATTGATTGATAAAACAAGGAAATTAGTGGTCACAGACAACATGATTATGTTTGGAACACAAATTGTAAAGCTCATATTTGCTGCCAGTGTGTTTTCCTACATGGCAGTCTAGTTTTGGAATGGTTTTGGATAACTAAATGATGTCAAATGAATGTGAAATTTTCCAAAAAAAATGTACACTTATCAAGATTTAATTTGATAAGTCATATAAGTCATTTGTAGCTGTACAGGAAGAGTTATGTATTTTTGAAGTTAGCCAAGTGAAACTGGCAAGTTTCTGTGGCAGTATCCAATAAATGGTAATTTTGGAATGTTGTGCATCCAGTTGACTAGAGAAAATATTTTTTTCTAAAAAATAAACTTAATGGTCACATAGCCTTTAGAACAGCTGCAATGGAACATCTATAAATAAAGATATGAATTTTAAAAATTTGATCAAAATTCAGTTAGCTTTTAGTCTCTGTGCGAAATTGAAAAGGTAATGGCAAAAATGTATGGGAAAAAAAGTCATTTGGCTAGATTTAATTCGAAGCCCATAATTTTCCCTTTGTCCTGTGCTCATAGACCTCTAAAAGAGAGAGGATGAAGGGAAATGAATATTTGAGATAAATATGGCAAAAGTTGGAATAATGTTGGCCAAGTAAAATTGAGTTGAAAAGTCAACAATTGAGGGTAAATTGTGATAATTGAAGAAGCATACTTGGTTATTCCAAGGGCCTTCATGTTGTCACTTTTGGGCAAGAAGCAAAGGGAAATCGTGATTGAAATGCAATTGCCAAGTTAAAGTTTTAATACCCCGAATTTTTATTCACCAAAATATATTGTAATTATTTGGAAACATTCAATAAAATGGTGAATATTCATGAATTTGAAATTTATGAAGTTGTAAATTTTCATTTTCATGAGAAATTGGGAAAGAATAATTATGGAATACATTTGGGTAATTCAAAACGCCTAATATTAAGGCCCAAAATGTGTGGAATAATAGAGAAAAATATATGATCCAATAATAAATGGAGATTGGCTAAAGAAAAGGGAGGAAAGGAATTAAATTAAAAAGGTAATGGCAAAAGCGTATTTTTGCCAGTTTAGCACAAAATAAATTATTTTCCAATTAATTGAATTTAAATTCAATTAATTAAGGAAAATAAAGCATAAGTATATATTTAGAATATTTTGGTCAAATAAATATGAATTTATGAAAAATTTGAGTATATTTGCAAATTTGGCCAAATTAATTTGACCAAATTATGGCATAAGGTGTACATGTGACTTGAACAAGTTGTGAAACCAACTTGGGACCTAAAGGAAGGACCCTTAGGACACCCTTACAGGTATCATGACAAGGGAAATATTAGTTGCATGTTAATTGGGCTTAATGACATGGTCACATAAAGCTAAGGGTTTATATACATAAAGTCCAATTTTTAGAATTTTGGAAATTAGATAATTAAAGTAAAATAAGAAACAATAATATAAAACATCATCCTCTTACTCCATCAGCCAAAACTGATGCCCTTGAGCTGAAAAAGGAGAGAGAAAGTTGTGTTGATCCTAGAGAGAGAAGGAGAAGAAAAGCTTACAAAGGTAGATGATTTCTTCACTGAATTGGCTCCTAATGTGTATAATCCTTCTCCTAAGTTTCTCTTCTATGTTATTTATTGTTTTTGAAGCAAAAATTCAATGTTAAATGGAGTTAGGGTTTTGGACATAAGAGGAAAGCCAGAAGGAAGAAGAGGTAACTTCCTAAACTTCAATATTGGTTGTTCAGGCTGCTATAAGTAATTTAATTAGTAAATCTCTGCTGGATCTAATCTCTTTGTAAATTTGGAAAAAGTTGTGTTCTAAACATTATGCTGCACAAAATGAGTCTAAATGGAAGTTATAACGTAATTAAATAGTTAATATAGTGATTAGGAGAGAAAGGAGCAAGTTTGTAGAGTTGGAATTCAAAAACACCAATTTTTCTTGGATAACCTATAAGTTTTGGCTAGGTCTGTACCAAGGGTTTAGGGTTAGATTTTTGATAATCTGATGATTCCATTATGTTCAGGAGGGAAAATTAGGTGGGGTTACAATTAAACACTTTTTCAGAAAAAGCCCTAAAAAGCATAATTATCAAAATGCCCTTGAAACCCTAAATTAGGAGTTGTTGAGGGCATTCTAGTCCTTTGGCAGTGAATTTGGTAATTTTGAGTCTAGAATTGGATTCCTTGGGGAAAAATATATTAGGAAAACCTAGGTTAGAATTTTGGGAAAAGTGCGACCTAGCCGGTCGGCGGGGGCATTTTGGTAAATTTTCACTGAAGGCTCATATAACTACTAAAAACACTATGGAAGTCCTTAAAATACAACATGAATGGGTTTTACCTAATTCTTGTAGACATGGAGAAATATGGTATGGATCCCAAGATAGGGCTAGTGGTTATATATATGTGGTTGAATTTTTGGATAATTTTGTACAAATTTGTAAATATTATCACATTCTACACAATTGATTCTTGTATGTAAACAAATGCTTTTATCAATATATTTGTACTTTTTCTGTATGCCTATAGAATTTGGTCTTTATCACTCCACTCATATCAAAATGGAAATGGATGTTGATAGAAGTAATTAAACCAAGCAAAAAGGTGAAAGTTTGAAAAGTCAAAAATTGCAGGCAACTTAAAAGTAATATTGAAGATTTAACATTTGTATATCTCAATAAGCATTTTTAACTCTTCCAAAGGCCAATATTTCATCAAAGTTAAATGAGAAAGCGAAAAGATGACGATAAAAAGTAAATGGCATGTGTTTAATAACAACTAAATATTAATAGTCAAGAAGGGGCAAGAGAATATTTTTAAGAGCTTCTTCATCTTTCCTTTGTTCATACTTTTGTCCAAACATAGAAGCCAAGTAAGAGAGAGAGAGAGAGAGTGCTCATATTAAAATAGAGAGACAAAGAGAAGAGCAAGGATTCAAGAGGCAATAAGGTGAGTTTGATTGTTGAAATTCACTTGTTCTTGCTTCAACCTCTTGTACACCTCTTCTAATCTCTAATCCTTCTTGAAACACATATGTAGCAAGCAAAATCAAGAGGAAAGAAGGAGAGAGAGGTGGCACTTTAGAGAGAGAAAGATGATGAAATCAAGGTAAGCTTGAAAGCTTGTCTTATCTTGATGATTTGTGCTTGTTGTTGGTGTTTTGGTTGGTTGTTGGCTTTGTTTCCATGATTTTGTAATTTTGGGAAACATAAACCCTAAGGGGAAGTGCTGCCCAATTTTCCATTAATCATTTTCAAAAGGTGTTTAAGTGGTTAAACAAGTTATTAGGCATGAAAAGAAGGTGTTTTATGGAATACAACATGAATTCCCAATTTTCCCCAATTAATTTTAGATTTTGTTTAGACATGATTTGGTGGTGTTTAGACTAGATTTTGGTGTTTTTGATGATCCCATTGTGTTTAGAACAGAAAATTGTGTAGGGTACATGTGAAGTATGAAGGTTTTAGGGTGTGAAATGACAATTTTACCCCTAAAACCCAAAGTTCATGGCTGCCAAGGGTAATTCTATAATTTGAGCATGATTTTGACAAATCTGAGGTAAAAAATGGATTCTACACTTGAAATTGTGTACAATTAGTCTGGGTCATAATTTTTGGTAACATATAATTAGATTGGGTACAAAGAGGCGTAAACCAGGTTCCCTAAGGGCATTTTGGTAATTTCATAGTTTTAAGCAAAGATAACCAACACAATGAGTTTGAAATAATACATGAATGAGTAATAACTAATTTATTGTACATTTGGAATTTTAGGGCATATCAATAGCCCAAGTCGGATTAAAGGTACTAAATATATAGAAGAGCAAGAAAGGGCAATTCCAAGTAGTAACTCTATCTTTCATAAACTATGTGAATGTTTATATGCTTTGTGTATGCCATCTTCTATAATATGAACACTGTATTGCCGAATAGGGCATTATGCAAGGAAGCAATTTACTTAGTTGTGAGCAAGAACCAGACCAAGGTTTACGAATAGTAGGGGAGTAGCCCTGACTCATGTGCATATTTTGTGTTGTTATGTTGCATTACATCTTGTATAGCATATTTATATGTTGCATTTTATATGATTGATTCCATGTTATTAATGAGATTCTTCGATACTTACCCTTTCCCCAAAAATTAACTATTCCAGCTAAAGGTAGCGGCTTGAAGGACAAAGTCGTAATTACTGGCATCTAAAGGTTTCGATCCAATTCAAATGCTAATGTTGGTTATCTGCAGGCTTTTCATTTTTTAAGGTCTGTAAATAATATGTACAAGACCCTGTGGGAATTCTTGTAACATAATCATGTCCTTTTTATTAGTATTTTGATACTATTTATATGTGTCCATTGAACTGCATGCAAGCACTCTGAAAAATGTGAAAATAAGCTATACTTTGCTACTGTGTCCCCCTTCATGAATTGATAAATGATTGCTTGTTGTGCATCAACATGCTTCTTCAGAATTTTGGCTATCTTTATATATTGTTGCAGCTACTGATTAGAAAACCTTGTTGTCTTCTTTTGTTTCCCAAAATAAGCTTTCTTGTTGACTCTAAGCCAACACCCCTTAGAAGACCACTATGGTCTGGACATAGCACCTTTTATCCTTATATGCAGAAAGCTTACCTCACTTAACCTCTTGGCTTAAGATCTCCTATAGCAAAATAAATGTTAAATACCTTTTTATCTAAAAATCAATTATAATTCAATCAAAAAAAATTAATACTTATTAATTTTGAGACCACCTCTTCCACACGAGGATTGTGAATGTTGCCCTCTTTATTTTGCCTTGCAACAGACTACAATATTCCATGCCATATAGTAACATCCGATCCTGATCCTTTCTTCTCTATCAACTATTGCCTGATATTTGCATACCCCGTGTGACCTCCCTGGTATGAATATGCTTTGTTTTTCAACCTCTCACAAAATAACTTGTTAATTGATGTGAAAAGTGTTAGTGCAAGTGTTTCACCCAAGAGGGGGTGAATTGGGTGATATCATAAATTTTCGTTGTGTATAAGAAAATTGACAGAATATTTAAAGCAATTGAGAGTAAGTAGAAATATCACCGAAGTTTACACTAGGTGTTATGCTGGTTCAGCCACAACTACTTTGACCTACATCCAATCCTCAGAACGTCTCTTGAGAGTTTCACTATATCTTCTAAGATTCAGTGGGTTCTTGGCATCTCAGTACACATCAAGTTCCTTCACCTGGACACTCGCTCCCCTTTATATATTGTAATCAAATACCCAACTCAAGGTTCTATAACCTTAAGTTGTCTTAATAATGAATATTGAGTTTTGTAATGAAAATCTCTCTTACAGAGTAAATGTATAAACATTGAGGTACAAAGAATGAGTATAAGAAAATAGAGCATAAAGAGTATATTGATCGATGTGTGATTGCTTGTTCTCAATTGTTGTGTTATGTTCTTTGAATGCTCTATTTATATAGATGATTTATGGTGTCTGTTGGAAGTATTTCAAACATGTCCGTTAGAGTCGCGCAGCTACTATTCACTGTTATTCAATTTTGAAAACCATCCATTTATGGTAGGTAGCGATAGGTGAGTGTTCGGACGTTTTATTTGACTTTCCACTTATAGCATGATCTATTCATTGTTTCTCTACAAATGTACTTAGAATACTAATATAATAAAGGGCTAATCATATAAAAAATAAATCAATAAACATTGGATTAAAATCATGTTTTCTGGACTTTATTACTCAAGTGGCTACTTGAGTGATCATGCTCATTACTCAAGAAGTCCCTCGAGTAATCTCATTAAAAATCAGCCATAGAGGAAGTCAATGTTTTCTTACCCTATTACTTGATTAAGCCTTTAAGTAATCTTTTCAATAGTACCTGGCAAACAAGGTTACTCGAGTGATCCCTCGAGTAAGCATCTATTTTCTTCATAGGTTACTCGAGTGATCCCTCAAGTAAATTTATAATAAGTTTGTAGATTACTCAATTACTCCCTCAAGCAACAACATCAAATTCTTGGCCGAGAGGACCTGTGCTCTGCTTACTTGATTACTCGAGTGACCCCTCGAGTAATACTTCAAATAACTCTGGAGATTACTCGAGTGGTCCCTCAAGTAAATAGTTTTCTCAAATGGTTACTCGAGTAAAGTGTGTCAATTCTTGGCTAAGAGCTACTGGAAGGTATTTGTCCTAGTCACTCGAGTGGCTACTAGAGTAAGGCCTTTTCTCATGTTTTTACTCGAGTGGTTACTTGAGCAATAATCTATATAACTTTACAGATTACTCGAGTGACCCCTTGAGTAACTTCTTCTAAATTTTGGCAGTGCCCCTCTGGAACATTTTCTCCAACATTACTCTAGTGCTCTCTCAAGTAAACCTTTAAAAAATATGCCAATAATATTTTTTTCTGTGCTCTATCTCAGTTCTTCTTCATTACTCCTGTGCTTACTTTAAGTAAAGCTTTTGTCTATCATTTAGTTACTTTGTTCAAATTATTTTCTTTGTTATCAAATCCTTTTAGATTATTGATCCAATCTTTGTTATCATCAAAACACATGGAATATAATATTCTCCCCCTTTTTGAGGATGACAAAACTTGGTGACTTTGAGAAAATTTTTTGAAATTGAGTTTTCAAACATATGTTTCTTAAATACTTTTCATATGAAATCTTTTGTTCAATTTAAACTTAAAAACTCTTTTGAAATAGCTTAATAAAGATCTTTTCAAATGATCTAGAAAAAAAAAATTGAGTTCTTGTTTTTATTTACTTGTTCACCTTGCATACACAATCGAAACTCATTAGTCTCACAATGCAATATGACTTGAATGAAATTGCATAAAGAATAATTCATTACATAATCAAACTTAGAATTCAAATTTAAAAGACAAATTCAAAGCCTTGTACACCCATATCCCTTTTACATACATTTACTCAGCCATTGATCACAAAATCACTTAGGCTAGGCTCTTCTCCCCCTTTTTGTCTTCATCACAAGGGTAGAATCAATCATAAGGAGAAGTAGATGGCTTGGCTGCTGAGATAGGAGTAACAAGAAATGCTAAAGATTCATATGATCCATCTGAACTGGAAGAATCTGAAGATGATGGTTCAAGTTCAGGAAGGTTCACTGGAGGTGTCTGGAGATCCTCTGGAGGGTTCACCGGAGGATTCTGAGGTGATGGGTAAGGAATTAAAGAAGTAATTTCTACTTCCTTTGTAGTAACAGGTAAAGACACAAGCATCTCCTCAGTATGTGCAAGTGAGGAAATGGGAGAAGGTATTGCCTCAGGCTGAATTGGCTGAGCTAGATCATCAGTGGTGATGTGGATTGGCTCGGATGTGTCAGGGTCAGGCATAGAGAATAGAAGATTACTAGGTCCAATCTTAGAGGGTCTATGTGTAGTAGGAATAGGAGAAGGAATAGGCTTGGAAGGGCTAGGTTTATAAGGTCCAGGTTCAGAGGCCAGTACTGGCTTAGGAATAAATGAGGGCATAGAAGGACCAGGAGCATGGGAGCCAGATGCCATAGCATCAAGTCTAGCAACAATTGATCTCAGAAGCTCATCCTGGGCACATTGCTCAGCCAATATCTCTTCGTGCCTCTTATCCATCCTATCCAAAAGTTGACCCATTTTCTCATTCATATGGGTTATCAAATCAGTATTGGTATTGGCAATGTCGATATGGAAACCCTTCAGAATGTTCTCCATGAAAGTTTGCATTGAGTTGCCAAAGAATGAAGGAGAAGATGTGTTAGCTAGAGTAGAAGACTTTGTCATCCATTCAACTTGTTGTAGTTTCAGTCTTCTTCTTCATCTTGGGACTTGCTTCTAGAGGAGTCTTCAGGGGAATATATGTTCAACTTCCCAATTTGATTTCCCCCAACTGGTGTTATCCTCTCAATTGGCTCTTTACTCTCCAAATACCATATCTTGTTCTTCTTCAAGAATAGAGATATAAGCTGAAGATAAAGCATTGGAGTAGTGGGTTTCCCTTTAAACCTATATCGCTTGATCTTAGTAAATATATATTCTCCCAAGTCCTTTTATTCTTTGAGGAGTAATGAGGCAAATTTTCTAAAGTCCCTCTCAATGAAATGAGTGTAGTTGTTGGTTTTGTTCATCAAGGCTCTATAATAGATATACCATAGGACCCTGTGAAAATCACGCATATTACTCAGAATGAAATTGAGGGGTCCCATAATCTCACCAGGTCTTAGGATAGAGAACAACTAGTTTGAATCAAGATTAAGATAAATATCATCAGGAGGATCCTCTATTCCTAACTAGGTATTGATTCTGGAAGGTGAGATTAGAATTCTCTGTCCTCTAACCTTAGAAGTCATTTCTTCTTCCACAGACTTCCTATTGAGATCATTTATAGGTTCAAGGTTACAATAGAAATGCCTCACAGCTTTACTGCAAAATGGGAGTTTAACAGACAGCCAGGGCATATAGGAATTAAGATAAGAACTCAGGTCTAATTTCAATACCTCTTAAGAACCTTTTAGTCAATATAGTGCATCTTGCACACATTTCTTCTTGCAAAGTGACTTATGTACTTATAAGATTCCTCAAGCTTGCTCGTATTGAATCCCTGTAGAGGGAATGTGATTTCCTCTTCCTTCTCTTGTGGCTTCTTGGATGATTGCCCTTTCTTTGCCTCCTTAGACTGGAAGGCTTCTTCAAGCAAGCCTACTATGACTTTGGTGAGGTCCTTATCAAGCTTGGGCCTTTTCAGAGGTTTTAGAGAAAATGTGGGAGTATCAGATGAATCAAAAGGAAGAGGAGAGGGTTCTTTTGTTCCTTTGCCTCTTCCAGTAGATATACTTTTCTTTGATTGAGCTCTTATAGCCACTAGTTCCTTAATGAAAACCCTTGTCACCTTAGGCTTAGCTTGTGGCTTAGTCTTTGCTTTTGGTTTAGGAGAGAGTTTTCTTTTCTTGGTGGGAGGAGAGGAAAGTGAATTATAGGGTTGATATGGTTCATAGGCCTCAGAAGGAGTGCTAAGATTGTATGTTTTTGTCCTCACCATTTTGATTTGAGAGAACTGAGATTTTTTTGGAAAAACTGGGTCGATGATCGCTAGAGTAGGGCACAGGAATCTGAGTAATCTGGGAGGTTTTTTAAGTTAGAAATCAAAGGGTTTTGACAGAAATAAAGTAAAGAAGAATCTGTGAAAAGTTTTTGTGAGCGCCCTAAGAGAATCACTCAAGGCGATTTTGTGAAAAAAGACCGAGTATCGACTGAAATAGACCTAGTGTAATATCCTGAATATAAATTAAGGGCTAATGACTTCAAAAGTAATGTAATTATTAATGAATAAATACTTTTGAAGTATATGATATGCATTGTGATATAAAGATGTGCTTGGTGACGATTTAGTAAGTATTGCGATAATCAGGGGCAAAATGGTAATGTTACCGACCAATTGGTCAGTTGCCGAAGAGGAAACTCATAGGTAACTTGAGATCAATGGCTAGGATTGAAATAGCAAGAGGCAGAATCCTATGTATGTGAGTCTATATGAATTCATGGTAGGGAGAATGAGATATAGTCACATAGCACTATATCGACCATGGGATTAAGTCAAAGAGTCAAAAATTTTCCCTCTCTTCTATCCTCTTTCAAGTCGGCTAGGAGCCTGGGAGAAAGGGAAAAATGTGTGATCATCTTCTTCATTATCATCTTCTCTCTCCTCTCCTCCATTTTCACTGAAACTAAGCAAGAAAGAGAAAAACAATGGTGAGTGTTTGACCTTGAAAATGACTTTGAATGTTCAAGTGTCCTTCATTAATTTTGATCATGGTAACAAGGGTTACATTCCTATGGTTTCAAAATTTTGAAAGGTGGTGTTTTGGTGTTTGAAAAAATTTGGAAGTTGGATAATTAAAGATTTGGTCTTAGCAAATTGAAGAGGTGAGCATTTGTAACATTTTGGTATATTTGTTGTGACTTTTGGTTAAGCTTTGAAACTTTAGAATTTTCCCTGATTTTGGTGTCATCTTGAAAATGATGAGTTGCCTAATGTATAGTTATAGAATTAGTGCTTGATGATATCTTTGTGCCATTGGAATTAATTGGGAAGTAAATTGGGAAGTTTGTCCATAAGTTGTTTTGTGTAGTCTGGTGAGCTAAAATAGAGTATGTGTTGATTGAATGGGAATTGGGTTGTTTTGAGGTTCCCAATAGGTTCCTTATGACATTTTAGATAGGAATGAACTTTGGTATGAGTTTTGGAACTATTGTAAGCAAATTAGGCAAGTCTGGAAAGTTATATCAGTTGCTGCGTTTAGGCTTCTGATAAGCCTCACTCGAGTGAGGTAGGGTCTCACTCGAGTACAATATGATATTTTCAGTGTTTCAGTGAGCTTTTTAGGTGAGTGCCAAGAGTACTCTTCCTTATCTGTGGGAGGCATGCGTTATCATTCGAGTGCATGGGGTATCACTCGAGTGCATGTACATGTAGCACTATGGGCGTGTGTCTCGAGTTATCACTCATAAGTAAATTGTCAAGAGTGCGTGTGGGCACTCACAGGTATTGGGTTGTCACTCGAGCGCTAAGGCTAGTACTCGAGTGCACTTGTCACTTTTGAATTTTAGTTACTCTCGGGTTACCACTTCCTACACCATACTCGATGGGACTCAGGTGACTTTATGTCATCACTCGAGTGCCCAAAAGATTGCTCGAGTGAAACCCCCCTTCATAATCACATCCAAAATACGCGATTAAAATGAATTAGAGACCAATGATATTCAAAACTCATTTAAAATCCTATCTTCTTGATAGGGTTTCAAAACACCTTTCAAAATCCAATTCCCTAGGTCTCATATTCACACTTCAAATACAATTACTTCGCAGATAAATCACATTCATTATATATCAGAGTACAACATAATTCCCAGCAAACCCAGGGTTCATACCTTTATTAAAAGGGTATACAAAATCCGATTCAGGGGATTACACAATCTCATCTCGAATTTATAACCATATACTCAACCGAATCATATACAGTCATCCCAACTCATATTGTAACCAACTACCAACTCTCATCTCGAAGGAGTCCTAGCAGCTCCCTCCACGAGCCACTTGCCCTGTCTAAATTTTTGGTAGGGGAGAGTGAGATTCGAGAGAATATTAGTAGGAAACAGATACCAATATGCATGCAAGATATGTCTTTAATGCATGACATGCTTGCATTACATAACTCATGCTCACACAATAACATATATGCAAACTCAAAGCTTCAAACAATATACTTATGGCCATATCATAATAGAAACAAAGCTTCAATAGTTCATATATATTTCACATAATCAGGTAAAGTAATAACATGCATCAATACACCAACACAAATATCAAATACATGTAGGAAAGGTAAGTTCCCTACCTCCAGTCTTTTCTCCTCGATTTGCATGCCAGCAACTCGGGCCCTCAACTGGGTCCTACAATTACAAATGTACCATTTAGACACTTCCATATTTTTTTTGGGGGTTAGATGAGGCTATATTGAAAAATTACTAAAATGCCACTGGGGACCCGGCCTGGCCCGGCCCCGCCGTACCCGATCCGGCTGTACTTTTCCCAAAATTCTATCCTGGGCTATCCTGACTTATTTCCACCCAAGTAATCCATTTTTGGATTTGGAATTATCAAATTCATTGTCAAATTATAAATTTACCCTTGGTAGCCCCACTTTAAGGGTTTTAGGGGTGTTTTCGTAATTATGCTTTTTCAGCCTTTTCCAAAAAAGTGACCAACTATAACCCCACCTAACTTTCAATCCTGAACTTAATGTAATGATTAAATCATTGAAAATCCATCTCGAAGGCCCATTTATAGCCTTGGACAAAATATACAAGTACTCCGGCAAAAATTAGGGTTTTTTGGTTTCGGTTCCGTAAACACATTCCTTTCTACTCCTAA
Organism: Inga laurina; assembly: GCA_963855925.1. Lineage (NCBI taxonomy): Eukaryota > Viridiplantae > Streptophyta > Magnoliopsida > Fabales > Fabaceae > Inga > Inga laurina. The sequence continues at coordinate 19,716,983 of OY979710.1, forward strand.
CCACTTTATTGACTATTCCATTAGGTTAAAACTACCATTTAGTATTAATCTGGGCAGCATAATAGCCCCACACACCCATTTTTCATTTTTGACACCAATGACAATCCGACAATATTTCACCGATTAAATTGTCCACAGCAGCCAGAATAGTCACTACACAAGAGTTTGGAAGTTACCTCAAGCTCCCACTAGCTTTTCTTAAGAGTGGATAAAACCCTAGCCCTTCTTAACCATGAAAATTGAGCTTCCAACACCTTAAAGAACATGAAAGAGAAGCTTAGGAGCAAGGTTATATGCGTTAGGAGCTAGATCGTCAGAGAAATCGGCTTACCTTGTGATATTTCTCCTCTTTCTCTCTCTAAGAGCTCTTAACACACACACTCTCTCTCTCCTTGGCTGCTGAACCTCACAACAGAAATGGGTGGAAGAAGATGGGAAATATCTTAATTCCATGCTGATGTCATCTTTTATTTTGATGATGTCATAATTCCCATTTTCGGATTTTCTGGCAGATTTTCTGCCCAAAGTTTGAAAAATCATAACTAATTCTAGAAAAATAGAAAAGAGGTGATCCCAATGCCCATTGAAATCTATTTAAGTCCTATTCATTGGAAAAATATGACCAATTACTAGAAATCACTACAAAATCCAGAATTACACGAAATTCCCTTGCTGTTCCAGATTTGCACCCAGTTTTAACATCAAACTTTGGAAAACCATAACTCTCAGTTCACAAAATGAAATGACACAAATTATATGTCTATTTTGAAACTTGGAATGTGAAATTTAATATGGGAAGGTTTCAGAATTTTTAGAGATCATTTGCCCACTCAAAAAATCAATACAAACAGACTGCCCAGAATAGAGTTTCACTCGACAAAATTTCAGATTTTGCATCTTTGCGTCTAATGGTCCCATTTTCATACCAAACATTATTCCCACATAAATTTTCACAAGGAATCCATTGGAAACACCAAATAAATCAAATTCACATTACATTGACATGTTTCACCAATAATCACAACATGTCAACACAAGTCACAATTCAAACTCACATTGCAATTCTTTACTTTCCAAATTTCCAAACCAATTCCAATGAACTCACATGAACTCACACACATGGAATTCCACCCACTTAATCTCACAACAAATCAACCCTAACCATTGATCTTCAATTTACCAATGAGTTTCTTCTTCGGTAACTTTATCGTTTTGCCCCTGATTATGGCAATTCCTCCTGAATCACCACTAAACACATCATACTTTTCCATTTGGCCACAATATGCTCCCTCCCTCTATGTTAAGTCAATTTAGATATTAATCCATAATTGAACTTAAATATCGGGCTTTGGCACTACTCACAATGCATAAGCATCACAGTTCACATCATAATCTCCAAAAGGGTCCATTTATCACTAATCACATCCGCTTTTGGAGTCATCATCCCTTAATCACAACTTGGGATCCTGCTAAATTGGGGCTTAGCAATCTACTTATTTTAGGCTTATTCTCTAGCCTCAAGTCTCAAAATTTAGTGTATTACATCAAGTGAACTATCCACTCCAAGCAGCTAATAAGTATCAACATTACATGTCTTGTGGTGGTTATCGGAAGCTTAAGAGAAAGATGATGGCAGAAGAGTTGGAGAAATTGAAGGAAACAACCACATCAAATCCTACCATTGTGGTCCAGGCCCTACCACCTCCTCTACATCACAAAAAATGCAAACCAGGGAGGATTAAGGGTGGGAAGTACGTAAATCCAACTGTTGCTGAGGTTGCTGCGATGATTGTAATAGTTAGAGCATAAGTACAAATTTGTTTTTCATATTAGGAGTGCTTAATTTTCATTTATGATAGCTTTTATGCTGCAGGATGAACTCGAAGATCATAGTAGCTAAGGTTTGTTTACTCCAAGTTGACGGATGGACATCTTGTCAACGATAATTGGGAAGGTAGATCACCCCGGTCATGTTCAAGGGGAGGCAGGGGGAGTTCGTGTCATGAAGTATTTTGGCTGAGCCTCACATTCTTATCATCACAAGCTGAACCCAGTAGGGAGCTTCTGGCCAAGATTCGTAAGGAAATCTCATAAGAGCTTGAGCCCAACCTTTGTGACAAGCTCCGACAAGAGTTGTTGCTGGAGCTATGTCTTGAGCTAATGCCTGAGCTATGAGTTAAAATGATGAAGATATTTGAATCACAGATGGCAACTATTGAGTGTAGAACCCATTTATCCCCGGCCTTCCACATTACCAAAGGAAGTAACAACCCGGTGGAGGAATCACTTAGCGACCCTTCTCCCACTCCAGCACTGGGAGAACCTGCTATCCTCTCTTTGGATGCCCCACTGCTGCGTGTAGTTGTAGGTGCTCTCATTTACACATAAGCTACTGTAATACCCCGAATTTTGAGACTTGAGGCTAGAGAATAAGCCTAAGATTAGTGGATTGCTAAGCCCCGGTTTAGCAAAATCCCAAATTGTGATTAAGGGTTAATGACTCCAAAAGTGGATATCATTAGTGATAAATGAACCCTTTTGGGGAATATGATGTGAGCTATGATTCGTATACGCTGTGAGCAACGCCGAAGCCCTATATTTGCGTTCAATTGTGGATTAACATCTAAATTGACTTAAAATAGAGGGAAGGCGCATATTTTGGCTAAATGAAAAGATGTGAAGTGTTGGTGGTGATTCAATGAGAATTACTGTAATCAGGGGCAAAACGGTAAAGTTACCGACCAATTGGTCAGTTACCGAAGAGGAAACTCATTGGTAACTTCAAGATCAATGGTTAGGATTGATTTGTGTAGAGATCAAAGGGTGGAATCCCATGTGGTTGTGCCCATGTGAGCTCATGGGATGTGTGTCAAGATGGTGACACTTGGCAAATTGTGGACCCTTGGATTTGGGTCAAATGTTCAAAGTTTTCCCTCTCTCCTCTCCTCCCTTATTTGGACGTTTTGTGGCCCTAAAATCTGCTACCTTCTTTATTCATCTTCATCATCCACTCATCTCTCTTTCTTATGTCTCCATGGACGTGCAAGCTTGGAGGAAGAAAGAGAAAACTTAAGGTGAGATTTTAGCTTGTTTGGTGACCTCTTTAGCTCTAATCACCTTCTATAATGTTGTTCATAGTGATGAGAGCTTCATCTCTATGGTTTTAGATTCTTGATTGGTGGTGTTTGATAGCTTGAGGAAAATTGGAAAGATGGAGAATCAAAGAATTGGTTTGGGAAAGAGGAAGAGGTGAGTATTTGAAGCCTTTTGATCTAAGTTTTGTGATTTGTGTATGAGTATTATGAATTTTGGTTTTTGCCCTGATTTTGGGTGGAATTGTGAAATGCATGAATTGTCATGTGTTTTGTGTTGAAATTGATGCCATAGTGTGTTTTGGTGTCATTGGAATTAATTTGAGAACTTGGAATGGGAAGAGTTACAAGGTTGTGAATTGTGTTATGGTTGAGTGAAGACATGTTGTGATTATGGTTCAAACATGTCAAACTAATGTGAATTTGGTTGATTTGGTGTTTCCAATGGATTCCTTGTGAAATTTTGTGTGAGAATGATGTTTGATGTGAAAATGGGATCATTGGAAGCTAAAGTGCAAAAACTGAAATGTTGCTCATTGAATTTCTGTTCTGGGCAGTCTGTTTGTGTTGCCATTTTGAATGGGCAAATGATATTAGAAAATTCTGAAACTTTCCAGTCTTGAAGTTCACATCTTAAGCTTGAAAATGGACATATAAATTGGGTCATTTCGTTTTGTGAACTGGGAGTTACAGCTGTCCAAAGTTTTAGGTCGAAACTGGATTCTGTTTTGGCACAATGTTAGGTTTTTGGTAAATCTGGATTTTTGTGGTGATTCCTGATAATTTTACATATTTTTCTCATAAAGGGGACTTGAATATCTTTCAATGGGCTTTGGAATCACATTGTTTCAAGTTTTCTAGAGCGAGTTATGAATTTTTGAAGTTCCTTGGCTGCAGCAGAAAATCCGGGCTGCAGCACAAAACTTTCTGCGCACGTTTGGCCGCAGCCAGAAATTTCTGGCTGTAGCGCAAAATTTTCTGCGCACATTTTGGCCGCAGCCAGAGAAGTCCTGGCTGCAGCCAAAAACTTCTGTGCTGTTTTTGGCCGCAGCCAGAGAATACCTAGCTGCAGCCAAAACCCAATTTTCAGCATTTTGAGATTTTGAAAGGTGATTTCCAACCTAGTACATCCCAATCCTTTAGGCTTTCGTTGAGCTTATTTTAGCCACCTAAAGGGTGTGAATGGTAACCAACTTTAAGTGATATAAAAGTAAGGATCTGGAATTGAGATTGACCCTATATCCTTGATTTGGTTTATAGGGTTCAGTATTCATTTGGATCGCAAGTAAGCGGAGCTGGAGCATACGTGGAAAGAAGTGTAGGGAACTTACCTCTTTTGCATGCTTTGATATTTGTCTTTGTGTTTTGATGCATGCATTGCTTTGCTTGATTATGTGAAACATGTATGAATGATTGTAGCTCTGTTTCTAGTTATGCTATGGCCATGAGTATGTTGTTGAAATATTGAGCACGCAGATATGTCATTATGTGAACATGAGATATGTATTGCAAGCATGTCATGCATTAAACACATATCATACATGCATATAGGTATCTATTTCCTACTGAGATTCTCTAGAATCTCACCCTCCCCTATCAACCATTTCAGACAGGGTAGGTGGATCGAGGATGGAGCAAGCAGTCAAGGGCGGCTAGGGCTCCCATCGGAGTTTGGTTGTGATAGTTGGTTATCATCCTAGATGGTATATTTGGATTTGGATGTGTACATATGGAAGAGTATATTTGGTTATGTATTTGAAATGAGTTATTGGATATTTGTACATGTATAGAGATGAGACTTGTGTAATCCCTATATGAGGGCTTGTAGGGGCGAATATGCCCTATAAGGCTTTGAGTTAATGTATGGAACCCGGGATTGCCTGGATTATTTTGTGTACTCTGATTTGTTATGAATGTGATATTCCGCATAGTAATTGTATTCGAAAAGTGATTATGAGACCACATTTATAAATGATTTCGAAAGGTAATTGTGAAAACCCCGTCATGTGATGGGTTAGTAAATGTTATTTGTTTATTATTGGTCTCTATTTCACTTTAATCGCATATTTCGGATATAATTACGGTAGGGGGTTACATTTTGGTATCAGAGCTGCAGTTCCTGGCAAAGATGGATTTTGCTAGGATATTTCCCTTAGGCCAAGCTAGGGAATGAGTGATGAGTTATGATTGCCTAAGGAATAGGCAATGATTTGTGATTTTGGTTTTTTGTGGTATACACATTTATATCTCTGGTGTTGTGGATATCTGAGATTTGTGGATTATGTGTATACATTATTTGGTTGTCCTGAATTTGTGTGTTTAAAGTCCTTAAGACCTAGGGGACCATGGTGCCTTAGGCTAGCAAAGATATTTGGATTTGTGTTGGGGTTGATAATGCTCCGTGGAATTGAGGGAAGTGATTTCCCAGCTCAATTAAGGTTGAGGTTTGGACAGATGAGCTGTGATCTAAGGATCAGACTCCACAGCTGGGCTGATTCATAGGAATTGCATTTGACCTGGATGGTCTATGGTGCTAGAGCATGGTACTAGAATTGAATTGAAATATGTATCAGGTACCCGAGATTGCTAGTTGTAAATCTAGCAGAGGGAAAAGTTACCTATGGAGGATTCGGATCGGAGAGTGCTACCTACGGGGAGTTTTGATGGAAGAGGGCTACCTACGGTGAGATCTGATCGGAGAGGGCTACCTACGGTGAGATTTGATTGGAAAGGGCTACCTACGGAGGATGCTGACCGAAGGGGCTGACCAGTTAGGTGACTGAGTAAAGCATCGGGTACAGTACCATAGTGTGGAGCCACCATGACGATGAACCCTAGAGTGAAGCCACCGTGACGATGAACCCTAGTGTGCAGCCGCCTTGATAACGAACCGTCGAGAGCAATCGCCGTGACGTTGAATCGTAGAGTAGAGCTCTGGGAACGTTGGGAGTATGAGATCTCAACGATGTGTTGGTTGTGGCTTTAAATGATTCGAATTGAATTGAGCCAAGGTCTGGCACAGATTATGTGTGTGGACAGGGGTAGTAGGAGATTCCTATGGGACTCCTATTAAGTCACCCTGACATTGTGAAGGCACAGATGAGGATAAAGACCTCAGAGTGTGCAGCGGAAGCGTGGTGAATGTGATGTTTGATAATTGTGTTGAGCAGAAGCTCGAATTTGTAGAAAGTGCAATGCGTTAGTGATGGCTTCAGGAGGTAAAACTTCGGGGTCAAGTTGTATTGTGAAAAGGGGCCTTGAAGGATCCCAGTACGTGAAAAGAATTCGTAATGTTGAAGGTGAAGTTGTTAATATGCCTGGTTCCAGCTTGTTGCAATTGTGCATTGTGAGTCTCTCACCTGCGGCTGCTTGGGGTGATTCCTATAGCGGAGGACCGTGTCTTCGGGGCGGTAGTTTACGGGGGACAGGCTATTTGTGAAGGCCGACGGGCCATTTGTGAAAGCCGGATAGCTCTATGAGTTATAAGGCTATGTGTATGCACTGCCACGCATATAGTCCCTGAGTAGCTAACAACAGTTCGGGTAAAGACTGTGTGTCTTCCCGGCGGAGAAAGGGGATGAGGGTGGAGTGTGATGTGGAAGCCGAAAGGCTATGTGTGAGCACCGCTACGCCAATAGTCCCTGAGTAGCTAACAACGGTTTGGGTTAGACTGTGTGTCTTCCCGGCGGAGAAAGGGGATGAGGGTAGGGTGTGATCGTGGATCTTATGTGTATGCATCGCTACGCCAATAGTCCCTAAGTAGCTAACAACGGTTTGGGTTAGACTGTGTGTCTTCCCGGCGGAGAAAGGGGATGAGGGTAGGGTGTGATTATGGATCTACTATTGTGAGCCTGAATGGCTATATGTGTGCACTGCCATATCAATAGTCTCTGAGTAGCTAGCAACGGTTCGGGTAAAGACTGTGTGTCTTCCCGGCGGAGAAAGGGGATGAGAGTGGAGTGTGATTGTGAATCTGTGACAGTTGTGAATAAGCTGGGACTGAGGTATAGTTGCCTATATAGCAGAGCTAATTCAGCTGATGGCTAATTCGACTACATGATTGGGGGTTCTCTATTCTGAGGGCACTACCCCGGCATGGCCAACCTGGCTAGTCACCACGTTGGTTGCACCGGTGTTGACCCCAGGCCGAAAGGCGGTGCGTAAAATTAGAATCTGCGATATGTGGGTTGTTGTGAATGTGAACTGTGATGTGAATGCCGAAAGGGCAATGTGTATTTGTGAGACAACGGAAAGTTGTCGTATTTGTGCAAGCAGCGAAAGCCAAAGTATTCTTGCAATGTGATATTGTGATTGAGACCCAAAAGTCCCGGATGGGTAAGGGTAACGCCGTGAAACTTGATACGGCAATGTGATAATGTGATCTTATTGTGAACACCCAAAAGTTCCGGTTACCACTAGTGGAGTCACTGGTGGGTGTACGGGTGAGGGTAAAGCTGTGAAAGTGGATATAGAGAAAGCTGAAATATTTGTGAATACAGCTGAGGCTGTCATTTGATGTTTTGAGGTTGTGGTGTTTTGGGGTTACTCCTGGAAGGGGGTAACTAGATTGAGTTAAGCAGAGTGGTGGCCTATGCTGCCCAACTGCCGAGATCTTATGATATGGCTCATGATTTAGAGCCTCCGGGTATTGTGGTTATGTGATTATAGAGTTTTGTGGCAATCGTATGTGGAGGCGATTGCATTTGTTGAGAAATGTATGGTGATTGTGTTTGTGTGGCAATCGTGAAATGGGCCGATTGCAATTTATGGCAACTGGGTTGCATTTATTGTGTAGGATTCTTTCGAGAATCTGAATTGTGGTGTACCGGTTGTCTGGGTGGTCTAGAAGGGACTATTCCAAAGTGAAATAAATTATGAAACGGAAGCTGTTGTGAAGAAGCATCCGTAGTTTGTGGATTAAGTGGTTCGACAAATTTCGAGGACGAAATTTATTGAACGGGGGGAGAAATGTAATACCCCGAATTTTGAGACTTGAGGCTAGAGAATAAGCCTAAGATTAGTGGATTGCTAAGCCCCGGTTTAGCAAAATCCCAAATTGTGATTAAGGGTTAATGACTCCAAAAGTGGATATCATTAGTGATAAATGAACCCTTTTGGGGAATATGATGTGAGCTATGATTCGTATACGCTGTGAGCAACGCCGAAGCCCTATATTTGCGTTCAATTGTGGATTAACATCTAAATTGACTTAAAATAGAGGGAAGGCGCATATTTTGGCTAAATGAAAAGATGTGAAGTGTTGGTGGTGATTCAATGAGAATTACTGTAATCAGGGGCAAAACGGTAAAGTTACCGACCAATTGGTCAGTTACCGAAGAGGAAACTCATTGGTAACTTCAAGATCAATGGTTAGGATTGATTTGTGTAGAGATCAAAGGGTGGAATCCCATGTGGTTGTGCCCATGTGAGCTCATGGGATGTGTGTCAAGATGGTGACACTTGGCAAATTGTGGACCCTTGGATTTGGGTCAAATGTTCAAAGTTTTCCCTCTCTCCTCTCCTCCCTTATTTGGACGTTTTGTGGCCCTAAAATCTGCTACCTTCTTTATTCATCTTCATCATCCACTCATCTCTCTTTCTTATGTCTCCATGGACGTGCAAGCTTGGAGGAAGAAAGAGAAAACTTAAGGTGAGATTTTAGCTTGTTTGGTGACCTCTTTAGCTCTAATCACCTTCTATAATGTTGTTCATAGTGATGAGAGCTTCATCTCTATGGTTTTAGATTCTTGATTGGTGGTGTTTGATAGCTTGAGGAAAATTGGAAAGATGGAGAATCAAAGAATTGGTTTGGGAAAGAGGAAGAGGTGAGTATTTGAAGCCTTTTGATCTAAGTTTTGTGATTTGTGTATGAGTATTATGAATTTTGGTTTTTGCCCTGATTTTGGGTGGAATTGTGAAATGCATGAATTGTCATGTGTTTTGTGTTGAAATTGATGCCATAGTGTGTTTTGGTGTCATTGGAATTAATTTGAGAACTTGGAATGGGAAGAGTTACAAGGTTGTGAATTGTGTTATGGTTGAGTGAAGACATGTTGTGATTATGGTTCAAACATGTCAAACTAATGTGAATTTGGTTGATTTGGTGTTTCCAATGGATTCCTTGTGAAATTTTGTGTGAGAATGATGTTTGATGTGAAAATGGGATCATTGGAAGCTAAAGTGCAAAAACTGAAATGTTGCTCATTGAATTTCTGTTCTGGGCAGTCTGTTTGTGTTGCCCTTTTGAATGGGCAAATGATATTAGAAAATTCTGAAACTTTCCAGTCTTGAAGTTCACATCGTAAGCTTCAAAATGGACATATAAATTGGGTCATTTCGTTTTGTGAACTGGGAGTTACAGCTGTCCAAAGTTTTAGGTCGAAACTGGATTCTGTTTTGGCACAATGTTAGGTTTTTGGTAAATCTGGATTTTTGTGGTGATTCCTGATAATTTTACATATTTTTCTCATAAAGGGGACTTGAATATCTTTCAATGGGCTTTGGAATCACATTGTTTCAAGTTTTCTAGAGCGAGTTATGAATTTTTGAAGTTCCTTGGCTGCAGCAGAAAATCCGGGCTGCAGCACAAAACTTTCTGCGCACGTTTGGCCGCAGCCAGAAATTTCTGGCTGCAGCGCAAAACTTTCTGCGCACATTTTGGCCGCAGCCAGAGAAGTCCTGGCTGCAGCCAAAATACTTCTGTGCTGTTTTTGGCCGCAGCCAGAGAATTCCTGGCTGCAGCCAAAACCCAATTTTCAGCATTTTGAGATTTTGAAAGGTGATTTCCAACCTAGTACATCCCAATCCTTTAGGCTTTCGTTGAGCTTATTTTAGCCACCTAAAGGGTGTGAATGGTAACCAACTTTAAGTGATATAAAAGTAAGGATCTGGAATTGAGATTGACCCTATATCCTTGATTTGGTTTATAGGGTTCAGTATTCGTTTGGATCGCAAGTAAGCGGAGCTGGAGCATACGTGGAAAGAAGTGTAGGGAACTTACCTCTTTTGCATGCTTTGATATTTGTCTTTGTGTTTTGATGCATGCATTGCTTTGCTTGATTATGTGAAACATGTATGAATGATTGTAGCTCTGTTTCTAGTTATGCTATGGCCATGAGTATGTTGTTGAAATATTGAGCACGCAGATATGTCATTATGTGAACATGAGATATGTATTGCAAGCATGTCATGCATTAAACACATATCATACATGCATATAGGTATCTGTTTCCTACTGAGATTCTCTAGAATCTCACCCTCCCCTATCAACCATTTCAGACAGGGTAGGTGGATCGAGGATGGAGCAAACAGTCAAGGGCGGCTAGGGCTCCCATCGGAGTTTGGTTGTGATAGTTGGTTATCATCCTAGATGGTATATTTGGATTTGGATGTGTACATATGGAAGAGTATATTTGGTTATGTATTTGAAATGAGTTATTGGATATTTGTACATGTATAGAGATGAGACTTGTGTAATCCCTATATGAGGGCTTGTAGGGGCGAATATGCCCTATAAGGCTTTGAGTTAATGTATGGAACCCGGGATTGCCTGGATTATTTTGTGTACTCTGATTTGTTATGAATGTGATATTCCGCATAGTAATTGTATTCGAAAAGTGATTATGAGACCACATTTATAAATGATTTCGAAAGGTAATTGTGAAAACCCCGTCATGTGATGGGTTAGTAAATGTTATTTGTTTATTATTGGTCTCTATTTCACTTTAATCGCATATTTCGGATATAATTACGGTAGGGGGTTACAGCTACCACCCACCATTATCTGCAAATTCCACGACATTTACGTAGGGTGACTGTGACGTGTGTTTGAGAAGGGGAAGAAGGTACAACCTTCCCTATTCTTGATGATTAAGTTGCCACGATAGCTCAGGTGAGAGGATCTTTCATCCTTTGGCCTGTATATCTTATTGGCTCAGTAGTGGCAACACCTCCGATGGTATGGAACAACCTTACTTTTACTTGAGGTTTGTTGGCATTCTACTAACAATATGTTTTTTATGATCTTAAAGAACGAGCAGGAAGCAGGAAAATGGCCCTTCTTAGCACGACTGCAACATATCTATCAAGGCGTTCACTAGATCATTTACATATGCCTTTAGGGATTGTGGGCCAGAAATTAGAGTATCCCTTCACAAGTGATAAAGATGACCTTAAACAGTTTATTAAGTTGGAGGAGATAGATGTAGGATGGGTCAAATTTGCAATCCTGTAAGTTTTTAATTTCCCATTTTTTCCTTCATTTAGTGAAATGGTTTTTTGGTTTCATATATTCGCTGGCTAATACATCCATTATTTTAATTCTATTATAGCTCCTTCCATCATATATGCATTGACATGCAAAGAGTTGATTTATATGGATTCTTATGTCTTACAAATACGACAAAGGATAGGAATACTGTGCAAAAAAGGACTCACTATGCAGGCTTCACAATGGGAGAGAATGACTATCGTTGTTATCTAGCACCGATTGTTCAAGGGTATGCATTTTAATTTTGTCTATTAGAGATATTTAATAAATAATTGCCTTGCGATCTAACTTCATTTTAATCTGTATATGTTGTTATAGTTACCACTGGAGTTTGTGTGTTCGCTATCCTTGGTTTCATGTAGTTTACCGGTTTGATTCCTTGAGTAAAAGGCTAGACAAAGAAACAAAAAATGTCTTCAACACGTATGTTATGTTTTTGTATTTCATTACTTCTTGATTCTTGACTTAAATGACTTATTCTAATTTTTGTTGATTTTCATTTTAATGATAGGGCATGCTAGACATATTGAGTGTCTGGCGGGCCACGCGATCGTAAAGTTGGCAAAGAGCTGAAATGGTTGTTTCCAAATGTACGTAGTTTCAAATCAAGTTCTTTTGATTGACAGTCGTTTTAGATATGCCTTTATTGATTTTAACCATTTGCTTTTGATTTATAGTGCCCTCAACAACCTAGCGGCTAGGAATGTGGATGCTATGTCTTACTTTATATGTTTAACATCATTAAGAATGGCATTACGATAGATTTTGACAAAGTAATCGCTTCTTCATTCTCAAAGGATAATATTTTTGGGTTGTAATTCAATGGCAAATTAATTCATTCACTTGATAGATTATTTCATCTAAGCTTATTTTCTAATTTGAAGATTTTTGACAATGAAGATACCTACTTATATGAAGACATAAATATGATCAGAGACTTTTTGGCTGGATATCTTCTTCAACGTATACTAGAGTAAAGTCTTTAGTAGTTTGTGTAGGACATACTTTTGTAGTAGTTCTATATATTGTACATATAATTAGCGTTGCTGTTATTGGATATAGATTGTTGTGTATTTTTTTAGTTAATTAGTTTGCTACTCCTTAAAGTTATTGCATTTAGAGCCTTGGGGTTGATCACTGTGTTTCAAGGTATTACTCCTCAGTATGAGCTTTTGTGCTTCTCTTGCTATCTGCTAGTAGCTGTGTAACTAGCTACTAAATCCCTGGTTATTGTTTCCATTAGCATAAGAAAGGCAAGAGTGTGTCATGGCAGCTATGTCTTCTGTTGTTTCCATTCTGCTGAACTGCTATTGTTTCATTCTATTGTTTCCATCTTATTTCTACAGTTTAAATTTTCTAGACAGTTATATATATATATATATATATATATTAAAAAATGCCATTAAAAAAATTTTAACGTCCTTAAACTAAAAAGGGACGTAGAAACAAGTTATTCGTTACTTTAGACGTCCCCAGTCTGATATAGGGAAGTCTAAAGTTACTTTAGACTTCCCTAGTTTTGACTGGGGATGTATAAATGTGATACTTTAGATGTCCCCAGACCAAACTGGAGACGTCTAAAGTACCCCTCGGACTTTAGACGTCCCCATTCTAAAGTAGGGACGTCTAAAGTCATCCCCATACACGTCCCCTATTTTATGGACGTTATTGATATTTTTTTCTATGTCCCTCAGATAGACATCCCCCTGTTTTTAGACGTTAAAAGGCCTAAAAAAGGGATGTTAAAAGCATTTTTTCTAGTAGTGTTAGTAGCACTGAAAAGGGATGTCCCTGTTTGCACGATTAAAATGTCATCTTGTTTTCATTTTGTAAAAGTGTTGTATCAACTATTCCTCGTACAAAACCTTGATCAATAAGAAATTTACTAAGCCTTTCATACCATGCTCTAGAAGCTTGTTTTAAACCGTATAAAGCTTTTCTTAGTTTAAAAACATGATCAAGTTTGGTTACATCTTCAAAACCTGGGGGTTGATCTACATACACTTCTTTCATGATGTAGCCATTTAGAAATGCACTTTTTACATCCATTTGATAGAGTTTGAATCCTTTGATGCATGCAAAAGATAAAAGTACTCGTATAGCTTCCAATCTAGCCATTTGAGCATCTACTGTCTGTGTACCATTTGTTGTTCTTGGATGCTTTAAGACATATATGCAATCAATACGATTAAGACTTAGGTACCCATTTGTAGGTTTCTATCTTTCCTTTCTTCTTATGAATACATGATGATGTATAATGACCTTTTCTATTACAATAATTGCAATGTGCAAAAGGATTTGATGTATGTACAGAATGCTAAAAATAATTCAAGTATGACTTACCTCTTGCTTTCTTCCTTCCTTTCCTTCTGTTTGATTTTGGATCATATCCAAGACCAGATCGATCATTTATAAAATTTGAGCTTTTAAAGCCACATTTAGCACCTCACTTCCTTTAGTGAATTTTTCAACAGTTTTCATGAAATCAACATTTTTCTTTTTCAAAGAAAAATAGTTTTCACAATCTTTTTCTAAATTCTCTTTGAGTTCTATTTCAAGAACTTTGTTTTTCTTTTTGAAAACAATTAGTTCTTTAACTACTTTGATGAATTCAGAATGTAAAGCATTATATTCGGAAAGTAATTCATCATAGGTAGGATGTAAAGCATTATGTTCTTGAGCAACTAGCTAGATATTGGCTACTTCTTCTTCATTGCTATCTTCTTTAGAAGAACTATCTCCCCATATGGAAAATACAAAGGCTTTCTTCTTGTTGTAGAACTTGCCTTTTCTCTTTTCTTTATTCTACTATGCCAGTTCTTGACATTCTGATTTGATATGTCCTGGCTTTCAACATTTATAGCAGATGATGTGTTCTTTACTGCTTGTTGCTCCTTTCTGAAAATTCTTGAATCCTTGGCCTTTCTTGTAAAACTTTCTGAACCATTTTATTATCAGGCCCTTTTCATCGTCATCCTCACCTTGATTTTCTTTCTTTGATTTTAGTGCTAGACCTCTCTTCTTCTTGTCACCAATGTCGTCTGGTTCTTGTTTGAACTTTACTTTACTTTCATATTCAGAAAGACTTCCGAATAGAGAAGCAACTGATCACATTTATTCACCTTTTACTTCTTCAATAGCAGTGACTTTGGCCTCCCAATCTTTAGAAAGAATATTCAAAATCTTTTGTACTTGGGTATATTGATCATAGACTTTCCCAAGTGTTGCAAGTTGATTAACAAGATGAGTATATCTAAGTTTGAATTTAGATATTAACTTACTTGATTTCATTCAAAGTAAATCAAATTTAGTAACTAGAGTATTGATCCAGTTTTCTTTTATTCCCAAAGTTCCTTCGTGAGCTATTTCCAAGGCTTCCCACATTTCCTTAGCTATTGAAAGCGTGCAAATCCTAAAGTACTCATTTTGGCTTAAAGCACTTTGAATCATCAGAATTGCCTTGCTATTGAGAGTGATGGGTTCTTATCCTTCTCATCATATTCTGCTGGCGTTTTGGGAATTTTCTAAGAATCTATATCTTTTACAGGTTGATAGTTTCCACTTTCGATCACGTCACATAATCTATATTCTATAGCCATTACAAATACTTTGAACTTCACTTTTCAAAAGGAGAAGTGTTCACTATTGAAAATTGGAGGTCTGGTGATAGAAGCTCCATCTGGAAGATTTCCTTTACCCATGCTTGCCATTGGATCCATCTTAGGTTGTTATACCTCGACAAGAAGACCTACACTCTGATACCAAATGTTAGTGCAAGCGTTTCACCCAAGAGGGGGTGAATTAGGTGATATCAGAAATTTTCGTTGCGTATAAGAAAATTGACAGAATATTTAAAGCAGTTAAGAGTAAGGAGAAATATCATCGACGTGTACACTGGGAGTTATACTGGTTCGGTCACAACCACTTTGACTTTCGTCCAGTCCTCAGAACGTCTCTAAGAGTTTCACTATATCTTCAAAGATTCAGTGGGTTCTTGGCACCTCAGTACACAACAAGTTCCTTCACCTAGACACTCGCTCCCCTTTACACGCTGTAATCAAATCCCTAACTCAAGGTTCCACAACCTTAAGTTGTCTCAATAATGAATATTGAGTTTTGTAATGAAAATCTCTCTTACAGAGTAAATGTATAAACACTGAAGTATAAAGAATGAGTATAAGAAAATAGAGCACAAAGTGTATATTGATCAATGTGTGATTACTTGTTCTCATTTGTTGTGTTATGTTCTTTGAATGCTCCATATATATAGATGATTTATGGTGTCCGTTGGAAGCATTTCAAACATGTCTGTTGATTCGCGCAACTACTATTGACCGCTATTCAATTTTGAAAACCATCCCTTTGCAGTAGGTAACGATAGGTGAGTATTCATATGTTTTATTTGACTTTCCACTTATAGCATGATCTCTTCATTGTTTCTCTACAAATGTACTTAGAATACTAATACAGTGAAGGGTTAATCATATAGAAAACAAATCAATAAACATTAAATTAAAATCATGTTTTATGGACTTCATTACTCGAGTGGCTACTCGAGTTATCATGCTCATTACTTGAGCAGTCCCTTGAGTAATCTCATTAAAAATTAGCCAGAGAGCATGTCAACATTTTCTTACCATATTACTCTATTAAGCCTTCAAGTAATCTTTTCAATAATACCTGGCAAACAAGGTTACTCGAGTTATCCCTCGAGTAAGCATCTATTTTCTTTATAGGTTACTCGAGTGATCCCTCAAGTAAATTTATAATAATTTTGTAGATTACTCGATTACTCTCTCAAGCAACATCATCAAATTCTTAGCCGAGAGGACCTGTGCTTTGCTTACCTGATTACTGAGTGATAACTCGAGTAATACTTCAAATAAATTTGCAGATTACTTGAGTGGTTCCTCAAGTAAATAGTTTTCTTAAAGTATGTCAATTCTTGGCTGAGAGCTAATAGAAGGTATTTGTCTTGGTTACTTGAGTGGCTACTAGAGTAATGGCTTTTCTCATGTTTTTACTCGAGTGGTTATTCGAGTAATGGTCCATATAACTTTGCAAATTACTCGAGTGACCCCTTAAGTAACTTCTTCCAAATTTTGGCAGTGCCCCTCTGGAATAGTTTCTCTAACATTACTCGAGTGCTCACTTGAGTAACATAGTTTATTACTCGAGTGCTCACTCGAGTAAACCTTTAAAATATCTGCCAGTGATGCTTTTTTTTGTGCTCTGTCTCTCAGTTCTTCTTCATTACTCCAGTGCTTACTTCAAGTAAAGCTTTTGTCTGCTATTTAGTTACTTTGTTCAAATTATTTTCTTTGTTATCAAATCCTTTTATATTATTGATCCAATCTTTGTTATCATCAAAACACCTGGAATCTAACAAAAAGAAACAACAAATAGGTCAAAGTTACATTAGATTAATATAGAAGTACTATTGACTTTTTATTCCTTTAAATTTAATATACCTTGAACACTATATTGTGTCATGATTATACAAGAGTATCCCATTCATGTTGTTTCACATTTTCCCTTAGTAGCTAAGGAACTACCGACTCATATATAGATTCGAGTTCCCACTAATATTTCTTTGTCACAAATGATCAGAATGAACACAGTATCCTACCAGCCTTCCTAAGCACATAATCCTTCTAATTGTCACTATATGGAATCTAGACTACAAAATACACAATTCAACTTGTTAGTATTAGGTATGCCGGTTAACAAGATGGAGAAGCAAACTATGTAGCATAATATATATTACTGATACTTCATAATAGACTTACTTCTTCATTGAATCGGCTGCCTTCTTCCAATTTCCTAAAGTGATAGGCACATTAATTTTTGTTTCCTATCCAAGGTAGCTAATGAACTTGTCAAATTTCACAACTTAACCTTTCTTGTTTCATCTCATAGTAAGTTTCCTCCCCTTTGCCTTTGCTTTTTGAACCTTCTTCATGATACCAAGACCATTCCATAATGCTCTTTCCTCTTATGCCATAATTCTGTTGTCATTCGGTGTTGCATCAGTACTTGAGCAACTATCAAAAGTTACCATAATATTCTGTAACAACATTAATAGTCACTTGAGTAAGAATGATGAAAGCTTTGTGTAAGAAGAAACGAGCAAAATATATTATCAAAACCTCCAATTCGTTGATATCTCATTGCCCTAAATAATCAACATACATAATTTATTTATTTTATTAGAGCCATTGACCATGCTAGAACTCTAAACTTCTCAAAACTACTCTTACGTATCACTTAAACCTCAATTGTACACTTTTAATCTCTTGGCTTAAAAATTAATGAAACATGTTTCCTTCCCATAATTTTGCACGTAGATTCCATTTTTAAGATCATATTATGGAAAATCAACTTCCCCCTTCATCTTGTAAAAACAGAAATCAAGGACATTTAGGGACAAAATTTCCAATTTGATCTTTATTGCTTCCAAACTTACTTTCTCTCTTGTACCCTACACAATTTTCCAATTTGAACTCATTGGAAGCTATAAAATGGAAAAAATACCACTCCCTCTTGATGCCCTGTCCCGGAAAAAATTATACATGGAGAAGGACAAAATGATTTTTCATCCTTACATTCCATAAACTACCATAATTCTAGCACAAACCATTTCCTTAATCATGGTTCGGTTTAAAATCAAGCTCTCTATATTTATTGGAAGTTTTTACAGCATCTTCTCTTAGCTTTCTTACTGCCAAAAATTTATAAAATTTCAAGAATAAACCAATACTAACAACAGCAGATCATATATCATTGCTTACCTATATAAGATGGAGAAATAACTCGCTTGTAGCTTCATTCTCAAATATTACCAGTGGCTATTGCGGATAAGGATCAAGTTTGAAACAAGTAGTGTAAAACACTCAAATCAAGCAATAAGACCCAAACTTGAATCTAGCATCAAGTTCAAATCATTAACTCTAGTTAAGGGCAGAAATTACTCATCTTTATGTGAATCCACACAAAAACTTCTTCAAAACTTCAAAATCCTATACCCAAAACCTAAAACAAGTGATAAACACTTTCACGGAAAGCCACAAATGTGAGAATGACAAGAATAATGAGCTCAACAACAATAGAGAGTGAAAAAATGGTGGGGATGCTGGAAAAGAGTGGTCGGAGGTGTTCTCCGAGTGCGTGGAGAAATGGTCGAAAGTTTGAAATCTCGAATGAATAGAGGCAAAAGTGGATTTTAAGGCCTTATACTTCAAGATTTATTTTGAACAATCATTAAATATAAAATTTTTTTACAGTGTTTAAAAAAATTGTCATAATATTGATATTATATACTTAATGGTTTTTCAAACTAAACCATTAAGTGTGTGTGAATATTTTGATGAATTAAAAACTAAAGATATATTTCATCATTTTTTAAAACCATAAGCTATTTTTGCACAATACTTCATGGGTTATCTTAATAACAGTTAAGTGCTACCTTTAACAATCTCGATCTCTTGATATTTTATGATTTACTCTAAAATCCTAAAATATTGACCATTATATATTAATGATTTTGTAATAGTGTCACTAGTTTCTAAGTTAAGGCTTCTCTTAAACATCTTATTGGGCAAATTTTATTTTTGTAAAATCTGGAGCTTATCATCTTAGATAAGGCATGTCTTGAGCACCATATTTTGAACTTAATCATCGACCAATTCTCATTTTTGGGTTTGGGTAATATAATTTAATTTACCCTTTCTTTATCGGTGGTAAAGTACTAAACAAATCCGAAAAATTAATCCTTCATACTTTATAAGAATAGGCCCTTAGGGTAAGCTTGAAGCCATAAGAATAAAGATGAAAGATTTTGTTTGAGCAAAGCTAAAGTTAAAATCAATTTTGAAGAATTGGGTTTAAATTGCCCACAATTTTGTTGTTCAAAAGTAAGGTCAAGATATCCTAAAATGAAAAGTACACTTACAAAGTACCTAGAGAACTCTTTGGCATATTTTGATGTAATAGAATTTAGTTTCATGGTTGCTTCTCTATACCTCTATTTTGGCCAGCCTTATTTGAAAAAATAGGATTTGAGTTTGGCTCAATTTGATGCTCCAATTAATTTAAAATGCAAAAATTGTCAAGAGTTTAAGGTTGGAAGCCTTACTCATGAAAATGGAATTAGTGATTAAATGAAGAAAAAGAGATGTTGACAATTTTTGTATGGCAAATGTATAGAAAAATTCTTCATTTACCTTTCTCTTTCTTTTTATGTGTGATAATGTTGATTTTGTAACATCCCAAATTTTGGTCACTAAAATTCCTTATATTTAAGGGAGCAAGATGGTGAATTTTGATGCAACTGAAATGATAACAACACCTTTAGTTGAAGGCACATGGAAATTGGGCTAAACTAAGTCATGAAATTAATTTTGGGTGTTCCAAAATGGCCATTAGTGAAGCCCAACATAATAAATGGAAGAACACAAGTCTTGGGCCCAATTAAATGTGATTTCAGCCCAAAAGGAAAGGAAGAGAAGGAAGAAACACTTTAAGTCAATTAAATGGAAAAATATAGTGGCAAAATTGTAACTCTCCAATAAAGCACAAGATTAATTAGTTTCTCAATTAATTAAAGTTAATTTCAATTAATTAAGGAAAATTAAGAGTAAATATATAATTGAAGCATTCTTGGTCAAATAAATCCAAGTTTGAAAAATCAAAAGTGGATATGTACATAAATTAATTAATGGACGAGAGGGATTATGGAAGCACATAAATAAATATTAATTCCTTTTTCCCTTGTTAATTTCGCCCAAATAAGGAAATAAGGGGGAAAAATATTTGCTTGGATAATAATTATGCCAAGTTCATTATCTCAAGCTAAAGGATTAAATAAGAATATGTTAAGGATACGAACACATGTTAAATTAGCATAAAATAATATATTTGTGCAATTGGATATATTAATTGAAGGAACCAAATTGGGTTATGAAGGACCTCTAATTGGTGTCATTTTTTGGCCTTAAGGAGAGAAGGGAAATTGGTTCAAAGCCAATTGAAATGTTTATGACAAAATTAGCTAAAGATAAGGCTAAAACAAAAATCACATGTCATAAACTATTAAATTAATATATTTTGAAAAAAGATGAAGAGATATTTTAACATCATCATGTCTTTCTCCTATTAGGATCGGTAGGCACAGTGGAAGAATTTAAAATTTTGCCAATCCCAACTGCGGATCTATCAATGATGTTTAAACAAAGTTAGAAAGATCCATACCTTTTCAATTTAGGGTTTTTCGATCTATAGGAGCCAACACCTTAGGTCCGCTCCCTCTACCGGTATCCACACGAACGCTCTCCGACACAGACTACATGCTAGCGCCTCCAATATCTCCCAGGATTTAACTTGTGGCTCTGAATTCTCTTCCATGTATGAGTTTTTCTGCTCTATCAATTTTATAACCTATGAGGACTATATTCGAATTTCAAAATTAATCTTTATTAATTTTGAAATTAATTAACCTTTAATTATCTTGATGAGCTAATTAAATAAATTAAGTTTAAATTAAATCTGTCCAACGCTTTTAATTTAACCTATTTATTTAATCCAAATAAAGAGCCAATAGATTTAATTTATCTTTATAAATTAAATATGAGATATTATATATCTATCATGTTAGTTATTAATATAATTTATCTTAATAAAATTATATTTAAAACTAACACAATATAATAACATCATAATATATATATATTTCAAAAATACATATATATAATATTATTAATTTTATTTTCATGAATTTTATATTATATATATAAATATAAAATATGTCCACCATAGATTAAACATTATCTCGTATTGGGCTATTTTTGTGTGCGACCCTTTAGGCCCATACGAAGTTGGGAGCGGGCCAATAACTATACTAACCCATAAGTCGCAAGCGGCCTCTAGCAAGACATTATGACTACCCAATTCATATGAGAATCATTAACATGATACAACCTGTCACACAACCATGTCACATCCCTTTTGTCAGAATATATATCAGTCAAGGATGAGGCATGGATAATGTCATCCCTTTGTTCCTGACCATTACTTTCACGATTCCAGAGTAGTCTGACACTAGAAATGAAAACTCCTTTCCATCATTGTAAGGCGATATATTTCTCAGACTCACTCATCGAGAGGCCGAGTAATATCTCTACTAATGTGAGGGACAAATTCCATCTTGACCATTCATATTCCTCTACATGAAAAACCACTAAGCCCGATCGTATCCTTTATTATCACTTGGTAAAAAGTGACTTTTAACTAGTTCAAAGCTTATCAACTCTTATGTAGGAATCCATGATGACCTCAGGTCAAAGGGCATTGTGACTTGGTTATATATGAGATAAACTTATGACTTGATCCATATAGCTTTCTTATAATGGGTTGGTCTAGCACCTTGTACTCTTACAAGTACCTAAGACTTTGATTCATATCCCCATATCTTATCAAAGTCATATTAGTCTTACTTCATCTTTGCTCCCACATATATGACCAACCAGGGACATTTAAGACAATCTTTATGATTTATCCAAGGATACAACCGTCATAGTGAACATGAAAATAATATGATAACATAATGGAGAAATTCATTAAATAATAATGTTTAAAGTATAATGATTGGCCATTAGGGCACAATTTCCAACATCCTCCCATTTTCTCTAGGTACAATCATTAACTTGCCTAATTCCCATTGTCCTAACATGATGCTCATGCTTTCCTGTGCAAGCAACTTGGTAAGAGGATCAGCAACATTGTCTTCTCCTGCTACTTTGCATATTTTTATGTCACCTGTATCATTGATTTCTCTAATAAGATGAAATCGCCTGAGTATATGCTTGGCCTTTTAATGTGACCTTGGCTCCTTGGCCTGTGCAATAGCACCGCTGTTGTTATAGAACAAATCTATTGGATTAGAGATGGTAGGCACTACCCCTTGTTCAGTAATGAACTTTCTGATCCAAATGGTTTCATTAGTTGTATCTGATATTGCTACATACTCAGCTTCTGTTACAGAATCTACTATAGCGCTTTGCTTGGAGCTCTTCCAGCTTACTGCTTCACCATTTAGGAGGAATATGTATCCAAATTGTGATTTAAGGTCATTTTGGTCAGTTATAAAACTTGCGTTACACATAGCTCATTATTTAATCCACCATAGGCAAAAAATAAGTCATTAGTCCTTCTTAAGTACTTTTGGATATTCTTGACGGCAGTCGAATGACCTGCACCAGGATCTTGTTGATATTTGCTGGTCACACTTAAAGCAAATAAGACATTCAATCGAGTACATAACATGGCATACATGATAGATCCAATGATTGAGGTATGTGGAACCTTACTCATGCGATTTCGTTGATCAAGTGTACTAGGACACAAATCCTTGCTAAGATGGATGCCATGAGACATGGGCATGTAACCCCTTTTTGAATCTTGCATATTGAACCTATGTATGTACTCTGACTTAGGCCTATTAGTCTATTGGATCTATCTCTATAAACCCTAATCCCTAGGATGTAGGTGGTTTCACCTAAGTCTTTCATTGAAAAGGACTTTCCTACTAAGACTTGACACTCTGCAAGGTAGGAATGTTGTTCCCAATGAATAAGATATCATCTACATAAAGCATTAGAAATACAACTGTACTGCCACTAACCTTCTTGTAAACACAAGGTTCATGGATGTTTTGAATGAATCCAAACTCTTTTACTACTTCATCAAAACGATGATTCCAGTTCTGAGATGCTTGATTTAATTAATAAATGGATAATTAAAGCTTGTAAACTTTACTAGATTCCTCCGGATGCATAAAACCTTCAGGTTGTATCATGTATACATCCTCAAGGAGCTTTCTATTAGGGAAGTTTGTTTTGACATCCATCTGCCATATTTCATAGTCATAATATGCTATAATGGCAAGAAGGATTCTGATTGATTTGACCATTACAATTGGGGAAAAGGTTTCATCATAGTCTATACCATGAGTTTAAGTGAATCCTTTTGCAACCAGTCATGCCTTGAAGACATTTACATTGCCATCTATGTCAGTTTTCTCATTGAAACCCATTTATACCTAATGGGTTTTACACCTTTAGGTGGATCAACTAAGGTCTATACCTAATTTTCGTATATGGATTGCATTTCGAACTTCATGGCATTTAGCCATTTCTCATAGTTTGGTCCCACTATGGGTTCTTATAGGTTGTTGGCTCATTTTGCTCAATAAGAAACACATCACGGCTTCCAGTAATCAGAAATCCATATCTCTGAGATTGATGTCGTGTCCTATTAGATCTTGATAGACATAGTATTAGTTGAGGAAACTCAGCAACTTGTTGTGAGTCTTTTCTAATTTTCATTAGTGGTTCTGTACTATCTTATGACTCTCAAACTTCTTTGAGATATACCTTGCTCCTACTAGTTCTTTTAGAGATAAACTCTCTTTCTAGAAACTTACCATTTCAAATAACAAACACTTTGTTATCAGTGGGAATGTAGACATAGTATCCTTTTATTTCCTAAGGATTCCCCACGAAAAGGCACTTTAAGAATTTGGGCGCTAATTTATCTGAGGCTTATTGCTTAACATATACCTCACATCCCCAAATCTTTGATAAAAGATATACTTGGTTTCTTTCCAGTCCATATCTTATATGGTTTTTTTTAATTGCCTTATATGGAACTTGATTTAGTGTGAACACGGTTGTCTTTAAGGCATGTCCATAAAAGGATGAAGGAAGATCTATTTGACTCATCATGGATCGAACCATATCTAATGGTGTTTGATTCCTCCGTTCAGAAACATAATTTCCATTGTGGTGTTCCTAGAAAAGTCAATTGTGAGATTATCCCATAACTCCTAAGATGGTCAATGAACTCTTGGCTTAAATATTCACCACCTCAATCTAATCGAAGTGCTTTAATTATTTTTTCAAGTTGGTTTTGCACATCATTTTGGAATATTTTGAACATTTGAACAGATTCAGATTTATGCTTCATTAGATAGATATATCCATATCAACTAAAGTCATCTATAAATGTAATGAAGTACATATAACCTCCTCTGGTAGCTATATTTAATGGTCCACATATATATGTATGTATGAGGCCTAATAAATTAGTAGCCCTCTAACTATGCCCAGTAAAAGGTGCCTTTGTCGTCTTTCCTAATAATCATATGATTCAAAATCAAATGTGTTTAGAAATCCATCTTGATGGAGTTTAGAAATGTGTTTCTCATTTATATAGCCTATACGACAATGCCATAGGTAGGTAGGATTCAAATCGTTTGACTTGATCCTTTTAGTAGTTACGTTATTGATATTTTCACTATTAGGATATTCTAAATTTAATATATAATGACCAACATGCAAATCACCATCAACATAGAAAATGTTATTACGATAAATATAACATTTACCATTCCCAGTAATAGAGGTATAACCTTCCTTATCCAAATAAGAAAAGAAAAACAATGTTACTACTCAAAGCAAGAACATAATAGCAATTGTTCAAAACTAACAAAAGCCAACTGGGCAGAACTAATTCATAAGTCCTATGGCTAAAGTAGCAACTCTTGCTCTGTTTCTAACTCGTAGGTCCACCTCACCCATCTTTAGCTTTCTATTGTCTGTTAGACCCTGCACATTAATACAAATATGAGAACCTCATGCAGTATCTAATACCCATGTAGAGGAAGTAGAAAAATGAATATTTATAACATAAATACCTGAAGCGATAGCCTAACTATCCTTCTTGTCTTTTTCAGATCTTCAAGGTAAAGTCTACAATTCCTCTTCTAATGACAGGGTTCATTGTAGAAGTAGCAGACTCCTTACTTTGGAGGCTTTATGTTCTTGGGTGTAGTTTTAGTTTTGGCCTTGTTTGACTCTTTGATCTTACCACTTGAGCCATTACCCTTCCATTTGCCCTTCCCTTTCTTTTTCATACCCTTTTCTTTTCTAAACCATCAAACAATACTAGGCTTTTATTGGAAATTGTGCCCTAAGTGCCAATAATTGTACTTTAAACATTATTATTTAATCAATTTCTCCATTATGTTATCATATTATTTGCATGTTAACTGTGATAATTGTATCATTAGATAAATCATAAAGATTGTCCTAAAATATCCCTAGTCGATCGTCTATGCGAGAGCAGAGATGAAACAAGACTAGTATGACTTTGATACGATATGGAGGTACAAATCAAAGTCTTAGGCAATTGTAAAAGTACAAGATGCTAGACCAATCCACTATGAGAAAGCTACATAGATCAGTAAGCTTTTCTCATGTGCAACCACGTCACAATGCCCTTTGACCTGAGGTCATCATGGATTCCTACATGAGAGTTGCTAAGCTTTGAACTAGTCAAAAGTCACTTTTAACCAGGTGATGATAAAGGCTACGATCGGGCTTGGTGGCTTTTCATGCAGAGGAATATGAATGATCAAGATGGAATTTGTCCCTCACATTAGAAGAGAGATATTATTGGGCCCCTTGATGAGTGAGTCTGAGAAATGTATGGCCATACTGTGATGGAAAAGAGTTTCCATTTCTATTGTCAAACTACTCAGGAATTGAGAAACTAATGGTTAAGAATAAGAGGATGACTGTTAGATCCCATGTGTTTTGATGATAACAAAGATTGGATCTATAATACAAAAGGATTTGAAAACAAACAAAAGAATTTGAATAAAGTAACTAAATGGCAGACAAAAATATTACTTCAAGTATGCACTAGAGTAATAAAGAAGAACAAAGAGACAGAGCATAGGGAAAATATCACTGGCAGATTTTTGAAGGGGTTACTAGGTAAGCACTCGAGTAATGAACCTTATTACTTGAGGTATTACTTTAGTAATGATGGAAAAATCTCCCAGTAAAGCATTGTCAAATTTTAGATGAAGTTATTTAAGGGACCACTTGAGTAATCTGTAAAGTTATATCAACCATTACTTGAGCAGCCACTCGAGTAACCAATACATAAATCATCCAGTAGCTCTCGCCTAAGAAATGTCCCAATTTACTCGAGTGACCACTTGAATAATCATAGAGAAAAGGCATTACTCGAGGGAGCACCTGAGTAATCTACAGAGTTATTTGAAGTATCACTCGAGTAATCAGGTAGAGTAAAGAACAAGTACTCTTGGCCAAGATTTGAGTTTCATTACTCGAGGGACTACCAGAGTAATCTGTACACTTATTTGAAAGCTTACTCAAGGGACCACTTGAGTAACCAGTGAAGAAAAGGCATGCTTACTCAAGGAAACACTCGAGTAACCAAGTACTCAAAAGTTTTGTGAAGTAAGTTACTCCATGTTTTAATTGAGTAATATGGTGAGAAAACATTGACTTACTCTCTGCCTGATTTTTAATAATATTACTCGAGGGACTACTTGAGTAATGGGCATGATCAATTGAGTAACTACTCTAGTAAGGCAGTCCAGAAATCATGATTTTAATCTTTTATTTATTGGTTTGTAATCTATATGATTAACCTTTCATTGTATTAGTATTTTGAGTATATTTGCAGAAAAACAATAAAGAAATCATGCAATGAGAGAAAAGTCAAATAAAACGTCCGAGATCTCACCTGCCACTACCTATCGCTAACGAATAGTTTTCAAATTCGAATAATGGTCAACCATAGCTGCACGACTCTAACAAACATGTTTGAAATGTACCAACATACACCACAAATCATCTATATATATGAAGCATTCACATAACTTAACACAAACAATTGAGAACAAGAAAACTCATATCGATCAATACATTCTTTATGATCTTTTTTCTTATACTCATTCATTGTACTTCAGTTATTATATTTTTGCTCTGTGAGAGAGTTTTTCATTACAAACTCAATATTTGTTATTGAGACAACTTAAGGTTGTGGAACCTTGAGTTGGGGATTTGATTACAACATGTAAGGGGAGCAAGTGTCCAGTGAAGGAACTTGCTATGTACTGAGGTGCCAAGAACCCACTGAATCTTGGAAGCTATAGTAAAACTCTTAGAGATGCTCTGCAGACTGGACGTAGGTCAAAGCGGTTATGGCCGAACCAGTATAACTCTCGGTGTACACTTTGGTGATATTTCTCCTACCTCTTAATTGTTTTAAATTTACAGTCAATTTATATATATTCACAAAAAAAATTTTGGTATCACCCAATTCACCCCCTCTTGCGTAAAACACTTGTACTAACATTTGGTATCAGAGCATAGGTCTTCTTGTTTAGTTATAACAACCTAAGAAGGATCCAATGGCAAGCATGGGAGAAGGAATTCTTCCTGACAGAGCCTCCATCATTAGACCTCCAGGTTCAGTGGTCAACACTTCTCTTTCTAGAAAGCCATGTTTAGAGTATTTATAATGGCTACAGAATACAGACTATGGGACGTGATTGAGAGTGGAAACTAAAACATGAAAAGATTGTTGATTCACAAAGGATTCCTAAGACACCAACAGAATATGATGAGAATGACAAGAAACTCATCACACTCAATAGCAAGGCAATTCTAATGATTCAAAGTGCCTTCAGTCAAAATGAGTACTTCAGGATCTGAACACTTCTAACAGCTAAAGAAATGTGAGATTCCTTGGAAATAGCACATGAAGGAACTTCAGGAATAAAAGAAAACTGGATTAATACTCTGGTTACTGAGTTTTATTTACTTCGAATGAAATCAAATGAGTCGATAGCTGAATTAAAACTTAGATATACTCACCTTATTAATCAACTTGCAGCACTTGGGAAATTCTATGATCAACATACCCAAGTATGAAAGATTTTGAATATTCTTTCTAATGAATCGGAGGCCAAAGTCTCTACAATTAAGGAAGCAAAAGGTGAATCAATACAATCGGTTGCTTCTCTATTCGGAAGTTTTTCTGAATATGAAAGTAAATTAAAGTTCAAATGAGAACTAGATGATGTTGGTGACAAGAATAAGAGAGGTCTAGCACTGAAAGCAAAAGAAGAAGATCAAGATAAAGATGAAGAGCTTGATGATGATGAAATTGGTCTAATAATAAAATGATTCAGAAATTTTTACAAGAAAGGCTAAGGATTCAAAAACTTTCAGAAAGGAGGAATAAGCAGAAAGAACACATCATCTGCTATGAATGTGGAAAGCCAGGTCATATCAAATCAGAATGTGAAGAACTGGCTCAGAAGAATAAAGAAAAGAGAAAAGTCAAGTTCTACAACAAAAAGAAAGCCTTTGTATATGCCATATGGGGAGATATTTCTTCTGACGAAGATAGCGATAAAGAAGAAGTAGCCAATATCTGTCTAGTTGCTCAAGAAGAAATAGAAGAAAAGGTAACTGATTCTGATACGACCTATGGTGAATTACTTTCTTAATATAATGCTTTACATTCTAAATTCATCAAAGTAGTTAGAGAACTAGTTGTTTTCAAAAAGAAAAACAAAGTTCTTGAGGTAGAACTAAAAGAGAATTTAGAAAAAGATTGTGAAAACTGTTCTTCTTTGGAAAAGAAAAGCATTGATGTAGCAAAAATTCTTGAAAAATTCACCAAAGGAAGTGAGATATTAAATGTGATTTTAAAAGCCCAACGATTTGTAAATGACTGATATGGTATTGGATATGATCCAAAATTAGATAAAAGGAAAGGAAGAAAGAAAGCAGGAGGTAAGGCATACTTGAGTTACTTTTAGCATTCTATTCATGCATCAAAACCTTTCGTATATTGCAATTTCTATAATAGAAAAGGTCATTATACATCATCAAGCATTCATAAGAAAAAAGGAAAGATTGGAACCTATAAATGGGTACCTAAAGGTTCATATGTTCAGAAAATCATTTATACTAACCCAAAAGGACCCAAAAAGATGTGGGTACCTAAGACTTAATAGTATTTGATTGCAGATATGTCTTAAAGCATCCAAAAACAACAAATAGTACATAGACAATGGATGCTCCAGACATATGACCGGTGATTTCAAAAGTTTTACCTCATTACAACAAAAGAAGGTGGAAAGGTAAAATTTGTAGGAAAGCAATCCAGAAAGATAGTAGGAATTGGAGAAATAAAAAATGATAAAGGCATACAATTCAAAGATGTTTGTTACATTGAAGTCTTATGTCATAATTTGCTGAGCATGAGTCAAAGTATAGATAAAGTCAAATGGAAAATATTTGACTCAGAGGAATGTCTAATTGTAAACAAGAAAGATTTACAATTAGATAAGAAGAATATCAAAGCAAAGCTCAGAGCAAAAAGGGAAGGTAACTGCTATACTCTTGATATCAGTAGAAATGATTCTGAAAATTGTTTTCTATGTAATGCCGATGAAAGTTGGTTATGGCATAAGAGAGTAGCTCATGTCAACATGCACTAACTAAGCAAACTTCTCAAAAAGGATTTAGCCCTTAGATTACCCAAAGTAAATTTCAAAAATGATTTGATTTGTGACACATGTCAGAAGGGTAAAAAAACTAAATTATCTTTCAAATTGAAAAAAGAAATTACAACAAACCGACCACTTCAATTGCTACATATGGATTTACTTGGACTAGCAAGAGTTAAGAGCCTTGGTGGCAACTTATATTCATTGGTCATTATTGATATTTCTCTATATTTAGATGGACTATTTCTCTATCATCAAAGGATGAAACCTTCATAGAATTTATTATTTTTGCCAAGAAAGTAAAAAATGAGAAAGGTATGTCTATTACAGGTATCAGGACAGATCACAGTGGAGAATTTGAAAATCAAGCCTTTGAAGAATATTGTGATACTAATGGCATTGATCACAATTTCTCCACTCAAAGGGCACCAAAACAAAATGGAATCGTGGAAAAGAAGAATAGATTACTCACTGAAATGGCTAGAGCAATACTAAATGAAAAGAACGTGTCTCAAGTTTTCTGGGCCGATGCAATGAGCACAACATGCTACATTTCAAATAGAGCCTACATCAGAATAAAACATGGAAAGACACCATAAGAACTATACAAAGGAAGGAAGCCAAACCTTGCTCATCTACATATCTTCGGTTGTAAATGTTTCATTCATAATAATGGTAAAGATAACTTAGGGAAATTTGATTCTAAAATAGATGAAGGAATTCTCCTAGGCTATTCTAACCATACTCGTGTTATTTCTAAAATAATTGTAAGCGTTATTTCTCCAAAAGGCCGATACCTCCTTTCTTCTTGCTCCTCCATTCTCTCTTGTTAGTCCTACATCATCTACAGGTTTGCTTCCTATGATTCTGTATTTCTCACACCAACTATACTCGTGTTTGGTTATATATGTAGTCTTTTAGATTTTCTTGTTAGTTGTGATAGTAACAAATGCATGAAACATTTTGACCTTTTGTTAGGTAATTGACTTTGTGATTGCATCTAGGACATGCTTTTTTTATCATGCATGATTTTATTACAGATATAAATATATTTGATGTCATGTTTCAATCATTGGCTTTCTATTTCATAAGGGAAAGATAATATAATTGTTTCATGCATAAAAAATGGTTGGAAAATGTGATATGAAAAGGGAAATAGGAATTATGTGAGAATTCCTCCTTTAATATGCTAGCTCAACTGCTTGTCTTTGAATCATTTTCATAGTCAATTAATATAAGAGTGTATAATTTGCTAAACCTAGCAATCATGATTGAAAATTTCGTTCTATTTTTTTAAATTTCATAGAAATGGATTTTGCTTTAAAGTCAATTGTCTTGGTCAATCAATGACTACCTCAACTCTTTTGCTTACTTGATCCAGCAATAACCATGGGATAGATAATTAAGTCCCCAAGTGTTTGAACTTTGAAGGAATTTTGAGCTTTCATAGCCTTTTTTGTTACTTTGGTTTGAACTCTAATAAACCAAATCCTATTATTGAAATATTGGAAATATTGTTAAATAGTTGAGAATAACAATCCTAAGGTGTAAGTATGAATTTACTTTTTTATATTACTTTGGTTTCAACTCACATTCACCAATTAATTATCTTGTTGTGACGAAAATAATTGTTTCTTTTGTTTTACTTTCTTGTGAGTGTGAATTTTACTTTAGTTTTATATCACTACATTGTTGAAATAATTTTTTGTTATGAATTTTAGTGAACTTGTTTAAATGAAAAGAATGTATTTAATTACAAATTAAAGTTGTTATTTGTTTAATTATTATTGTTTAATTTTTTTCTATTTAGTTTCAAATGAAAACCATGTATTTAATTTGACTTCAAAGTTTCATTGGTTTAATGAATTTGTTGGATTTGAAGTGTTGACATTGTCCTAAATATAAACTGCCTTAATTAGTTTAGTTTTGTTTAAATTAAGCTGAGACGGTTTGTTATTTTGATTTTAGGATGTCTCACATTTAAGTGGAAATGCTGATAAAATTTTGAAAAAAGAAATATTAAAAGGCAATCCAAGTGTTGACAATTATTATAAACTTGAGTTTTAATGGGAATGGTGTAGGTGGTAATAAAATGGATCATAATTGGATAAATGCTTTGAGAACAAGTGATGAATATGAGAATGGGGTTGAAGAGTTTATTGAATTTACTAGATGGAACAATCCAAGAAAAAATGGGAAGTATTTTTGTCCTTGTGTCAATTGTTTAAATGAGAGAAGATGGAATGTTGAAGTTATAAGGGATCACCTACTTTGTTATGGAATAAATCTTTGTTACACAAGGTGGATATGGCATGGTGAGGAAGTAACTGATTATCTGTCACATGAGAAGGAAGTTGTGGATGTCATAGATAAAGATAGAATGGAGAGAATGATTCATGATATTGAGGTAGAATCCTTTACGCAGTCCTATGAATATGATAGTCTGCGGAGTGATGCAGAGACACCATTGTACCCTAGGAGTAAGTACACACGACTGACAGGAACATTACATTTGGTTAACTTAAAAGCAACTTGTAGGTGGACCAATAGTAGTTTCATATTACTGCTTGAACTATTGTGTGATATGTTTCCAGACGATCATGTACTTCCAAATCGTATGTCTGAGGCCAAGAAAATCCTATCTACGATGGGTATGGAGTATAAAAAGATACATACTTGCCCTAATGACTGTGTATTGTATAGAAAGGAGTATAAAGGTCTGAGTGAGTGCCTTAAGTGTCGAATTTCACGATACAAAGTGAAGAAAGATGGTGGTTGTAACGATTGGACAACTACTAAAAGGCAACCTTTAAAGGTTTTATGGTATCTTATAATAATACCATGTTTTAAGCATTTGTTTGGGACTGCAAAAAAAGCGAAGAAGTTGAGATGGCATTCGGATGAGAGAATATCCGACGGAAAATATCTTCGGCACCTGGCTGACTCTCAACAGTAGAAAAAAAATAGATGAATGTTCATTGAATTTGGCAGCAAGCTGAGAAACCTTCGGCTTGGGCTTTGTACATATGGCATCAATCTGTATGGAACTCTTAATACCACATACAGTACATGGCTGGTACTCCTTGTAATATACAACTTGCCTCCTTGGCTTTGTATGAAACACAAGTATGTGATGCTTTCTATGATGATTTTTGGACCAAAACAGCTAGGGAACAATATCGATGTCTACTTGGTGACTTTGATTGAGGACTTGAAGAAGTTGTGGGAGGAAGGCATAGACGTGTTTGATGCATATAAGAAGGTGTCCTTCAAGCTACGTGCAATGATTTTCACTATGACAAATAATTCCCTATGTACAGAAACTTGTTAGGGTACAGTGTGAAGGGGCACAAAGCATGTCTGATTTGTGAAGCAGACACTCACTTCTACCAACTTAAGCATGGAAGAAAAATGATCTGCCTTGGTCATAGGAGGTTCCTTCATAGGTTCCACCCGTATTGTAGGTTAAGAAAGTGTTTTAACGGCTTACCGGAGCATGGAATGGCTCTAAAGGCATTAATCAGAGAGGAAGTTTATAGTCAGGTCGAACGTATCAATGTCTTATTCAGTAAGAATCAGAAGACTACGGGTGAGAAGAACATATGGAAGAAGAGATCAATTTTCTTTGATCTTCCATATTGGCGTACTCTTGACATGAGACACAGTATTGATGTGATGCATGTAGAGAAAAATGTTTCTGATAGCATTGTCAGTATGCTTTTACACATACCAAGGCAGACTAAGGATGGGATTGTGTGAGACTGTACCTTATTGATATGGGAATAAGAGAACGGTTGCATCTACAACTAAGAGATGATAGTAGGAGAGCATACATGGAGCTAGCAGCGCATACACTATCAAAAGTAGAGAAAAGAAGTTTGTGTGGGTATTTGCATGAAATTAAGGTGCCAAAAGGGTATTCTTCAAATGTGAGAAAGTGTGTCAATGGACAATTTGAAGTTAGCGGGAATGAAGTCCCATGATTATAATGTGTTGATGCAACAACTATTACCAGTAGCTATTAGAAGCATTATGAAAGATGAAGTTCGAACCACTATAACAAGATTATGTGTTTTCTTTAATGCTATATGTAACAAAGTCATTGACACTAAAAAGTTGTATGAACTAGAAGTTGAGGGTTATATTATATTGTCCCAATTAGAGATGCACTTTCCTCCTTCAGTTTTTGATACAATGGTGCATTTGATAGTTCATTGTGGTCCATTTTATCTGAGGTGGATGTACCCTTTCGAGTAATACAAGAAGATCTTAAAAGGGTTTTCAAAAAATCCCTATCGACCAGGAGCCTCAATAGTTGAAAGATATGTAGTTGAGGAGGCTATGGACTTCTGTAGCGATTATCTATCATGGAAGAAGGAACAATCTTAGCATGAAGAGGGGAGAAGCAAGGGAACACAAGGACTGAAAGTAAAGACTATGCCTCATGAAGAGGTATTGCAAGCACACTTGTATATCCTGAATAATATGGCAGAAGTTCAACCGTACATAGATAAACATAGAAAGAGATTGAAGAACATGAATCCAAGGAAGAATGACATGCAGATTGCTATTGAGCAAAACAAGACATTTAAGAGTGGTTTCAGGAAAAGGTTTTGCAAGAGATCGGTATGTCTGAGACAATAAAGTGGCTAGCTTGGGGGCCTTCGTTTCAGATCATTACTGGACCGATTATGATATAAACAGATATTCTTTCTACACAAAAGACCAAGATGACCGAAGTACCATGCAAAATAATGGCGTGATGGTAGAAGCTGAAGCCATGCACTTTTCCAATTTGAAAGACAAAAACCCAATATTAGCATCCATGGCCTATTATGGAGTGATAAAAGAAATATGGGAAATTAGTTACAACATGTTAAAAGTCACTTTATTCAAATGTAAGTGGGTTAGCAATAATGCTATGGTAATAGATCAATAATTTGGATTTGTCTTAGTTGATCTTGAAAGAGTAGGTTATAAGGATGAACCCTTCATTCTAGCAAGCCAGGCGAAACAAGTGTTTAATGTCACATATCCTTCAAATAAAAAAATTTCCATTATACTTTAAAGTTAAAAATAGAAGCATGGTGATCTGCCTTCAACCTTGACGACACACCAACTTTCATAACTAATCCACCTACAACAAGTGAAGTAGAATTGGTAGATGATGAAGAATATGCTGTAAGAAATGATCATGGTGAAGGAATATGGGAAACAATATAGAGTAAGAGCTTAACTTAGAAAATATAACTGTGTGTTTTTTATTTTACTCCTACTAAGAGTAGGTTATTTTTATTGCAATTTATGTTCCTATCTGACATTGATTTTTGCGCTTACAGGAATATGGACAATTCTAGTGACTCACAAAGTAATGGGGACAATGAAATGGATAGACCTAAACTCGTTATGAGAAGAAGGGTTATAGACAGAACAAAAATGAGAGCTTTGGTTGCACATCATGAACATCAACAGGAGAGGTTGCATATTGAGTTTGATAACAAATGAACCAATTGGTCCGGAGGAAGATCATTTCAACAACTATTTGGGTTGAAGCAAAGTTTATATTATCTATGATAATTGGAAGTTGGTTCCATAAAAAATGAAAGACATGATTTGGCAACAACTTTTGGTATATAAGTTTTGATACATCTACATTTATATCTCTATTCCTACTGTTTTAAATATGATTAACTTATGTTTTTACCTTACAGCAAACCTTTGATGTCCCTGACACCGCGGTGATGTACAAGTAGTGGATAAGAGAGATTCGTCTACGATGGAAAGATTTCAAGAACAAGCTTACATGAAAGTGGATTAGATGGGACCTGAGGGGTCAGGATCTATGTTAGAAGTATTCGTATTTGTCTCTAGGGGACTAGAGGTTGTTTATGGCATCACGAGAAGAGCCTGACTTTCTGGTAAAATTTCTATCATCATAGTGTTTTATTTAAATATAGTTGACATTATTGATTCAGTGTTCATTGTTTTCCTTCTACAGGAATTAAGTGCAGCAAATGCAGGGAGACAAGCAGCTAATAAGTATCAGCATTGCATGTCTCGTAGTGGTTATTGAAAGCTTGAGTGAAGGATGATGGTAGAAGAGTTGGAGAAAATGAAGGAAGCAGCCACATCAGATCCTAGCATTGTAGTCCAGGCCCTACCACCTCCTCCACGTCATAAAAAATAGAAGGCATGGAGGCTTAAGGGTAGGAAGTACATAAATCTAACTGTTGCTGAGGTTACGTGAGGATTGTAAGTAGTTAGAGCATAAGTACACATTTTTTTTATATTAGGAGTGCTTAATTTTCATTTACGATAGCTTTTATGCTGCAGGATGAACTAGAAGATTATAGTAGCCAAGGTTCATTCACTCCAAGAGGATGAATGGATATCTTGTCAATGGTGATTAAGAAGGTTGATCACCTTGGTCATGTTCAAGGGGAGGTAGGGGCAGTTCATGTCGTGAAGTATTGTGGCCGAGCATCACATTCTTATTCATCACAACCTAAACCCAGTAGGGAGATTGTGGCCAAGATTGTCTAGGAAGTCTCACAAGAGCTTGAGGCTAACCGTCACAACAAGCTCTGATAAGAGCTGTTGCCAGAGCTACAACTTAAGCTGTTGCCTTAGCTATGAGCTGAAATGATAAAGATGTTTGGATCATATATGGCAACTTCTGAGTGTAGAACCCATTCATCCTCGGCCTTCCATAACACCAAAGGAAGTTACAACCTGGTGTAGGAACCACTTGGTGACCCTTCTCACACTCTGAAACTGGGAAAACCTTACATCCTCTATTTGGATGCCCCACTGCAACGTCCCGTTGCAGATCCTCTATTCCACAAACAAGCTACCACCCACCATCATTAGCAAATTTCACAGCATTTACGTAGGGTGACTAGGACGTGTGTTCGAGAAGGGGTAGAAGGTATAGCCATCCCTATTCCTGATGATGAGGCTGCCACGATAGCTCAAGCAAGAGGATCTTTCATCCTTTGGCCTATAAATCTTATTGGCTCAGCAGCAACACCTCCATTGGTAGGAACTACCTCACTTTTACTTGAGATTTGTTGGCATCCTACTAACAATATGTTTTTTTTATATTCTAAATGAATGATCAGGAAGCAGACAAATGGCCCTCTGAGCACGACTGTAGCATATCTATAAAGGCATTAAGCAGATTGATTTACATATGCCTACAGGGATTATGGGCCAGGAATTAGAGTCTTCCTTCACAATTGATAAAGCAGACCTTAAACAGTTCATTAAGTTGGAGGAGATAGATATAGGATGGGTCACATTTGCAATACTATAAGTTTTTTATTTCCCATTTTTTCCTACAGAGGAAAGAAAATGAATATATTTTGACACATGTCCTATTCCCTGACATTCCTTGGATAGGTCGGATGAATTTCCTTATTGTTAAGTTGACCAAGTCATAGAAAAGGAGCACCGAGCACCCTGGATTTTTGTACACTTGACACATGTCATTAAAGAATCTTCCAATCCTCCAAGGGCTATTAAATTCATGCAGCCCATGAAGAATAGGGGGAAAATGAGAAAAATCAAGAGAAAATAGAAGAGGGAAGGGAAAGGATTAATAGTGAATGTTTTTAAGCTCCAGAGCCTATTTCACCTCTGATTCAGCATTTCCAGCTTCTGGAGTCTTCTCTAATGTTGTTCTTCTCAATGAGAGCAACATTTCTACAATTTTTGGATTTTCAATCAGACGTGTTTGGTGCTATCTACTCAGGAGAGGTGCTGCCAAAATCAAGAGCCAGTTATGGAATTGAGTAGAGGTATGCATAAGCTTCAATTTGAGCACAATATTCTGAGTTTTGATCAGTTAAATTTGGAGTTAGGAGGCTGCTATAATTTTGGCTAGATCTTGAATCATGGAAGGAGTGTGATTTTGTAAGTTCTGATGCTTCCAATGAGTTTAGAATGGAAAACTGTGTGGGATAGCGATGAGAAACCGGTATCGGAAGCATTATAATCGAATACAGAATTTTGGCCCAAAAACTACTAAGTTTTGGTTGGAACCAGAACTATGGGAAAGGATATGATTTTGCCAAATTTGAGTTTTCCAATGGATTCCTTGGGAAAAATTGTGTAAGGTTAATGTGCGGTTGTGATTTTAGAAAGGTTGGATTGAAAACCCAAAAATTAAAGTTAAAGGAATAGTGCTATGAAATTTTGTTTTCTAGAGGCAGATTAGTTGTGATGTGATTTTGGATAATCAAATGTTGTGTGATGATCCTGATATTTTTCATAATAATAGTAGACATATTGAGCTTCAATTTGATACATAATTTGTGCTATTTGGGTTAGTAGATTGTAAGATATGAATTTTTAAAGTTTAGGTACTGGATCTAGATCAAATCCTCGCACAGTTTAGTTAACTAAGGATTTCTGGAACCTAAGGTTGTAGTTGGTAGTGGCTAGTATTTTTCCTTTAATGGCGACTTAGAGAGATCTACATATAACTTTGAAATACTTCAAGTAGATTTTTCTAGATCTAGTTATGATCTTTCAAAGTTGGGTAAAAAATTTGGTAGTTTAGGTTGACCCATGAATTTATGGCATTGAGAGTTATTTGCGATAAGAGTGGGTCCAAAGATTGGAGAAAAGTCCTAGAGGCTAAATTAGCCCCATTGAAAATTCATTTGTCATGCCTCTAATAATGCGGTTATTTATCTAGGCCATGAGGTGACAAAGAAGAAGCAACAATGGTTGGAAGAAATGCAACAAGTAGAGGACCTAAAGACACAAGGTAGTGAACTTTCCTAACTTGCATAACGTGATATTTGTGCTTGTGTATTGATGTGTTAATTGCTTTGATGAATTATATGAAGTATATGTGAATGAGTAAAGCTCTGTTTCACTTATACTATGGCCATTAGTGTAAGAGTTAAACATTGAGCATGCATAATGTCATCATGTTGGCATGAATTTATGTAAGCAAGCATATCATGCACAAAGCATTTCTTGTATGCAATGGTTATCACTATTTACTACTGAGATTCCTCCAAATCTCACCCTCCCTAACCAACCATTTAGGTATGCTGAGAATAAAGAAGAGGGTTGTAAGAGGAAAATGCAAAGATGGAATAAAGACGGGAATGTGTCTATTATTCATGTACTAGATTTAGAGACTTTATAACCCTTCGTGGCTACTCATCTTCTTTATATATAGGAATGAATGAGAAGTAAAGCAATGTAATAATATCTGACAATAACAAACAAAAAAAGTTAGTAACCCCGTGAATTAAGTTAAGTAATCTGGTAAAAATAGTTTTACTAAATGAATAGAGACCCCATGAATTAAAGACGACATCTGAGTTTGGGGACCTAAATAACATTTCACTTAAGCCGGTAATGATTCCACAGTACAATATAAGGTATCAGAGCAGTGATTCTCACAATATTACAATTATGGTATCAGAGTAGTGTTTCTTAAATAGAATTGTCTGCTCAAAGATTTAGACTCTATTGCTAACTCTAGAGCTCATAATATTAAGATAGAATGTGATATAGATCCCTACCCTAAGTTAGGGTATACATAGGAGAGTTGTATTGAGAAGCTAGTACTGTTTTTATTTCCTTATGGGGATAGTACCAAGCATCTCTGGGAAGGCTGACATGTCATACTGTGATTGAGGTATGTATAGGCTACCAATACCCAGTAACAAATGGCATTATACTAGCACTGATGCCTTAGATATCATTGGAATTCTACAGTTAATCGTACTTAGGCGAGAGAAATCCTTGGATAGGAAACCCCTTTGGGAAGCACCTTGGAAATTTGAAACTTTTTGATTAAAGGTTTGGAATTTTGATTAGAAATTCTTATATGGCATAAAGAATTATTAAAGGAATGGAGATGATAAGGTAACTATTGATCTTTAATCTAAACCATTTCTATTATATTGAGTTCTGCCCAGAAAAGTTCATTTGATTGGTTATAGGAACTTGAGGCATAGTGATTGTTTTGAGGTTTCTCCATGCTAAGTAATGATCCTTATTAACACTGTGGTGTTAAAGGTATGTTGGTATGATATATAATGATGCATGATTAGTGGTGATTATATTGTATATTGATCCTAGAGGATCCAATCTGATGATACTGAGGGTTGAGATAGGTTTCAATCAGATCTAAGCTGAAATAGTGCTTAGGTCGAAATGTTAATTAGGTTGCACTATGGTTCTTTTGCATGATGGAAGTTTGAACCTTGTGAACTTTATGGATAGTGTTAAGCCTTCAATAATTTTTTAAGGATATTACCCAAACACCGTGAAGGTTAGAATAGTTGCTATTAATCCTGATTCTAATCATATCTATTGGGTATAATTGAGGAAAATGATTTCAGATATATGTGATGTCGAGGTTCTGACCTTAGTGATGAACCTAAAAGTTGGATGTCTACCTAACATCCAGAGAAGGATTACTAAATGAGTTGTAACCCAAGAATCAACTATTAAGTTATGATTCCTTAAGAATTTAAGATGGCCCACAGTGGGTCAAGGTATTTGAGAATGAATACCAAAATGATACATAAATATGTATGAGGTTTCTGGAGGCTACTATTTGCTAATTTAACATAGGTGAAGATCTTAATTATAGAATATTCCTTTAGAGTTGTGATCATGTCTAGAGCTGGACCGATATTGAAAGTCCATATAAAATGGCCCCATATGAGATAGCAAAATTAGAGAAAGCAAAGTACAGAACTATTAGAGAAGAGGAACCTTATAAGATATGGATTCCCATCACAATAGTACTT
The DNA here is from genome assembly GCA_963855925.1 of Inga laurina. NCBI lineage: Eukaryota > Viridiplantae > Streptophyta > Magnoliopsida > Fabales > Fabaceae > Inga > Inga laurina. Next base: position 19,757,525 of record OY979710.1, read on the forward strand.
TCACTAAGAGATAGCCAACAATTGAGAGCTACTTACAGAGAATTTTGATTGGAGAGGGCTACCTATGGAGGATTCTAATATGAACGGGCTACCTACTAAGAGACTTGATCAAAGAGGGCTACCTATAGAGGGTTCTAACCAGAGGGTCTGACCAGCCAGGTGACTAGTAAAGCACTGAGTATAGTACCTTAGCATGGAGCCATTGTGATGTCGAACCATAGTGTGCAGCCGGCACGACATCAAACCATAGAGTAAAGCCATCTGACATTGAACAGTATAGTAGAACTATAGGAATGTTAACTCTTAATAATGGTGCATTGTAATGAGTCTCCCATCAAATAGGTTTCCTTGAGAGAAGGGTTTATATGACCCAGTGAATAGCCATAGAGTGCTCCAGTATTATTTCTAAAAAGAAAGATGCGGAAGGAAATTAAGGAAGAATAAAGTCTATGATATAGAGGGAACCAACTCTTGCTCTCGTATCTTATGTAACAATTATGCATATATATGTCTACCATAAGATATATTAGTGTTATGAATATATGGTGGGTAGTGAGATTGACAGACAGAGGCCCGAGGCTGTAAGTCCCATATTATCTATGGTATAGGGTTGATTCCCTGGCCAGTAAGACCATATGAGCATTTATAATATGCCAGGTGGTCGCCCAAGCCATTTATACGAGGTAGACACTTGGACCATAGAAACTTGTTTACACATGGTGGACACTCGGGGGCTGAGTGGATGCTTGAGGGTTATATGACTTGTTTAGCATTGGGTGGGCGCTCAGGGCCCACATGACTGGTAGGACTAAGCGTTTAGATGTAGGACCAATAGTTCAGTTTTTGTTATGATTTTTGAATAATCACTGGATAATTATGGCTGGATGGTTTGTTTAGCATGCTTTGAGAACATTTTATAAGTATATGAAGGGTTTGAGTAGCAAAAGTTAGAGCATGGAATGAATTCAAATACCTTATGGACTATGTGTCCTAAGGTAGTTAGCCTCGATAGGTATTTAGCCAAGATGATGGACTAAATGTTTAAAGGCCATGAGACCTAAGGGACTAGTATGTCTCTAGGCTAGAAAAATGTGATAAGTTGAGAATTATGACTAGTAGAGGCTCGAGGCTATAAGACCCGGTGTGCAAATGTACATGGGGCAGAGGCCCTGGGCAATAAGACCTAATTGCTTAGCTTCATGATATTAGACCTGAGTGTTTAGAGTATGCCTTGAGGTTGGCAGACCATTCAAATTGTACCAGGTTGTAGCACGTGGCAGTAAGACTATAAGTATGTAGAGCATAAGACTATGTCCTTAAGCAATAAGACCAAAAAACCCAGCACTGTGGAATAGAATGTCTCGTTAGGTTTAATATGCATACAATGTGATTTAGGTAGAGTCCCCGAAGAGACTGTTAGGCTTTGTATGCATACCGTGTGATCCAGGTAGTAACCCAAAAAGGCAGCAAGGCCTGTGTAACCGGTCGCTGTGGGAATGGACCAATGGGTCTTGTGTGTAAATGCTACATACTGTGTGCTAAATGAATGCGAACATTGTATGATGATTACTAGATACTATCTGAGATCCATGTTGATAATATATGATTGTGTTGCATGCTTGGTGAGCTTGCATATGAAAGAGATATATTGAAAAATGACTTGTGTTGCATGCTTAATGAGCTTTCCCATGAGATGGATAGACTGAGTGTCTGGAATGATCCCTGAGGAATAGATGTTCAAATTTTGAGGACAAAATTTATTGAATGTGGGGAAAACTATAATATCCTGAATTTTGGGCCTAGAGACTTGAGGATAAGCTTGTATTAGGTAAACAACTAAGCCTAGCTTGGGAAAAGTCTGAAGAATGATGAGAGACAGGAAGACTCTCAGGGATTATGTGATTTGGCTCTACCATGTAGAAGGCTTGATATTTGTAGGTAGTATGATTAAAGTGTAAGTACATATGTGCATAGGATACATAAACAGTGTCATTTCGTGGGTATGCCCTACGTTTATGAAGAATACACCAGTATCCCTGTGTTTTGGTAAAAGACATAGGCTTTTGGTGCCAAAAAGGGCCCACAAGCAGACATTCGGTAACTCCACGAGCCAAAGGCCATATGGAACCATCTTAGTGCTTACACAGACACTTGGCAAGTTCTTGAGGCCAAAGGGATACATGGCACAAAACCTAGTGACTCCATATAAAGTAGCTTTAATAAAGTAAAAGTAATGATCAAAGCTAAAGTAGCTTTATTAAAGCCACGTGTTGACTTTCTTCCCTAGATGATCACTTAAGAAGTGCCACCTAGCATAATGGTAAGGGGAATTCACCGGACTCTAGTCTAGTCATGTACCTAACTTATCCAGACCCGAACTCAGAAGCTGGATAAAATTACTCGACTCCTCCTTCTCTAATCAATTGGGATGGCTAAGAGGAGAGGGGAAAGAGAATGATTAATTTTGGCACGTGTCTTATTCCATAACATTCCTTGTACAAGTCGGGTGAATTTCCTGGTGGTTAGGTTGACTAAGTCAGAGAAAAAGAGCACTTGGCACCCTGGATATTTATACACTTGACACATGTCATTAAAGTTTATTCCAACACCTCTAAAGGCTATTAATTTCGTGGAGCCCATAAAAAGTAAGGGGAAAATCAGAAAAATCAAGAGAAGATGGAAAAAGAAAGATAAAGGATGAATAGTGAAAGTTTTTGAGCTCCGGAGCCAATTTCACCTTCGATTCAGTGTTCTAGTTTTTGGAGTTTTCTCTAATATTGTTCCTCCTAGTGAGAGCAACATTTCAACAATTTTGGATTTTCAAGCAGAGCTATTTGGTGCCGTCTACTCAGAAGAAGTTCTGCCGAATCAAGAACCGGTTATGGAATCAAGTAGAGGTACGTATAAGCTCCGATTTGAGCATAAGATTTTGAGTTTTGATAAGTTATATTTGGATTTTGGGGGCTGCCATGATTTCATCCAAACCCTGAATCTTGGGAAGGAGTGTTATTTTGTTAGTTGTGATGCTTCCAATGAATTTAGAATGGAAAACTATGTAGGATAGTGGTTAGAAATCGGTTCTAAAAGCATTCGAATCAAAAACCAAATTTTGCCCCAAAAACTACTAAGTTTTGGCCAGAACCAGAACTATGGGAAAGGATATGACTTTGAGAAATTTGGGGTTTCCAATGGATTCCTTGGGCAAAATTGTGTTGGATTAAGGTGTGGTTGTATTTTAGAAGGGTTGGATTAAAAACCAAAACATTGAATTTAAAGGAATCGTGCTGCCAAATTTCATTTTCAAGAGGTAGATTGATTGTGACGTGATTTTGGATGACCAAATGCTGTTTGATGATCCTGATATTTTCTAGAATAATAGTAGACACATTAAGCTTTAATTTGATATATAATATGTGCCATTTGGATTAGTAGATCGTAAGATGTGAATTTTTAAAGTTTAGGCCCTGAATCTGGAACAAATCCTGGCACAATTCGGTTAATTGAGGATTTCTTAAACTTAATCCCTGTAGTTGATAGTGGCTAGTATTTTTCCCTTAATGAGGACTTAGAGAGATTCATATATAACTTTAAACCACTTCAAGTGGATTTTTCTAGATTTAGTTATGATTTTTGAAAATTGAGTGAAAAATCTGGCAGTTTAGGTTAACCCATGAATTTGTGGCATTGGGAGTAATTTGAGATAAGAGTGGGGCTAAATATTAGAGAAAAGTCCTAGAGGCTAAAGAAGCCCTATTGGACATTCATTTTTCATGACTATAATAATGTGGTTATTTGTAATGACCTAAGTTGGGATTAAGGGCTAATGACTCTGATATTGATTGCAATTAGTGAAATTAAACACTTTTGGAGAAATATGATGTAAATTTGATATGAGTATATATATAATGATTTTTTTGTTTTTATACTTAAGGTATCTTTATAAGGAGTACATAACCCCAATGGCCTCTTTGAAAAGTTCATGTTCCTCAACTCGCACCCCTATTCCAGCATCTTAGAAGGCTTAAAGGCATACGCTTTTGGAAGAAAATTAAGGGTACTGGCGAATATAGTTATTAGAAGCGCACCAAAGAAGAAGGACAACTTTTTCTTGTTGTACTGCCAAGGGTAAGTATTATACTTAATTAAATTGTTTGTTAATTAAGTAGTATTATTTTCATTATGTTTGATGTACTTATGGGTCATTGCTCCTGATCATGCTAAATCCCTTCAAGGAAAGGATTTCGTACTTTGATTAGCTTTATAGGGATACAAACAATCAACCACAGTTGGTCGAGCCTTTCAATAAGTTTATGAATTTATTTTTTGTATAATTACTTGATGTGTTCCTTTATAACTTGTAGTATTCATTAATGTCTCATTATCATATCAGAGTTGTTTACTATTATGCCGCAAATAAAGCCTCAACTACCCCCTGATACTTGGCCTTGACTATGGATCCATTTACACATGGAAGATAGTAGAGGTAATTCACCAATCAAAAGTGCAAAAATATGTTTTTAGAGTTGATGAAAATTGCTTTTTATATACCTGACATTGTCTACAATTACTCTTTCTGTCAGTTTTATATCCTTCGTGATCTGAATCTGAATAGGTCATAAAATATTTATTTCCTCCTTTCGGGTACCATAGGCCAAGTTCTGCAGTATCTCTTAAGTACTTAGAGATTAACTTCATGGTGTTAATATATGAGACCTTAAGAGTAAATTGATGCCTTACACACATGCCAACACTGAATTGTATACCCGGCCTAATAGCTGTTAGATAGAGTCACTAGTAGAAAAATGACTTTTTAGACCGGTTAAAAATGACTTTTTAGACCGGTTCTGTATTAGGTCTTGATACAGCAGGTCTAAAAAGTCTGTTATTTTTTAGACCTGTTGTTATAACTGGTCTTAAAAGTCACACTTTTAAGACCAGTTGTTCTTAAAACCGGTCTTAAAGGTCTGACCATTAAGACCATTCTGCCTAGAAGAGGTCTTAAAGGGCAGACATTTAAGACCGGTTGTTCCCACAACCGGTCTTAAATGTGGATTTTTAAGATCGGTTGTGCCCACAACAGGTCTTAAAGTACTTTTAAGACCGTTGTGACTACAACCGGTCTTAAAGCTTCAATTTTTTTTTAAAAAAAACGTCCCTTTTTTATATACATGCAGTGAATGCTCCAATATAATTTTAACAGCAGTACAGAACAATCACTGATTTCAATTTCAAAATTCAAAAAGCAGCCGTCTATAGCAGCAACAAATGTTTATACAAGCCAATACAGTCATACATTGATGATTCATTTGCAATTAGACAGTAAGGAGGATCAAATGACAGTAGTAATGAATCTTGAAGCAACAGAGAAAAATGCAAAATGCAACGGATGAAATGGAGTGCATGTATTTGTCTATCTATATATGTACCCATCTCAGTGATGTTAGAGAGAGATATTGTCCATACTTGGGTTCATATCACCTCAAACTTACCCAAGCACGGTCTTTAGTGCAAAATCAGATTCTAGGAACTCCAAATTCACTCCATTTCTTGCAATTTCAATGTGCAACATGAAGTTGTCTAAAACTAAAAACATGAAGGAATGTCCAAACAGAAGAATTTGATCAGAAATGGATGAAAAACTTTGAAATGACAACTGCAGCAATAAAATTCAAGTATTGATACAAGTAACAGCAGAAATTCCTCAACTTTACAGAATATGAAGGGAAGAAAAATTACAAAGGTCAGTCCCTCAAATACCATGCCTCCTGTATCACCCATATCACAGAAATTGTCCTACACAGATACATAAACCTTGTTAGCAATACATATGAGAACAATAATGTACAATGTAATGTTGGATTCAAAAACTCACTATTTTTGTAATAGCTCATAGATGAATTCAGCACAACATGTGTAAATGAAATCAATATCTTCTTCAGGAAAGGGATCAGCAAGATCAAACATATGTAACACCAAAACCAGACGAAACATTGACTTAGTAACTTAAAAACAATAAAGTAATACAAAAGTTCTAAAATATAAATTTACCTCTTAAGTAAAATCAGTCGTGCCTAGAGTGATAATATTGTAAATGTGTCTCAAAACATAAAAACCACATAAGTTGGACCCCTGTAGTTGCCTACGGCTCTGAGAAAAAACATGATATCATTCAAACAAATATAAAAGGCATGGCTTATTACATTCTTTAAACAAATCCATATGTACTAACCTTTAGCATGATCCATGTAGGGTCTTTAAGTCACGAACATGCTTACGACAAGCACTGTGTAGGAATGTCCACATAGCCCTATGATCATCACAATGACAAAGGTTATTGGTTTTACACAAATTCCATAAACTTTGCATACAAAAGGTAATAATGCAAGAAAACTAATGAATTCATGGTCTTTTTCAAATCATTCCCTGGTTTGAAGTGGAGGGAACATAAGAGGATGACAGTGTAACTACTCTTGCATAGAAGAAGCAACTACCAATTATCATTGAAAAAAATAGAAGAATATTAAGAAAACATAAAAAATTATATAAATTATAAAATATCAGTTTGTTTCTTACCTATACACATATAGAGCCAAGAAACACTCAGTTCCAGTTTCACTAAGCCTCTCTGATAAGTATCTATGTCTACTAGCAGCATAGGTCCCTTTCTCTTGGATGTGATGGGGGCATAAGAATCCAAATTTTTCGCTTTTGCCAGAGGAGACCAACCTACGATGCATGTACCTACAATAATGCAAGCATATAAATAAAAGGTAAAGGTGAAACTTTTAAAATATTTACTTTGAATTACAGAAGCTACTTACATTAAGAACAGTTGGACAATCCCAATCGTAAGATTTTGTCAGGAGCTACCAGGGACATCAAATCATCCCTCTCAAGATAGCATGTCACCCCTGACTGTCCAACAACTGAATCCGTAGGCCACTCTCTTGTTTTGAAGGATGTATCATATGCCATCAGAATCACTTGTTGCATGATATTCAATGGAGGCTGTGAAACTTCTTGCTGAGTGAAGGGAGTTGGACTTGGTGGGGCTTTGATCGGACTTTCCTCGGCTCGACCAGAAACAAGGTTAGCTGGCCACAAGATGAACGTGCCTAGGACATCGCTAACGATCTTGAATTCATCAGAAGGGATAGGGACAGGTGCATCTACAATAATCACCTCATCAACTGACACTCAAACTTGATCACCTTCCATTTGTTGGTGGTGGACAGTTGATCCCAGGTTATGCACACTACCCCGTACAACTAACCGTCTCAGAGGATCCTCGACAAAATGATCACAAAGCTCAGTAATTTCCGGGTTAGGACCCTCTGATCATTGCCTGATGTTGCAACAACTACCTTTAGTGCTCTGCTTATTAAGATCAATCGATTGTGGTTGGGGAGCACTGGTATCTTGTCTTGAGCTCATAAACACTATCATTTCCTATTTCATCTTGCTCAACCGGGTCTCTAATAGTGCATCAAATAATGCTTCAGCCTCGGCCTTTGCTTCTGCTCTTACAATGGCCAACATAGTCTCCAATTCCTCCCTAGTCACGATGTTTGAGGAATGGCGTACGGGGGCTCCAAAGTAATCCCGTATCCCTACACCTTTTCCAACTCCCCTGACACGACCTAGATGCTCATGTTTGCCAATAGCAACTGTTAGAATATCATTCCTGCCCTCCGACTTAAAAGAGCCCTCAACTTGTTTTTTTCTAAGTTCCTCCTGTAAGATAATACAAAATAACAAACATAAGTAATGATGTACGTTTCTTATGTAATTAATTACAATAACAATATATACTTACAATTCTTTCACCTACTATACGAGATTGTTCACTCGTATAAGACCCACTCCTCTTTTGGTGGGCAAATTGCCATTTTTCTTCTCAATGAATCGGAGATAGCAGAGAAAGAAGAACAGAAGGATCGGATTGAGATGCTTCTTCCAATCTCTTCCGTTTGGCCGCCAACAAGTCTCTTTCAGCCTTTGAATAACCCCCAAGAGACATTGTATGAGGGTAATCATTCTTTCTACCACTCTCTTGTGCTTTTTGCCTGCGAATAAGAAATGATACAAAAGGAAAGTGTTATAATCAATTAAGATAATTGCTAAGTAAATAAAACAAAAAATAAGTCAACTAACTAAAGATTCTGGAGTAGTCCGAAGCCTAACAAATTCTTGCCAAGTCACTTGATCAAGAAATGTATACTGGTCGCACGGATTAGTACGAGCCTGACCATCTTTCACCTCAATATGAATGTAATTTTTGGTCAGATTTGTCTTAAACTTGCTCCAGCGCTCATAACAATACGTCATCATCTTGTTGTACAAGATCTCACTCTGAGGAACATCGTAGGTGAGCTGAAATGCATACTGTAATCCCCTCCATAATTATATCCGAAATACGTGATTAAAATGAAATAGAGACCAATAATAATCAAATAACATTTACTAACCCATCACATGACGGGGTTTTCACGAATACTTTTTGAAATCATTTATAAACATGGTCTCATATTCACATTTCGAATACAATTACTACGCGAAGATAAATCACATTCATATCAATATCAGAGTGCATAACTTAATCATCCCGGTAATCCCGGGTACATACCTTCGCTAAAGATACATAGGGCAAAATTGCCCATTACAATTCTTCAAATGGGGATTACACAATCTCATCTCGAAAGAGTCCTAGCCGCTCCCTCCACGAGCCACTTGCCCTGTCTAAATTGTTGGTAGGGGAGAGTGAGATTCGAGAGAATCTCAGTAGGAAACAGATACCATAATGCATGCATGATAGATGCTATGTGTATGACATGTTAGCTTTATCTAGATGCATACCCCATAATGATATTTCTGCATGCTCAATGTTTTATACAACAAGACTATGGCCACAGCGAAAACAGAAACAGAGCTTCATTTATTCAAATATGCTCTACACAATCAAGTAAAGCAATCACATACATCACTACACAAGCAAAGATATCAAATACATGCAAGTAAGGTAAGTCCCCTACCTCCAGTCTTTTCTCCTTGATTTGCGTGCCAACAGCTCGGGGCTCTATATTCGATCCTACAATGTCAAATGTACTATTTAGATACTTCCATAGTGTTTCTGGGGTTATATGAGTTTATCTTAAAAAATTACTAAAATACCCCCGGGGACCCCGCCCCATCATACCCGGTCCGGCTGTACTTTTCTCGAAATTCTAACCTGGGCTATCCTGACATATTTTCGCCCAAGGAATCCATTTCCGGACTCGGAATTACCAAATTCACTGCCAAAAGATGAAATTACCCTTGGCAGCCCTTATTTTAGGTTTTAGGGGCATTTTCGTAATTATGCTTTCTCGGCCTTTTCTGAAAAAGTGCCCAACTGTAACCCCACCTATTTTCGCCCACTGAATCCAATGAAATCATCAAATCATTGAAAATCCAACTCTAAGACCCATTTACAATGCTGACCGAAATATATAGGTTTTAAGGGGAAAATTGGGGTTTTTGGGTTTGGGCTCCGTAAACACGTTTCTTTCTACTCCTAACCACTTTATTGACTATTCTATTAGGTTACAACTACCATTTAGAACCAATTTGGGCAGCATAACAGCCCCACATACCCATTTCCAAAAATTAAAACCAATGGCAATCCGGCGAAATTTCACCGATTAAATTGCCCACAGCAGCTAGAATAGTCAATACACAAGAGTTTGGAAGTTACCTCAAGCTCCCAATAGCTTTTCTCAAAGTGGCTGAAAACCCTAGGTGTTTTAACACCAAAAGAGGAGCTTCCAAACCTTAAAGAACATAAAGGAGTAGCTTAGGATCGGAGTTATATGCGTTAGGAGCTAGATCTTCGGAGAAATCGGCTTACCTTGCGAGTTCTCTTCTCCTTTTCTCCCAAAACCCTCTCAACTCTTTTCTTTATTTTTGGGTGCAGAATGGCGTCGGAATGCTGTAGGAGAAAGATGATGTTTCTTTAATAATCTTATGCTTATGTCATTGCTTATGTCATCAACAATTTTCCATTTTCGGATTTTACAAAATTCTGGCAGATTTCTGCCCAAACTTTGAAAAATCATAACTAATCCTAGAAAAATCGAAATGAGGTGATTCCAAAGCCTATAGAACCCGTATTGAGTCTAGTTTCAAGGAAAAATATAGAATTTTGCTTAATGGAATCACAAAATTCCCAGAATTTCAATCTTTACATACTATTCCAGAAATTTCACAGTTTTTCTGTGCTGACTTCAAAAATTCATATCTTTTTGTGTATAGCTCTAATTGATCCATATGACCTATCAAATTAAATATTAGGATGTCTACTTTCATTCTGTAAAATCTCATAATTTTTTATTATCATTTGGTCATTCAAAATCATATGACAAACTTACTGCCTCATAGGCGATTTCACCGTAAGCATAATCACTTTCTTCAAAATTAACCATTTTATTTTCTTTAATGCCCCAAAGATATAAGGAACATTAGAGAATATATTTGGGACATCTACTAAATCGGGGCTTAGTAGTCCACTCAATTTAGGCTTATTCCCAAGCCTCAAGTCTCAAAATTCGGGGTATTACACATACATTGAAGGAGTAAGTGACAAATTTGTGACATTTGATAATAATTAATTACATACAGAAGAGAATTGTATACCTAGATAATGTCCCAAATATGCTGCTTCACCTTTGCATCGACATTTCTCCACTCTTCTATCAAGATGCTCGGCTTGTTGTGTGCAAGGAGGCCGACAAAACTCCTATATCATTGTGCATTAGGCCCGATTGGTTTCCAATATCTATCAAACTCAATCGGTATCTTTTGGCCTGCACTCCGACTGAGGGAAACATCTGTCAACCGTGTGCCACGTCTACCCCTCCGTACAGACTGGCTACTGCGCTCACTATGAACCTGGCTCCGAGCATTGCTAGGCTCTCCCTGGTTAACACTAGCTGGCTGACTCTACTGAGCACTAGGTAGCTGACTCTCCTGAGCACTAGGTGTTAGATATGATTAGTTTTGATGATGTCAAATATAGATGTGAAATGATAAGAGCAAAAAGTTTATATAATGTATTTCTTTGACTAACTATTATATTTAATGTTACATATTTTGTAGATTAGTCAAGCAAAGAATGAAGAAGATTGAATTAATGAAAATGAACAAGAGCAAGAAGAAGAAGAAGAGAAATTGAAGATAGTCAAGGAGATGCCTACTCGGATTATGAAGAATTATTATCAAGAGGAAAACCAAGAAGAAAGATATTGAAGAATGAAGAACTTGGAAGATCTATCATGAATATCAAAATTCAAGTTGTTAGAAGTGATACTGGAGGTTTCTATGATCAAATAATGGTTGGAATAGGTTAATACGAAGCTAAGATGACTTATATGTGAGTTATGGCACTTCTAGGGGAGTTATGCTCGAGCACGAGGTGTTTCACTCGAGCACAGGAATAACTCACTCGAGCACAGATGAATTCACTCGAGCACGGGGTGAATACTCTGTTCTACTCTGTTTTACGTTCAGTCTGATAGAGGTCCGGTATTTTGATCATATCTCTCAAACCACATGTCGGATTGACCCAACACCAGTGGCATATGAAAGAGGACTCACAACACGTAAGTTTGGCACCAGGATCACATTGAAAGAAGATCAAATGGAGGAGATATGATTCGTGGAAAATGAAACTGAAATCACCGTCACTTTTCAAGACAGGTTCGGTATTTTGCACGTAACTTAAAAACCACACATCAGATTGAAAGTATATTCTAGGAGCTATGTCTTCTGGAAGTTGACGCTTGTGCAGTCTAGCGAAATATGCACTCTTTCGATCATAACTTGCAGAATACAAGGAGTTTGGAGCTGATTCTTGTTGCATTGGAATGCATATGGCAAGGGCATTCTTATGATACATCATTTGAATCAAATAAACAAATTTTTTCTAAAGTGTCCCCACATCACCCGCGAGTGTAAAAACTATCTATCTGAAAAAGTTGTGCGAGTGATGTCCAGAAGCAACTGAAACGTGAAGAAATCTGTAACACTCGAGCACTAGGATTCATGCTCGAGCATTGGAGTATTTCTTACTCGAGCACATGCAAGTTTTGACATGAGAGTGACAACCCGTGAAGAAGCATGCACGTGAAAGCAAGAAACGCACTCGAGCATGACTGGTTGTGCTTGAGTGATGTCGAGAATTCACTCGAGTAGATGCGAGTGAAGTGCAGCGAGTGCTTGCCCGAGAGTAAGTCAGAACGTGAAAATATGAACTGCACTAGAGTGAGCCATATTGCACTCGAGTGAGGTCCTGACAAAAGGAACGTAGAAGTTCATACTCTCACGGCCATCAATCCAAACGTGGTTAAATGTTATACAATCATTATGTTTTCACTTGTTATTGTTCCTAAACATTAACTAACATATATTTCAAGTGTAAAACAGGAGATTAAATATTTGGATTGCATCTTCAAGAATGGAGGTCACGTATGAAAAATCTTCACTCAACGTGATGAGTCCTAGAAGCTAGAAATTCAGCTTTTGACCAATGATCCAACGTACCTATGACTAATACTTCATCATATTAATGATTAAGTATTTTGCAGTGTGAAACAGGGTATTAAATGTTCGGGTTGCAGATTCAAATAAAAGTCAATTACGATGAACTTCATCATTACACACTGAATGGCAGCTACCAACCACGACAAGTAACTGACCCACCATGAGAGATTGTCTGGAAACTCAAACGAATTCATCCCGCTCCACAACGTGATGTACAGCTTAAAATGAGACATGCGGCTCTTCAACGTGACGCTCTGCTTTGCAACGGAAAGCTCATGGTAGCTCATTTTTCAAATATGCTCAAACGGTCAAAATGACTCCAACGGATGAATGCTCACAACGGTCATCATCTTCATCAACTATAAATGAGAAAGCATTCAACATCGATGGGAGACAGACAAAAACAGAGAAAACAGAGGCAGCAAGCAACTACGTGAAAAATGATAGAAATATGAATCCTCTGCTTCTACCCATACACTCTCTGTTTTTCAGTTTCTATATTACTTATCATTGAGAGAGTGATTATTTGTATTGTACTTCAGTGAGCATATATATCCACTCTGTGAGAGAGTCTGTAAACACTTTCATCTATATTTCTGAGTTGATCTTAAGATAGAGGGACCTTGAGAGGGTTGATTTCCTTACGGGAGAAGTTGTAGAGAGAATTGCCAGTAAGACATTCTGCTCGTAAGACTTACAAGCTGCAAGCAGTAGAGAACGTTGCTACTTATAAGACTTACAGGGGTGTAAGCTGGAGAGAACGTTGCTACTCATAAGACTTGCATGAGTAAGCAGGAGAGGAAGATCTTCGGGATTGCTCTGCTCGTAAGACTTGCCGTAAGGGGGAGTATTACAGTAAGAGATTTGTAAAAGGTTTCACAAGTACCCGACTAAACTTGTGGGATTGTAAAGGCTTTTCTTGTGCTCGGATTAAACAAGAAGATAGTGGATTTGAAAATCTCAGGAGGAGCCTGGGGACTGGACGTAGGCCATCATAGATTGGACCGAACCAGGATAAATCACAGTTTGTATATTCTCTTTCCTAAACTCTTACATTTCCAGCATATATTATTTAATCTAACTGTTGATTTATAAATCTTCATACTTACCGCTTTCGTTAAAATACGAAAAGATTTCTAAAGTTATTAAGTTTTGATTATACACCCAATTCACCTCCTCTTGGGTGATAGTTGGTTCTAACACTAGGTGGCTGACTCAGAGGTGTAGGAGGTGGCGGATCCTCTACACTAGGACGCTGGGGATTCATAATTTGCCTGTAACGACAACAAAGAAAGATAAATCCTAAGTTATGACATGTGAAGACAATATCGATAAAATAACTAAACATATTCTTCGGATATAAATCATAATCATAATTACTTTAGTTAGTTAAGTTCAAAGTAGTATCATAAAGAGATATCCTCCCATATTCCCTCGTGATGATAATTTCTTATGCCGTGCACATTATCTGCTTCATCTTCTTCATTCAGTTCTGGTAGACCCCTGGAAAAAGAAGGAGTCTCAAGAAGATCATAATTTGAGTAACTTTTCTCGTCAATATCAACGACCCTTTTTCCTTAGAGAGCTACAAAGCACATTTTATTTGCCTGATCAATGATATAGAACACTTGTTGCGCCTAATCTGCCATAATGAAAGGTTAATCTCCAAAACTTCTACTATTCAAGTTTACTAATGTAAATCCTAACCTATCGATCTTCACACCATTATTGACATCAACCCACTTGCATTTGAAAATGGGAAATCTAATTTTAACATAGTCAACCACCCAAATCTCTTAAATCACCCCATAATAAGGTATGGCAGCCAATCTAGGGTTCTTATCTTTTGAACTAGGGAAGTGCATAGATTCAGCCACTAATACAACACCACTATTCTGGACGGTGCTCTTATCATCTAGGGACTTCGTGTAAAAGGTATAACCATTGATCACAAATGAAGTCCAACTTATGACATCAACTTTAGGAACACGTGCTAACCAATTTATTGTATCATAAACACATTCTTCTCCATCAACCTTTTGTTTGAACCAATGTGCAAAAGTTCTGTTATGCTCCCTGATTAACCTTAGTTCAATCATTCGACTATTTTGTTTCCGTACAATTTCTTTATGGGCATTCATGTAATATTGAACTTCATCAACATTTTTCAAGATGTACAAGTGGACTTGTTGCAATTCATCAACATCTATGCTCTTTACTGTTGCCCCGCGTCTACCCCCTTCTTGATCATGACGTTTAGGAAGGCCAATATGTCGTACATTTGACAAATAATGTTGACAAAATTCCATAGCTTCTTCAAAAACATATTTTTGAACAATAGATGCTTCAGGCCGGTTGGGGTTCTTCACATACCCTTTTAGTATTTTCATAGTTCTTTCGATTGGGTACATCCACCGGAAATAGATAGGGCCACACAACTTTATCTCCCTCACTAGATGAACAATCAGTGTACCATGATATCAAAAAAGGAAGGAAGAAAAAGCTTCTCAAGATGGCATAAGATCATATATCCTTCATTTTCCAATTCCTCCAATCTTTCTGTGTCAATGACTTTACAACAAATGGCATTGAAGAAGAAACAAAGTCTAGTCAATATGTGTTGAAGATCATATTCGGCAATGCCTCGAATAGCTACTAGGAGTAGTTGTTGCATTAAGACATGACAATCATGAGACTTTAGCCCTATTAACTTCAAGTCTTTCATTGATACAAGCTTTTTAAATTTGAACAATACCCTGAGGGAACTTTAACACCATGTAAACACTCACAAAAGCTTCTTTTCTCAACCTTAGACAAAGTATGAGCAGCTGGAGGACAAAAAGTTCTATTACCATATGGCCTTGGATGTAAATCTTCTCGTATTCCCATTTCTTGCAAGTCTAATCTTGCCTTCACGCTATCCTTAGAACTTCCTTGTATGTTGAGTAGTGTCCCAACAATACTATCACATACGTTTTTCTCCGCATGCATGAAATCAATATAGTATCTGACATCAAGATTGCGCCAATATGGAAGATCGAAGAAGACGGACCTTTTTTTCCATATATTTTTCTCATTTCTACTCTTTGATGACTTACCAAAGATAGTATTGATATTTTTCACCTTTTCATAAATTTTCTCCCCAGTCAATACCTCTGGAGCATCTTCAAACTCTTGGCCACCGAGAAAAGCTTTTTTAATCTACGATAAGGGTGGCTTCATCAAAGAAATCGCCTATGGCCAAGGTAAACCGTCTTTCTTCCATGTTGAAGTTGATGTTAGCATGTGCCTTCTTCACATATCGGACAAGCTTTATGGCCTTTAACGCTATATCCTGACAAGTTCCCATATGCAGGGAAGTCATTTATAGTACAAAAGATCATTGCTCGCATATTAAAAGTCTCCTTCTTGTTTGCATCAAAAACATCGACACCTTTATCCCACAACTCTTTCAAGTCTTCGATCAAGGGTTCTAGGTAAACATCTGTGTCATTTCCAGGTTGCTTTGGTCCCAAAATCGACATAGACAATATAATGTACTTTCGTTTCATACATAACAAAGGAGATAAGTTGTAAATTACCAACAGAATAGGCCATGAACTATGTATATTGCTTAGGCTACCATAAGGATTCTAGGTTCTTCACCGAAGCTAGGAAATAATTGATCGATTTTCTGCCATTGAGAAGAATCAGCTAGATGTCGAAGCTTTCCATCAGAAATCCTCTCATCTGCATGCCATCTCAAATTTTTGGCATCAATTTCATTGGCAAACAGGTGCTTGAACCTTGGAATGATTGGAAGATACCACAACACTTTTGCAGGGCCCTTATTTGATTTATACCTCAGAGTTTCACATATCGAACATTGCTCCTTCTCTTCATGATCTTTTCTATACAATATGCAATCATTAGGGCAAGCATGGATCTTTTTATACTTCATCCCTAGTGGACACAATATTTTCTTAGCATCTTAGTATCGACAAGGCAACGCATTATCATCAGGAAGCATGTGTTTAAAGGCCTCAAGCGTTTCTGAAAAACTCTTGTCGCTCCATCCATGCCGTGCTTTCAAGCCTACCAATTTCAATACAGCTTTCAGCAATTGGTATTTTTTACACCCTGGGTACAACGGCATCTCAGCATCACTGCACATATTACCATATGCATGTGATTGTTCAAAAGCCTCTTATCCTACATCACGAATAATATCCTCTATCCGATCATCCAGATCCGTGTCATTATCATCACAAGTCACTTCCCCCTGTTGAGATGCACTTGGCATTTCTAATTGTTCACCATGCCATACCCATACTACATACGTCTTACAAAACCCTTCACAAATTAAATGTGTATATATATCTGCAACACTTAATCGCTTCTCATTCAAACATTTTACATAAGGGCAATAAAACATCCCACTATCATCATCAGCATTTCCTTTTGCAAAGTCTAGAAAACCCCTCACCCTAACATCGTATTCAACACTCGTCCATTTAGCTTGTATCCAGCTTTGATCCATATATTCCAACACCTTTTTTTTGTTTTCTACTTTTTCCCCTGGAAAAGGCAGGAGTATGATGAGAGCATGCAATCATTACACCCAAGTACCTAGTTCAACTACTATATAATGAACAGGTAGAACAGAGTTGTGTTTTGTTCAATATATAGCCTGTTTAATATGGCAGCGAGTTATGTTTTGTTCAATATATAGTCTGTTTTTATAAATTACTCAGCAAAACAAAGGTTTATCAGAGTATAGGTTTGACTAACTTAAATCTCCAGTGCCATTTCAACATACATGCCCATAATCTCCAGAGCATAGGTTTGTCATAATGAAATGTATAGCGTCCTTGTCAAAAAAACATAACAGTGTCAACAGTATCTATATATATAGATGTATGTATGTATTTACTCATCCACAAGTGCTCAGTGATATGGAAGAGCTTAGTTTGAACAATCAGAGACGTAAAGGAAGATAAAAAACACCATAAGTAGAAACTAGCACTATTGCAAATAATCCTGAAAAGAACAAGGCATCCTAGACTTAGCTTAGAATGAGAAGATCATAGGGATAGATAGAATAGAGTCACCGAGAAATAACTACGACAGAAAAATTGCTTAAATAGCTCTCTTTAATAAAGGATATCCACGAAAAGAGATGAGATAATAGACTTTGGTAGAATTCAATAAGGGTGAGTATATGTTTTTTTTGAAAATTAGTTGTCCTACCCATCTCTGTTAAGTAAGGTCCTTTTCTAAATTCTTAATTAGATTCATTGTCACACACAATCCATCCTCTCTCACTCAAGCAAAACTCTGATTTTTACGTGTAAATCTTGGAAATTAAGCATATTTCCTTCCTTTATTGTTTATATGCTTCTACCTTATTACATTTTTCTCATATACATCCATCTTTAGTATGATGCTATTAAGTACAATGAAGAGCAAGTCACTTAGACTATCGTGTACTGGCAGCAACAATGTATAATAACGTTACATAGGATAATTGGAATAGATAGCAGAATTAACATGACAAATTGATTCAGCCAGCCAGAGGATGGATGTGGCAGAAACTTATTGGATACTTGGTCATACTTGACCCAAGAAACTATTATCCTTTATAATTAAAAAGGACTAGCCTTATCCTAAAAATTGTAACTTATACTTAGGAGCTGAGGGAGTATTGTTGAAGCAGATATGCATGGTTTGTAATATAATCATGAAAATGCCTTTATAATAAGATAATAGGGAAAACACTCATATTTCCAATAAGGAAGGAAATAGACCGAATTTTTCATAATTAAGTGGAAGTAGAGGAAAAGATTGATTCCATCCATCCACTACCGGCGTGAATAGAAAACTCAGTCTAAGAGGACAGTGTTATACCTAAGGTTCTAGTTGTTCACCAGTAATGGCGCTGAGTACAGCTCCTAGAGAAATTCAATTCCTTTAATACATTGGAAAAGAAACACTAACAAGTTTTGTCCAGATAAACAGAGGTTATGTTGGAAAAGAAACACTAATAAGTTTCTTAATATAGCATCACAGATAATGATTGAAGAGAAAAAATCGAAGAGAAGCAAACAATGAACAGAAATATGAGAGAGGCACTAAAAAATTTTATAATGAAACATTAATAAAGAAGATGAGGAAGCATACCTAACGAAGACAGAGAAACACAGTGAATAACAGATGGAGCTGACCACCTGAAGCAATGGATGACAGTGACCCACCAGCGACAACAACGAGTACCTCGACAGGATTCGACTGTTCCAATTCAAAGCTCAATTAAGGGACGGGGAATCGAGAGCTTAGCTGAGCTGAGGCGTGATTCAGAATGGAAGAGGGATTTCAGAATGGAAGGATGGGGAGCTGAGGCGTGATTCAGAATGGAATTGAAGAGGGATTTAGAATGGAAGGGCGGGGAGCTCAGGCTAGATTCAGAATCGAAGGGCAGGGAGCTCAGGCGCGAGAATGGGGATCTGAGGTGCGATAATACAGAATGGAATGGCGGGAGCTGAAAATGGGAAGACTTTTAAGACTGGTTAATAAAATAACCGGTCTTAAAAGCTTTTTAAAACCAGTTCTTATAACAACCAGTCTTAAAAGTGGACTATTAAGACCGATTGTTATAAGAAATGGTCTTAAAAATAATTATTTTAGACCAGTTATATTATTAACCGGTCTAAAATAAATATATTTTAGACCGGTTCTTATAGTAACCGGTCTAAAAAATATTCTTTTAGATCGGTTAGTGTAGAACCGATCTAAATAATATTTTTTAGACCGATTAATATAATAACCGGTCTCCCAACTAGTTTATAATTACGTAAATGCCACCGCGCATTTCTTTTAGACCTCATCTGCTACAACCGGTCTAAATGTGCTGGTCTAAAACACATTTTTTGTACTAGTGAGTAATGAACTAATCATCCCTCTATATTTAGTAATGCTAAAGTCAAGGCCATTCACGTCAGCATCTAGTAGTGTGGTAGTGCTCATTGAAGCATTAGCTTCTTTGGCATTTTCCATTCCATACTTCTTCAACAACTCCTTTAAGTATTTGGTTTGGGATATAAAGATCCCATTCCTTCGTTGCTTAATTTGAAGTCTAAGAAAGAAGTTTAACTCACCCATCATAGACATTTTGAATTCTCCCTACATAAGCTTAGAAAATTCTTGACACAAAGATTCGTGAGTAGTACCAAACATTATATCATCAACATATATTTGTACTAATAGTAGATTATTCTTGTTATGTTTGATGAAAAGCGTAGTATCTTCTTTCCTCTGACAAAGTCTTGATCAAGAAAAAACTTGCTTAGTCTTTTGTACCAAGCTCTTGGTGCTTGTTTCAAACCATATAAAGCTTTCTTGAGGTTGAAAACATGATCAGGTTTTTTGTCATCTTTAAAACCTAGAGGTTGTTTGACATAAACTCCTCCATAACGTAACAATTTAGGAAAGTACTCTTGATGTCCATTTGATAAAGTTTAAAACCTTTAGTGGATACAAAGGCTAAGAGTACTCGTATGGCTTCTAGTCATGCCACTAGAGCATATGTTTCCTCGTAATCAATACCTTCTTCTTAAATATAACCTTTGGCAACTAACCTTGCCTTGTTTCTCATAATGATTGTAGATTCATTAGTTTGTTTTTAAAAACCCATTTGGTTCCTATGATTGAGTGATCTTTAGGTCAAGATACCAATCTTTGAAATTGGTTTAACTCTTCTTGCATTGCAATCACCCAATCATTGCAATCATCCAATCATTGTAAGAAAGTGCTTCTTCAATAATAGAAGGTTTGATTCCAAAAATAAATACAGAGAATGTAACTTCATTATGAATTCTATTTCTAGTTTTAACTCCTTCATGAACATCTCTAATTGCTTGATCAATTGGATGATCTTTCATATGTCTCCAAGCTCTTGGTTGAGCATGATCATCAACGTTTTCTTCGGTTTGAAAATCATCTGTTTGAAAATCATTTTGTTTTGAAATGGTTAGATTTTTAGTTTTCTTTATCAAATCCATTTCTTGTTCATCAAAAGATTTTATTTGAGAGTTTATTTCATCAAACACAACATAAATGGTTTCTTCTACAAAGCATGTTCTTTTATTAAAGACTCTATATGCTTTACTTCTATTTGAGTAACCTAGAAATAAACCTTCATCAGACTTTAAATCAAATTAACCCAAATTTTTTTACCGTTGTTATGGATGTAGCATTTACATCTAAAGATGTGTAGATAAGCAAGGTTTGGCTTTCTTCCCTTGTAGAGTTCATACAGTGTCTTTCGAAGAGTCTTGTGGATATATGCTCGATTTGAGATATAGCATACAGTCCTCATTGTATCTGCCTATAATACTTGTGACACTTCTTTCTTATTAAGCATTGCCTTTGCCATCTCTGTGAGTACTCTATCGTTTTTTTCCACAACTCCATTCTATTGAGGCATTCATGGTGTAGAGAAATTGTGATCTATTTATTGATTATTGCAGAAGTATGCAAATAGTTGACAATCAAACTCCCCTTCACGATTGGTCCTGATAGAAACAATAAAAATACCTTTCTCCTTTTGGACCTTCTTGGCAAAAAAAATAATTCAGCAAAGGTTTCATCTTTAGAAGCAATAAATATGGTCTATGTAAATCTTGTAAAATCATCACAATCACTAAAGTATATAAATTTCCTCTAAAAATTTTTACTCTTGTTGGTCCTACTAAATCCATATAAAGTAATTGTAAAGGTTTAGAAGTTGAAATTTCATTCTTAGTTTAGAAAGAAAATTTAGTTTTTTTCCTCTTAGGCAAGCATTATAAATCATTTTGTCTTTAAATTTAAGATTAGGACGACCAACAACTAAATCCTTTTTAATCAATTTGTCAAGTTAATTCTTATTGACATGAGCAAGACGCTTATGCTATGTCTAACTTTCCTCAAATTTGCTAAGAAAACAACTTTTAGAAGAATTTGAATTTAAATCAATAGTGTAACAATTACTGTTCCTTTGAGCTTGGATCTTTGCTTTGATAGATTCTTTGTCAAGTAGCAGATTCTTCTTGTTCACTATCAAACATTCTTTTGAGTCAAAGATTATCCAATTATCTTTGTCAGAGCTTTGACTCACACTTAGGAGGTTGTGGCATAATCCTTCAACATAATATACGTCGTTGATCTAAACACCATTGGTTTTTCCAACTTCACTAGTTCCGGCAATATGTTCAGATTACCACCTTCAAATCTTACCTTTCTTCCTTCTTTAGCTTTTAACATGGTAAACTTATCTTTATCACCAGTCATGTGTCTCGAGCATCTACTATCGATGTACGATTTGTTTGCATGTGATGCTTTGAGACATACTTAGAGTAATATCATCAAGTTTTAGGTACCCATACTTTCTTGGGACCTTCATGGTTAGTATGAATTACTCTTGGTACATGTGTCCCTTTTGGAACCCATTTATATGTGCCAATGGCCTTTCCTTTTCTAAAATGACATGATGAAGTATAATGACCTTTCCGATTGCAATAATTACATAATGTAAATGGATTTGATGCATGCACTGAATTTTTAAAGTATTTGAGATATGTCTTACTGCCTCTCTTCTTCTTTCCTCTGTTTTTATCTAGAATAGAATTATATCCAATTTCAGATTTATCATGAATGACTCTTTTTGATTTTATAATTACTTCAAAATTTTCACTTCCTTTATTAAACCTCTCTAAAGTTCTTGTTAAATAACTTATTTTCCTATCTTTTTCTTCACAAGATGCATATGATGAACATGATATTATAGTACTAGTTCTACTTTCTAATTCTTTTACTTTCTTCTTATAACTTATCATTTCTTTAGCTTCCTTGATGAATTCAATATGCAATGCATTATATTCAGATAATAGTTCATCATAAGTTGGTTCAGAATAACTTACGTCAAAGTCCAATTCTTCTTTTTTGGCTACCAAAAATATATTTGCAACTTCATCATCGTTGCTTTCTCCATCTGACGAACTATAACCCTATATTGATGATAGATATGCTTTCTTTTTCTACTTCTTGTCTTTGCTTTTGAATCATTTAGACTTGATATGTCCTGGCTTCCCATATTCGCAGCATATGACTTGTTGCCCTTTGTTTTTTTCTTGCTTGAACTTCCTTGATTATTCTTGAAGTTCTATTGGCCTCTTCTATAGAACTTTTTCAACTTTCTTATGATCATTTCCGTATCATCATCATTAAGTTCATCTTCACTTTCAGATGATTCGACTTTCTTGATGACTTTGAGAGGGACCCTTCTTTTCTTTTTGTCATCGAACTCTTCTAGCTCCTTTTTGAATTTTAGCTTTCCCTCATACTTAGAAAGGCTACCGAAAGGTACAACTACGCATCTCATTGCTTCACCTTTGGCTTCTTCAATAGCTGTCACTTTTGCTTCCCATTCTTTTGTAAGAATGTTGAGGATCTTCCTTACATGGGAATTTTGATCGAACATTTTCCTAAGTGATGCTAGCTAGTTGACAAGATGGGTATATCTTAGTTCGAATTCAGAGATTCTTTTTGCAGGTTTCATCTAAAATATATCACTGTAATTAGAGTCTTGATTCTATTTTCTTTGATTTTGGACATATGTTTATGAGCGATTTTAAGTACATCCCACATGTCTATAGCTGTTGGCAGCTTGTAGATTCGTAAATACTCTTCTGGCTAAGGGCACTTTGTGTCATTAAAACAGCTTTGCTATTTAACATTACTAATCTCTTATCATTATCATCATATTCCTCCAAGCTCTTTCTCTTGAATATATCTTCTAGTTTCTTCATTGGAACATAATCACCATCTTGTATTACATTCCATAAACCATACTCATTCGTTATTACAAACACTCTAAACTTGGCTTTCCATAATGAAAAATGTTCTCCGGTAAAACTAGAAGGTCTAGTGATAGAAGCTTTGTCTGGAAAAATGTTTTCATCTTTTGTTGCCATTGAATGGATCCTTCTAAAGTGTTAAACTCTTCCATAAAGACCTTGCTTTGATATTAATTAAAAGAGGCAAGCTTTACTCAAGAGGGGGCGAATTGGGTGATGTAATAAAAGTTTTACGCATTACGGTATTATGGAGATAAATGAAGAGAGAGTAGAAATAAGAGAATTTGCATACTGAGATTTATACTGGTTCAGCTCAACCCCAGGCCTACGTCCAGTCCTTAGAGATCAACACCTCCTAAGATTTTCACTATTCCTCCAAGATTCAGTAGGCCCTTGGAACGTTACAAAACAACAATTCTCCTCGCATGGACTACAAGCAGAAATATTCTAATCCTTAGAA
The DNA here is from genome assembly GCA_963855925.1 of Inga laurina. Classification (NCBI taxonomy): domain Eukaryota; kingdom Viridiplantae; phylum Streptophyta; class Magnoliopsida; order Fabales; family Fabaceae; genus Inga; species Inga laurina. The sequence continues at coordinate 19,781,432 of OY979710.1, forward strand.
TTTTCTCTCCCCCTAACAGCAAGTCTTACGATTAAAACAATTTCGAAGACCTTTCTCTCCTACTTACCCATATAAGTCTTACGAGCAGCAATGTTCTCTATTACTTGCACCTTGTAAGTCTTATGTAAAAAAAGTCTTACTAGAAATTCTCTCTGTAGCTTCCCTGTAAGGAAATCTACCTTCTAAAGGTCTCATTACCTTGAGATCAAATCAAAAATATAATTTGAATATGTTTATAGACTCTCTCATAAAGTGGATATGATAATCACTGAAGTACAATATGAATACAAAGCGAAATATAAAATAGAGACTTTTGAAGATTTTCAGTATATGCTCTCATATTGTGTGTTCTTAGTACATTCTGTCTCTGATACTCTGTATTTATATCCAGTATGAGTTTTAAAAATTTGTAATGTCCCATTATGGAGCGGAGCTTTTTATTGAGGAGTAGGATATATATGTTTGAGTTTTCATACACTTTTTTCATGATGGATCAACTGCATGTGATGGTAGGTGTTCAATATTAGGTGTGCAATGATTATGTTTGCCTCATTTGAATGTCTTATTTGATTATGTAATCTGAACATTCAATCTCTTATTTGACACTTGAAATATATGTTAGATAACATTTATGTATAATAAAAATTGAAAACATAATGAATAAATAACATTTAACCATATTCAGATTGTTTGCCATGACTCAGTTTCACATTCAAACTTGAGTTTTCTTTAATATTTGCATGAGTATAAAGAACACCTTCAACACTTTCAAGTAATTCTTAAGAGTGTTTGGAGAAGTTTTGGACAACACTCGAGTTCTTAGGCATAACTTGAGTTCCTTCATTGAATTCTCTAAGTTCTAGACTTCACTTTCTCTGAACTTACAAATTGCCTGAAAGTTCTTAAAGTTCAACTCGAGTTCTCCTAAAAAACCTGAGTTCTTGAGAATGCTGGTATTGCTTCATTGTGTCTCTGCCAAGAACTTGCAAGAGTTGATTTGTACTTGCAAGAGTTTTAAAGCAGGACTTGAGTTCAATGCCAAAACTTGAGTTCTCAGGTTGGTCAACACCTTTTCACTCTGTTCCTATCAAAAAGTTGTAAGAGGTAACTAAAAGTACAGCAGCAAAGTTGAGTTCTTTACCCAAACTCAAGTTCTCCATTACATGTCAGATTGATTAAGATTCTCATTTGGCTTTACAATGGAAAATGCAAAAGTTGACTAGAAGTGTTAAAGCAAAACTCGAGTTCTCCCATAAAACTCAAGTGCATGTCACAGGTTAAGATTCTAGTTTTGCTTCTGGACAACACTTGCACTAGTTCACTTGCTGAACTCGAGTACACTTGAGACCAGAACTCGAGTATTGCTGCAGAACTCGAGTTCTTCATATAGTTTCAGTTTTTGACTTACCTTTGGGATAGAACTTGCAAGAGTTATCTTCCCAACTCGAGTTCTCAATAGACTAGAACTCGAGTTTTCATCCAAAACTCGAGTTCCTCATAAAATTTTAGTTTCAATGTAGCTTTTGTGTAAAAATTTCAAAGGAAAACTTGCTGAACTCGAGTTCTTCAGCTTACAGAACTCGAGTTCTCCCCTAAAACTTGAGAGCACTAGAAATTTAGCAACAACTTCTTGTCAACTTGTGAAATGCATTTAGTGACCATTTTAAATCAATTAAAATTTGTTAATTTCTTACAAATCAATTTGTTAACACTTTATCATCATCAAAACTTGGATTCTAACATTTTTTATTAAGTTGATGAATTTAAATTTGGTACTTTAATTTCTTATTGTCTTATCAAAGTTTATTATGAATCTAGTACTATAATTTCTTATTATAATATATCTTGTTAGAGTTGTGTACTATTATGCCACAAACAAAGGCCTTGATTGCCCCTTGTTAAAAGGTAAAGATATTGCGTCCACTTACAAATGGAAGATAGTACCGGTAATTCACCAATACTTACCATTTGTTGTTAGAGTTGGTTTTTTATGTTCGGCTACTACATTTCAAGGAAATGTTTCAGCAATAGGCAAGACAAGAAAGGTATAAGACCATAAAGGCCTTTCATTCTCATAGGATGGCTGAAGGTGCATTAGTTAGTACTCATGTGTGAAAGATGAAAGGCTACATTGATCACCTTGAGAGCCTTAGATTTCCCATAAGCCAGGTGTTAGCTATAGATTTTATCTTGAACTCACTCCCAGAAAGTTATAACCAGTTTGTTATGAACTACATCATGAACAACATAGATAAATCAATTTTTGAACTGTATGGGATGCTTAAAACCACTAGTAGAACATTAAGAAAAATCCCAGCACTATTTTGATGGTTCATAAAGGAAAGGGTATGAAAAGGAAAGCCAAGGGTCTCACATTTGTTCAAATGTGCAAGGTCTTAAAGGTAGTAGAAAGTTGAAGAAGGGCGAAGTGAATGTTTGAGTTGGAAAGAGAGCAAGAGTTACTGCTTTAGCTGTAGGCACTTATGAATTAATTATGCCTAGTAGGCTTTTGTTAGTTTTGAACAATTGCTATTATGTTCTTGCTTTGACTAGTAACATTATTTCTCATTCTTATTTAAATAAGGAAGGTTATACTTCTATTACTAAGAATGGTAAATGTTCTATTTATCATAATGGCATTTTCTCTTCTAATGGTGATTTGTATGTTGGTCATTATATATTAAATTTGTAATATCTTAATAGTGAAAATAACTATAATGTACTAGCAAAAGGATCAAGTCAAACGATTTGAATCCTACCTACCTATGGTATTTTCATCTAGGCCATATAAAAGAGAAACACATTTCTAACACTAGTACAAAAATGACCTGTAAGACCGGTTCAAAATGACTTTTTAGACTGGTTCAAGATGAGGTATTGATACAGCCGGTCTTAAAAGTTTGATACTTTTTAGACCAGTTAAGTAACAGGTCCTAAAGAAAAATTTTTAATACTGGTTTAATATAAATCGGTCTTAAAAATACATTATTTTAAGACCGGTTGCCATAACCACCGGCCTTAAAATACCTCATTTTAAGAGCTATGGTAACACTTTTAAGACTGGTTGTCCTTAAAACCAGTCTTAAAAGTTTCAGTTTTAAGACTGATTGTCATTTAAATAAAACTTTTTTAGACTGGTTGAATATAAAAATAGTATTAAAAATATATTTAAGATCGGTTATTTATACAGTCGGTCTTAAAAGTTTGCTTTAGGATTTTTTTTTCTTGTTGTCTTTGATTATGTTTGTATACCAAAACACATATCCTAAAGCTGATTCCAAGGCTATACTTATTAAGTGTAGAGTTGAGATTTAAGTGACAAGTCACCATATTCAATTTATACATGCCATATATATGGAATTTGTATGCAATCAACAACTAACTTGTAACAAAATAAATGTTTCCATAAGGTGTATTCATTTTCCTTCAACTTACCATTTCCTTTTTATTTAGCTTTCTCATTGGGAACTTGTAACATAACATAGGGTAATGGATGTCTCAACCAAGTTCACATGGCTAAAGGCATGATGTCACATAATCACAAAATGTAACATAACATAGGCTAATGGATGTCTCAACGAAGTTCACATGAAAAAAAGCATGATGTCACATAATCACAAAAACAACAAACATGTCAATTCATGCAACCAACAAGTTTTGCAGAAAAGCCAATGGAAGAAAAATTTCTCAAATTTACAAAAACTAACTATTGTTGTAAAAGCTCATAAATGAATTTCGCACAATAATTGCCGATGAAATCAATATCTTCGTTCAGAAAGGGGTCAACAAGATATAACATTTGTAACACCAAAGCCAGACAAAATATTAACTTGCTAACTTAAAAAAGAATAAAAGTAATACGAATTTTTGAAATATAAATTTACCTCTTAAGTAAATTCTATCATGCATAAAGTGATAATATATAAATATGTCTCAAAACATACAACCCAAATAAGTTAGACCCCAATGGTAGCCTACGCCTCTAAAAAATAACATGATATCATTAAAACAAGTATAAAAACATGCCTTATCAAATACATTCTTAAAACAAATCACTATGTACTAACCTTTGGCCTGATCCATGTAGGGTCTTTTAAGTCACGAACATGCTTACCACGACCAACGTGCAGGAATGTTCTCATGCCCTATCATAATCAAAATCATAAAGGTTACTTATTGTACACAAATTCCATGAATTTCCAACAATAGGCAATGCAAGAAAACTTATGAGTTCCTGGTCTTCTTCAATCCATTCCCTGGTTTGAGGTGGAAGGAGCACAAGAGGATGACTGTATAACTCTTCTTACATAGAGAACCAATTTCCAATAATCCCTAAAAAAAGGATGAATATAGATTAAGCAAATCTAAAACATTATATATATTATGAAATATATATGTGTTTCTTACCCAGCACATATGGCGCTAAGAAACACTCAATTGGGGTTTTACTAAGCCTCTCTGATAAGTATGTATATCTGATAGCAGCAGTGGTCCCTTTGTTGTGGAGTTGAACTGGGCATAGGAATTCAAATTTATCACTTTTTCTAGAGGAAACCAACCTATGATTCATGTACCTACATAATGCAAGCATAGAAATCAATTTTTATTTACTGGCGTAATTTGTAAAATATTTACTTCCAATTGAAGAAGATACTTACATTAAAAATTTTTTTAGCTGGACAATCAAAACCATAAGCTGTTGTCGAGGAGCTACCAAGGACATTAAATCTTCCCTCTCAAGATAGCATTGCACCCCTGACTTGCCAACAACTGAATTAGTAGGACAATCTCTTGTGTGTAAGGACGTATCATATGCCATCTGAATCACTTGCTACATGACATTCAATGGAGGTTGTAAAGCTTCTTGAATGGAGGGAGGTGCAGGTGATGGGGCTATGATCGGGACTTCCTCAGCTCGATCATAAATAAGGTTTTTTGGCCATAAGATGAAAGAGCTGAGGACATCGCTCACAATCTTGATGTCATTAGTGGGGATAGGGAGAGGTGCATCTGCAATGATCACCTCTTCAATTGCTGCCACTCTGACTTGATCATCTTCTATTTGTTGGTGGTAGATAGTTGATCCCAAGTTGTGAACACTCACCCGTGTAACTAGTCATCTTAGAGGATCACCCACAAACAGGTCATAAGGCTCACTAATTTCTTTTCCAGGACCCTCTGATGACTGACAAATACAACTCCCTTTAGTGCTTTGTTTAGGGTTTATGGAATGTTCCTGGGGAGCACTGGTATCTTATCTTGTGCTCGCTATGATAATCCATTCCTTCTTCATCTTGCTAAACCTTTCTTCAAATCATGCATCAAATAATGCTTCTACCTCAGCCCTTGATTCTGCCCTAACAGTGGCCAACATATGCTCCATTACCTCCCTAGTCACCACATTTGAGGAATGGCGGGGGGCTACTCCAAAGTAATCCCTTATGCCTACCCCTCCTCTTACTATCCTAACACGGCCGGGACCCTTATGTTTTCTTGTAGCTACGTTCAGGATGTCATTCTTCCCATCCGACCTAAACGATCCCTCAGCTTTTTTTTAATCTCCTCCTGTAAGATAGAGATGACAAATGTTAGAAATGAAATTTGTTTACTGAATAATTAATAGCAACAACAATACTTACAATTTTTTTACTAACTATACGAGATTGTTCACTCATATAAGACCCGCTCCTCTTTCATTGAGCGAACAACCACTTATCAGAGATGGTGGAGAAAGAAGAACAGAAGGATTGGATTGAGCTGTTTCTTCTAATCTCTTCTGTTTGGCTTCCAATAAGTCTTTTTAGCCTTCATATAACCCCCACAAGACATTGTATGGGGGCAATCATTCTTTCTACTACTCTTTTGGGCCTTTTGCCTTTTTTCCTGTGAATAAGAAATCAAAATTAAGGTTACAATCAATAAAGACAATTCACAATTCATAAGTAAATCAAATGCACAATAAGTCAACTCACCAATACTTCTGGATTAGTCCAAAGCTATCTAAATTCTTCCCATGTATGTTTGTCAATATAAGAATACTTGTCACATGGATTAGGATGAGGCTGACCTTATTTCACCTCTATATGCATGTAATTGTTGGCTAGACCTGTCTTAAACTTCCTCCAGTATTCATCATAATACGTCATTGTCTTCTCATACAAGATTTCACTATCAGGAATGTCGTAAGTGAGCTAGATAGTTTCCCAAATATGTTGCTTCACACATTTATCCATATTTCTCCACTCCTCTATTAAGATGCTAGGCTTGTTACGTGCTACGAGGCCAACAAAACTCCTATATCGACTTGCATTATGCCTGATTGGTTTCTAATATTCCAATTAAGGGGACTGTCTCTCAATTGGGTGCCTCTTCTACCCTTTTGTATGGGATGGCTACATGGCTCACTTTGTTCCTGGATCAGAGAATTGCTAGGTTCGCTTTGATTAACATTTATTGGATCTGGAGTACCCTCACTAGGACGCCTTATTATCTTCACTTTAAGGACACTTTTTAAGGAGAGTGATGGTTTAAGGAAAATTTATAAAGGCTGTGGTAGTTTAAGGACAGTAAATAATTAGGGACCTCATGCTATCTAAATAAGACTCTACAACACTTAATAGCAAAACAAGGCACACTCTACCAAGGCATCATTTAAAAGCAATTCCCAAGTTATACAGACATGAACAAATGATTAATTGCAATACACAAGTTGATAATCAATATACAACACTTCCTTTTTCAAACATACATCATTTGGGCAATAAAAACTACTATTAAAGTGACAATTCATAGACAAGTCGATAATTAATTATAATGCACAAGTTGAAAATCAATATACAGCACTTCCTTTTTCAAACATACAACACTTCCAACTGTATACTTTAGCAATGACAAAACTCTATGTGAATATCCTAATTAGAGATCATGGCAATTCAATCCACCAGTAATTCAATCCCCCAATTTCTTGTGAAGGAAACAAGCCAACAACAATAATGCAACTGTTAATTAATTAAAAGAAATTGATTACAAATCTTGTATAATTGAGTCATAAATACCTGGAGTTTATGCTTGAGGAACAAAACTAGGGGAGGCAAGAAACGACAATGAGGGAATACAATCCATAGTACCCCTGCGTGGTGTTGGTAAGGACTGGAGAAGAGACGTGGGAAGGAGGAGTTTAACGAAGAAACCTAAGGGAGGCAAGAAAACAAGTTGAGAAAGAAACCAATCAGAGGAAACAAATGGCAAGCTTTACAGTAGTGTATTCAACTGTACATCTACGTCGATGGCGGAAAAGGTTAAGGATGGAGGAGATAAGTGGAAAAGAGGAGCTACCATGAACCGGGAAGGGGTTTCAAGATATGCTTGAGTATCAGATTTTAGAGTTAAAATTAGGCGTGAGTTGAAATTTAGGTTAGTTTTAAAAACAGTTGTTCTACAAAACCAGTTTTATAAGTAATATTTTAGACCAGTTTTTACAAAATAACCAGTCTTAAAAAAATGAAACCATTTAAGACCAGTTCTTATTAACAACTGGTCTTAAAGTTTTAATATTTGAGACCAATTTTTCTTAAAAATAATTAACATATCATTTATTTAAGGGAGAATTGTTGATAAATACCTTTTTGGAAAACTAATTGCTGAATGCTACCATGGAAGATCTGTTGCACATAACAGAAGATATTTTGCACACAACAGAAGATTGTTTGCACATTTATATAGAAGATTTTGCACACACAGAAGAAGGTTGCACAAAATGGAAGATCGCTTGCAAGCTTGGTAGCAATCATCAATTAATTTACCCTAAAGGTACTTTTGGGCAATTCTCCCTTTTTTAATTGCCTTTAATTCAGATAATATATTATACCTATTATATTTAAAACTGGTCTAGAAAATATATTACATATATTTATATTTCTTAGTTATTTATATTTTAAGACTGCTTGTTTTTGGAACCAGTCTAAGAAGTATTTTTTAGACCTTATTTCAATATAACCGGTCTTAAAAGTTGATTATACTGGTCATATTTTTAAGACCTAATCCAATATAACTGGTCTAAATGTGCCAGTCTAAAAGGCCTTTTTCTGTAATAGTGTGAACTCCATCGAGATGGATCTCTTTACTCATTTGATTTTGAATCATATGATACATGTGAATCTTGTTTATTAAGAAAGATGACAAAGGCACCTTTTATTGGGCATAGTAAGAATGCCATTGATTTGTTGGGTCTCATACTTACAAATGTATAAGGACCACTGAACATAGCTACCAGAGGAAGTTATATGTACTTCATTATATTTATAGATGACTTTAGTAGATATGGATACATCTATCTAATGTAACATAAATCTGAATATTTTGAAATGTTCAAAATATTCCAAAATGAAGTACAAAACCAACTTGGCAAAATGATTAAAGCCCTTAGATATGATCAAGGTGGTGAATACTTGAGCCACGAGTTCATTGACTATCTTAGGAGCTGTGGGATAATCTCACGATTGACTTCTCCAGGAATACCATAATGGAATGGCATTTCTGAATGGAGGAATCGAATGCTATTAGATATGGTTTGATCTATGATGAGTCTTTTTGGGGGCTATACCTTAGAGACATCTGCTTTAAAACTAAATCATGTTCTATCTAAGGCAATTGAAAAGACACCATATGAGATATGGCCTAAAAGAAACCTAGTTTGTCTTTCCTCAAAATTGGGTATGTGAGGTATATGTTAAGCAACAAGCCTAAGATAAATTAGCACCCAAATCCTTAAAGTTCCTTTTCGTGGGGTATCCTAAGAAAATAAAGAGTACTATATCTATAATCCCATTGATAACAAAGTGTTTGTTATTCAAAACAGTATGTTCTAGTATAGACAATCTAGTATAGACCTTAGTTGATCTACTTGAGGTGTAAAAACCATTAGGTGCAAATGGGTTTTCAAGGAGAAAACGGACATGGATGACAATGTAAATGTCTTCAAGGCACGACTAGTTGCAAAAGGATTCACTCAAACATATACTGTAGACTATGATGATACCTTTTACCCAGTTGCAATGGCTAAATCAATCAGAATCCTTCTTACTATTGCATCATATTATGACTATGAAATATGGCAGATAGACGTCAAAATAGCCTTTCTTAATATAAAGATGCTTGAGGTTGTATACATGACACAACCTAAAGGCTTTGTGCGTTCACTCTGGTAAAGATCCATTTATATAGATGACATCCTACTCATTGGGAATGACATTCCTACCTTGCAGAGTATCAAGTTTTAGTTAGGAAAGACTTTCTCGATGAAAGACGTAGGTGAAGCCAACTATATCCTAAGGATTATCATTTATAGAGATAGATCTAAGAGACTAATAGACCTAAGTCAAGCACATACATAGGCAAGATACTACATAGGTTTAGTATACATGATTCAAAAAGGGGTTACATGCCAAAATCTCATGTATCCATCTTAGCAAGGATATGTGTCCTAGTACACCTGATCAGTGAGATTATATAAGCAAGGTTCCATATGCCTCATCCATTGGATCCACCATGTATGCCATGTTATGTACTCGACCGAATGTCTCATTTGCCTTAAGTATAGCCAGCAGATATCAACAATATCCTTGTGAGGGTCACTGGACTGTTGTCAAGAATATCATAAAGTACTTAAGAAGAACTAAGACTTATTCTTGGTATATAGTGGATTGGATGATGAGCTCTATGTAAATGGTTACACAGATGCAAGTTTCCAAGCTGACCTAGATGACCTTAAATCACAATATGGATGCATATTGCTCCTTCATAGTGGAGCAATAAGTTGGAAGAGCTCCAAGCAGAGCACTATGGTAGATTCTATAATAGAAGCTGAGTATATAGCAGTATCGGATGCAGCTAATAAGCCGTTTGGATCAGAAAGTTCATTACTGAACTAGGGGTGGTGCCTACCATCTCAAATCCAATAGATTTGTTCTGTGACAATAGCAGTGCTATTGCATAGGCTAATGAACCAAGGTCACATCAAAGGACCAAGCATATACTTAGGCAATTTCATCTCATAAGAGAAATCAATGGTAAAGGTGATATAAAAATATATAAAGTAGTAGAAGAAGATAATGTTACTAATCCTCTCATGAAGCCACTTGTACAAGTAAATCATGAGGATTATGTTAGGATAATGGGAAATAGGCAAATTAAGATTGTACCTAGTGTAAGTGGGAGGATGTTATAAATTATGCCTTAAGGGCTAATCATTGTACTTTAAACATTGTTATTCAAAACTTCTCCATTTTATTATCATATTATTTGCATGTTCACTATGATAACTATCCTTGGATAAGTCATAATGATTGCCCTAAATGTCCATGGTCAGTCATCTATGTGGAAGCAAAGATGAAATAAGACCGGTATGACTTTGAAGAGGATTGGAGATATAAATCAAAGTCTTAGGCACTTGTGAGAGTACAAAGTGCTGGATTGACCCACTATGAGAAAGCTGCATAAATCAAGTTATAATCTTGTCACATGTACAACTATGTCACTATACCCTTTTAACCTAAGATCATTATGGATTCCTACATGAGAGTCGCTCAACTTTGACCTAGTCAAAAGTCACCTTTGACGAGGTGATGATAAAGGCTATGTTTGGGCTTGGTGGTTTTCATGTAGAAGAATGTGAATGGTCACGATAGAATTTGTCCCTCATATTAGTAGAGAGATATTACTGGGCCCCTCAATGAGTGAATTTGAGAAATGTATGGGCATACTTGATGGAAAGGAGTTTCCATTTCTACAGTCAGACTACTTAAGGATCGACAAAGTAATGGTCAAGAATAGAAGGATGACATTCTCTATGCCTCATCTTTGACTGATGTAATACCCTAAATTTTGAGACTTGAGGCTAAAGAATAAGCCTGAGATTAATGGATTGCTAAGCCCCGATTTAGCAAGATCCCAAATTGTGATAAAAGTGAATGTTATTAGTGATAAATCGACCCTTTTGGAGATTATGATGTGAACTGTGATTCGTAGCATTGTGAGCAGTGCCGAAACCCTGTATTGAAGCTTAATTATAGATTAACATCTAAATTGACTTAAAATATAGGGAGGGCATATAAGGTGGTGATATAGATTGATAAGATGAGTTTGGTGGTGATCCAAGTTGAATTGCCATAATCAAGGGCAAAACGGTAAAGTTACTGACCAATTGGCCAGTTACCGAAGAGGAAGCTTATTGGTAACTTCAAGATCAATGGTTAGGATTGATTTGTGTAGGAGATCAAATGGTGGAATCCCATGTGGGTGTGTGTATGTGAGCTCATGACAGATGGAGCAAGCGTGTGACAAGTGGCAATTTGTCGACCCTTGGATTGGGTCAACATTTTCAACTCTCCCTCTCTCCTTTCTTTTTTGAGACTTCCAAATGGTCAATTGGCATCCTAAAATCTGAACATCTTCATCTTTAACTCATCTCTCTCTCCAAAAGGCTCCATGGATGTCGAAGCATGAGGAGGAGGAAGAAAAAAGAACAAGGTGAGTTTTGGTTGGTTTATGGTCCTCTTTAGCTTAAATACCCTTCTTTAATATTGTTCCTAGTGTTGAGAGCTTCATTGATATGGTTATAGATGTTAGTGCAAGCGTTTAACCTAAGAGGGGGGTGAATTAGGTGATACCAGAAATTTTGTTGCGTATAAGGAAATTGATGGAATATTAAAAACAGTTAAGAGCAAGGAGAAATATCACCATAGTGTATACCGAGAGTTATACTGGTTTGGCCATAACCACTTTAACCTACGTCCAGTCCTCAGAGTGTCTCTGAGAGTTTCACTATATTCTCCAAGATTCAGTGGGTTCTTGGCACCTCAATACACAGCAAGTTCCTTCAATTGGACACCACTCCCCCTTACACATTGCAATCAAATCCCCAACTCAAGGTTCCACTACCTTAAGTTGTCCCAATAACAAATATTGAGTTTGTAATGAAAAACTCTCTCACAGAGCAAATATATAATCTCAAAAGTACAATAAATGAGTATATGAAAACAAAGCGCTAAGTGTATTGATCAATGTGCGATCTCAGTTTATATCTCCACATCTTTTCTTTTCTTTGAATGCTCTATATATATGAGTTGTAGTGTCCGTTGGAAGTAATTTCAAACTTGTCTGTTAGAGTCGCGCTGCAATGGTTGACTATTCTTCGTATTAGGTAGCGTTTGGTGAACGTTCGGACTTTTATTTGAATTCTCAAATATGTCATACTCTTTCATTGTTTCTCTACAAATGTACTTATAATACTAATACAATGAAGAGTAAATCATATAGATAACAAATCAAGAGACATTAGATGAAAATATAATTTCTGAATTGCCTTACTCGAGTGGCTACTCGAGTGATCAAGTTTGTTACTTGAGTTGTCCCTCGAGTAAACATGTCAAAAATATGGCAGTGAGCAAATCAACATTTTGCATCAAGACTTACTCGGGTAAGATATGGAGTGATATATTACAAACCTTAAAAATACCTGATTACTCGAATGGCCATGTCTTTACCTTCACATATTACTCGGGTGATCAATGTGGTAAACTGCTTACTCGAGTGGGCTTCATTTGACTTCACACCTTACTTGAGTGATCCCTCGAGTGGCTTTTAAATAACCCGACAGATTACTCGATTACTCCCTCGAGTAATGGCATCAAATTCTTGGCTGAGAGTTTACTATTTGGTTACTCAAGTGGCTACTTGAGTGGTACTTCAAATAACTCTGCAGATTACTCGGGTTGTCCCTTGAGTAATGCTATTTTCTCATTGGTTACTCGAGTAGCTACTGGAGTGATGGGCTGCATTTCTTAGCCGAGAGTCACTGGAAGATTTTGGACCTTGTTACTCGAGTGATGCCTGTGAAAATCTTGTTACTCGAGTGGCTACTCAAGTAATGGTCTATATAACTTTACAGACTACCCGAGTGGTCCCTCAAGTAACTTCGTTCAAAATTTGGCAGTGCCTTACTGGATGAAATTCTGTTTGCTTACTCAAGTGGCTACTCAAGTAATGGCTTCTGTTACCCGAGTGGCTACTCGAGTATGCCTTCTTAAAAATTGATGATTACTTCCAGTGGTGACTCCAAGTGATGCTATGCTACTTTGTTCAAATCTATTTGTTTGTTATCAAATCTTTTTATATTATTGATCCAATCTTTGTTATCATCAAAACATATAGGATCTAACATTCTCCCCCTTTTTTATGATGACAAAACTGGGTGATTTTGAACAAAGTTTTTGAAGTTGAATTTCTAAATATGCACTTCTCAAAATTCTTTTTCATATGAAATCATTTGTTGAAATTAAACTTGAAAATCCTTTGAAATAACTTATTGAAGATCTTTTCATAATTTTTGCTCTTATGATTAGTTGTTCACCTTGCAACACAATCAAAAACTCATTAGTTCCTCAATGCAATATAATTTCAGAGAAATGTTAACGCAAATGACATAAGAAATAACTTGCATAATGAGAAGTTCATTACATAATCAAAACTTATAATTCAAAGATAAAAAGCATCCTAAAGCCCCATACACCCAAATCCTAATCTATAGACTCAGCCATTCTTCACAAAATCACTTCAAGTTCTTCTCCCCCTTTTTGTCTTCATCACAAAGGTTGAATCAATCATGAGGAAGAGTATGTGGCTTGGCGGCTGAGATGTGAGTGACAGGACAAGCTAATGATTCATATGAACCATCTGAACTAGAAGAGTGTGAGGATGATGGTTCAGGGTCAGGAAAGTGCACTGGAGGTGTCTGAAGATCCTCTGGAGGATTTATTGGATGCAGAAAAGTAATTTCTACTTCCTCTGTACCAACAGGTGGAGTAACTAGAACCTCCTCAGTGCAACTAGGTGAGGCAACTAAAGTAGACACTGACTCAGGTTGGACAGGCTGAGCTGGCTGAACTGGATCATCAAGGGTGACATGAACCAACTGAAGTGTTTTTGGGTCAGGCAAGGAAAACAAAAGGTTCCTGGAGATAGTGATAGGTAATGTAGGAGGAGGAATAGAAAAAGGACCGGCCTCAAAAAGTTTAGGCTCAAAAGATATTGGCTGAGAAGGTCCAGGCTGAGAAGTTGAGACAAACTCAGGAGGTCTTAACTCAGAATGTGGTGCCTCAAAGGGTTTGGGTTCAGGAGGTGACATTGGCTCATGCATGAAAGAAGGTTTAGAGGTACTAGAGGTAGAGGGGCTAGATGCCATAGCATCAAGTCTAGCTATAATCAACCTCAGAAGCTCACCCTGGGCACATTGTTCTACTAACAACTCTTCGTGCCTCTTATTCATCCTTTCCACAAGTTGTCCCATCTTGACATTCATGTGAGTGATCAACTCGGTATTGGTATTTGCAATGTTGATATGAAATCCCTTTAGCATATTCTCCATAAAATGTTGTAGTGTGGCATTGAGAAATGAAGGTGAGGATGTAGTGCCGGCTGAAGTAGAAGACAGTGTGTCATCCATTCTACTTGTCTCAGTCTTAGTCTTTTTCTTCTTCTTTCTGGGGCCTGACTCCAGAGGACCCTTGAGAGGTATTTCAATGTTCAGTTTCCCAATTTGATTCCTCCCAACAGGAGTTATCCTCTCAACCGGTTCCTTACTCTCTAGATACCAAATCTTGTTCTTCTTAAGAATAAAAGATATGAGCTGAGGATATGGCATAGGGGTAGATGGCTTCCCTTCAGTCTTGTACTTTTGTATCTCCGCAAAAATATATTCTCTCAAGTCTTTTTGCTCTTGGAAAAGGAAAGAAGCAAACAATCTATAGTCCCTTTCAGTGAAATGTGTATAATTATTGGATTTATTTACTAAGGCTCTAGAGTAGATGTACCATAAAACCCTATAGTGGTCACACATATCACTCGGATTGAAGTTTAGAGGTCCCACTAACTCACCAAGTCTAAGAACAAAGAAGATCTAGTTAGGCTCAAATTTAGAATAGATATCATCAGGGGGATTTTCTATTCCTAACTAAATACTAATCCTAAAGGGTGAGATGAGGATCTTCTAACCTCTAACGTTTGTGGTTATTTCTTCCTCTACTGATCTTCTAATAGGGTCATTTAGTATTTCAAGATTGCAGTAGAAATGACTAACTATCTTGGTACAAAAGGGTAATTTAATAGATAACCAAGGCATAAAGGGTTCAAGGTAGGGACTAAGTTCGTACTTCAATACCTCCCGAAGAACTTGAAGATCAATGCAGTAAGTCATGCACACCTTCCTCCTAGAGAAGTAAGTCAGGAACTTCTGAGACTCCTCCAACTTGCTAACATTGAAACCTTTAGGAGGGAGAGTAATTTCCTTTTCTGGTACTTCTGGCTTCTTAGAGGATTCCCCTTTCTTCGCTCCCTTAGACTGAATGGCTTGATCAAGCATGCCTATCATGACATTGGTAAGCCTCTCATCAATCTTTGGGCTTTTCAGAGGTTTTTGAGAAAAAGTGGGAGTATCGGTTGAATTAGAAGGACGAGGAGATAATACTTTTATGCCTTTGCCTCTTTCAATTGAGACACTCTTCTTAGATTGAGCTCTTGTGACAATAGGCTCTTTGATCACAACCCCTTTCTCTTTCGGCTTAGGCTGAGGGTTGGACTGAGATTTGGCTTTGGATTTCAGTGTAAGCTTGCGTTTCTTGGTGGGTGGAGAGGAAAGTGGGTCAGATGGTTGTTTAGGTTCAGAAGACTCTGAAGGGGTGAGATTTTTGGTTCTAACCATTGTGATTTGGAGAAAATAGCATTTTCAGGAAAAAAAGTGACTGTCGAAGGTATAGGGCAGGAAAATCTGAGAAATGTATGAGGTTTTTGGAGCAATAAATTGCTGGGTTTTGACAGAAATGAAACAAGGAAATGATTGTGAAAAAGTTTTGTGAGAGCTCTTGGTGAATCACTCAAGGTGATTTTGTGAGAAATGACCGA
The DNA here is from genome assembly GCA_963855925.1 of Inga laurina. Taxonomy (NCBI): domain Eukaryota; kingdom Viridiplantae; phylum Streptophyta; class Magnoliopsida; order Fabales; family Fabaceae; genus Inga; species Inga laurina. The sequence goes on from OY979710.1 coordinate 19,797,386, forward strand.
GTTGCGACTGATAAAGACCTAGGGACAATATCACTCGAGGCATTACTCGGGTGATCATCAGCTTCACTCGAGTAGCTACTCGAGTGATCATACTAGAAATTCTTAAAATATAGTGATATTGAGCGCGTACCTAGCATGAATAATATTGTAATTACCCTTGTATATTTCCTCGATCATTTGATGGCTCTTTAGAATAGATTTGAGTTGAAATTCAGTCGATTTGAAAATTTCTCCTAGGTTTACTCGAGGCCTTACTCGAGTAAAGTTGAATATCACTCGAGGCCTCCCTCAGGTAAGCTGTCTCTTCACCTTCTAACTATTTATTTTCAACCATTGTGCTATTTTATTTGAAATTAATACTTCACTGACACATTTCCAAGTTCATTACTCTAGTGGCTACTTGAGTAATGCATCCATTACTTCAAGTTGTCACTCCAGTGATACATTTATTACTTGAAGTTGTCACTCCAGTGATGCTCATTACTTGAAGTTGACACTCCAGTAATGTTGTCCTCTGTTAACCTCTATTATTCATACCCCAAAACAGAATATTATGATCCTGCAAAAATAAATTGCTATAATCTCTTATGCTTAAGTTATTAATCATCAAAACATCAATAAATAATATCATCTAACATTTTATAAACACCAAATAACTTACAACTCATTGGGATTTACCATTCCTAATTCTCGTCTAATATATAAAAATTGATCTTTAGCAAGAGATTTTGTGAAGATATCAGCTAGTTGAAGATGAGTTGGAATGAATATCACTTTGACATCTTTTTTTGGACTTGATCTTTGATGAAGTGATGTCTAACATCAATATGCTTGGTTCTAGAATGTTGAACAGGATTCTTTGCCAAGCTTATCATGATAGTGTTGTCACAGTATATTGGTGTTTCTTTTAGATAAATACCAAGATCCAGGAGTTGTTGTTTTACCCATATTACTTGTGCACAACACTTGATACCGCAACATGCTTAGCTTCCGTTGTCGAAAGGGACATTGTAGTTTGTTTCTTGCTAAACCAAGATACAAGTGAGCCTCCAAGAAACTGGCCTTGTCCACTTGTACTCTTTCTGTCCATCTTGTATCCTCCATGATCAGAGTCTGAGTATGCAACTAGGTATTCACTTCTTCCTTTGGGATACCAAAGTCCCAATTCTTGCGTGTCAGCAAGATATCGGAAGATTCATTTAGTGGTTTCAGCTGGTGACTATTTTGGTGCTAATTGATATCTTACACATATACCCACATTGAATGAATGTCAGGCCTACTTGCAGTGAGATAGAGTAATGATCCCATCATTCCTCTATATTTTGTGATGTTGTAATCTTTTCCCTTGACATCCGCATCAAGCAATGTAGTTCAGCTTATGGGTGTGTTTGTTCCATTTGCTTCATCCAATCCATACTTCTTCAATAGCTCTTTCAAATATTTTGTTTGAGATATCAAGATTCCATTCTTTCTTTCTTTGATTTGCAACCTGAGAAAGAAATTTAATTCTCCCATCATTGACATCTCAAACTCCCCCTATATTATCTTAGAAAACTCTTTGCACATAGTTTCATTAGTAGCACCGAAAACTATATCATCAACATATATTTGCACAATTAATATATCATCACGTTTTTGTTTTGTAAAAAGTGTTGTATCAACTTTTCCTCATACAAAACCTTGATCAATAAGAAATTTATTGAGCCTCTCATACCATGCTCTAGGAGCTTGTTTTAAACCATATAAAGCCTTTTTGAGTTTGAAAACATGGTCAGGTTGGGTTACATCTTCAAAACCTGGAGGTTGCTCTACATATACTTCTTCCATGATGTAGCCATTTAGAAATGCACTCTTTACATCCATCTGATAGAGTCTGAATCCTTTGATGCATGCAAAGGCTAAGAGTACTCGTATAGCTTCCAATCTAGCTACTGGAGCATACGTTTCCTCATAATCAATTCATTCTTCTTGATTATAGCCTTTGGCCACCAATCTTGCCTTGTTTCTTACAATAATTGGGGATTCATCAAGTTTGTTCTTGAATACCCATTTAGTGCCAATGATTGGATGATCCTTAGGTCAGGGTACCAAATCCCAAACTTGATTTCTTTCAAATTGATTTAGTTCTTCTTGCATTGCTATAACCCAATCATTGTTTGATAGGGCTTCGTCAATGTTAGAAGGTTCAATCTCAGATGTGAATGCAGAAAAACTTACTTTATTGAAAATTCTATTTCTAGTTTTGACTCCTTCATTCACATCTCCTATAACTTGATCTAGGGGATGACTCCTATTGTATTTCCAGGCTTTAGGTTGACCTAGTAACTGTTCTTCATCCTTGGTTTGATCAACTTCTGTAATAAGAGATTTAGAAACAGATTGACCATTTTCTTGATTTATAACAACTTCCTGCTCATCATCAATGGTTTTGTCAGAGGATTCAAATTCATCAAATATAACGTGAATTGATTCAAACAACACATGTTCGTTTATTGAAAATTCTATATGCTTTACTTCGGTTAGAATATCCTAGGAAAATTCCTTCATCTGTTCTTGAATCAAATTTTCCTAAGTTATCTTTACCATTATTATGAATGAAACACTTTCAACTGAAGATGTGTAAATGAGCAAGATTCGGGTTCCTTCCTTTGTATAGCTCGTATGGTGTCTTTCCAAGTTTTGTTCTAATGTAGGCCCTGTTTGAAACATAGCACGCTGTGCTCATTGCATCGGCCCAGAAAACTTGAGACACGTTCTTTTTATTTAGCATTGCTCTAGCCATTTCAGTGAGCACTCTATTCTTACATTCCACGACTCTGTTTTGTTGTGGTGTCTTTGGAGCAGAGAAATTATGATCAATGCCATTAGAATCACAATATTCTTCAAAGGCTTGATTTTCAAATTCTCCACCATGATCTGTCCTGATACCTGCAATAGACATACCTTTCTCATTTTGGACTTTCTTTGCAAAAACAATGAATTCTATAAAGGTTTCATCCTTTAATGACAGAAAAATAGTCCATATAAATCTAGAGAAATCATCAACAGTGACCAATGAATATAAGTTGCCACCAAGACTTTTAACTCTTGCTAGACCAACTAAATCCACATGTATCAGTTGAAGTGGTCGATTTGTTGTAATCTTGTTTTTTGATTTGAAAGATGATTTAGTTTGTTTATCCTTTTGACATGCGTCACAAATCAAATCATTTTTAAAACTTACTTTAGGTAAACCAAGAACTAAATCCTTTTTGAGTAATTTGCCTAGTTGGTGTATGTTGACATGAGCTAGTCTCTTATGCCATAACCAACTTTTATCGGTATTGCTCAGAAAACAATTTTCAGAATCATTTCTATTTATTCGATTGTATAGCAATTACCTTCCCTTATTGCTCTGAGATTTGCCTTGATATTTTTCTTATCAAGTTGTAAGTCTTTCTTGTTGATAATCAGACATTCTTCTGAATCAAATATTATCCAGTTGTCTTTATCTGCACTTTGACTTACGCTCAGCAAATTATGACACACGCCTTCAACGTAATATACATCTTTGACTTGTATTCCTTTGTCATTTTTGATTTCACCAATTCCTGCTATCCTTCCGGATTGATTTCCTCCAAATTTCACCTTTCCACCTTCCTTAGGTTGTAATGTGGTAAAACTTTTGAAATCTCTGGTCATATGTCTAGAGCATCCACTGTCTATGTACCACTTGTTATTTTTGGATGCTTTGAGACATATCTGCAATTAAATACGATTAAGTTTTAGGTACCCACTTCTTTTTGGGTCCTTTTGGGTTAGTACAAGAAATTTTTGAAATATGTGAACCTTTAGGTACCCATTTGTAGGTTCCTATCGTTCCTTTCTTCTTATGAATGCATGAAGAAGTATAATGGCCTTTTCTATTACAATAATTACAATGAGCAAAAGGATTTGATGTATGCACGGAATGCTGAAAATAATTCAAGTATGATTTACATCCTGCTTTTTTTCTTCCTTTCCTTCTGTTTGATTTTGGATCATATCCAATTTCAGATCGATCATTTACAAATCATTGAGCTTTTAGAATCACATTTAGCATTTCACTTCCTTTAGAGAATTTTTTAAGAGATTTCGTAAGATTAGTGTTTTTCTTTTTCAAAGAAGTGCAATTTTCACAATCTTTTTGAAAATTCTCTTTAAGCTTTATTTCAAGAATTTTGTTTTTCTTTTTGAAAACAACTAGTTCATTAACTACTTTGATGAATTCAGAATGTAAAGCATTATATTCAAAAAGTAATTCATCATAGGTAGGATCAGAATCAGTTACCTCTTCTTCTGTTTCCTCTTGAGCAACTAGACATATATTGGCTACTTCCTCTTCATTGCTTTCTTCATCTGAAGAACTATCTCCCCATATGGCATATACAAAAGCTTTCTTCTTGTTATTGAATTTTCCTTTTCTCTTTTCTTTATTCTTCTGAATCAGCTCTTGACATTCTAATTTAAAAATGTCCTGGCTTACCACATTCATAGCAGATGATGTGTTCTTTATTGCTTGTTCCTCCTTTCTGAAAGTTTTTGAATCCTTTGCCTTTCTTGTAGAACTTTCTGAATCGTTTCATGATTAGGCCCATTTCATCATCATCAAGTTCTTCATCTTCATCTTGCTCTTCTTCTTTAACTTTCAGTGCTAGACCTCTTTCCTTCTTGTCACCAATATCATCTAGTTCTCGTTTGAACTTTAATTTGCTTTCATATTCAGAAAGACTTCTGAATAGAGAAGCAACTGATCGCATTGATTCACCTTTTGCTTCCTCAATTGCAGTGACCTTTGCCTCCCAGTCTTTAGAAAGAATATTTAAAATCTTTCGTACTTGGGTATGTTGATCATAGACTTTTCCAAGTGCTGCAAGTTGATTAACAAGGTGAGTATATCTAAGTTCAAATTCAGTTATCGACTCACTTGACTTTATTTTGAAGTAAATCAAACTCTGTAACCAGAGTATTGATCCGGTTTTCTTTTATTCCAGAAGTTCCTTCATGAGTTATTTACAGAGCTTCCCACATTTCTTTAGCTGTTGGGAGTGTGCAAATTCTGAAGTACTCATTTTGACTCAAGGCACTTTGAATCATTAAAATTGCTTTGCTGTTGAGTGTGATGAGTTTCTTGTCATTCTCATCATATTCTGCTGGAGTCTTGGGAACTCTTTATGAATCTACAATCTTTTCAGGTTTGTAGTTTCCACTCTCAAACACATCCCATAGCCCATATTCAGTAGCCATTACGAAGACTCTAAACTTTGCTTTCCCAAATGAGAAATGTTTGCCATTGAAACCCGGAGGTCTCGTGAGAGAAGCTCCATCGAGAAGAATGCCTTCACCTATGGTTGCCATTGGATGCTTCTTAGGCTGTTAAACCTTAACAAGAAGACCTACACTCTGATACCAAATGTTAGTATAAGTGTTTCACCCAAGAGAGGGGTGAATTGGGTGATACCAAAAATTTCGTTGCGTATAAGGAAATTGATGGAATATTAAAAATAGTTAAGAGCAAGGAGAAATATCATCGTAGTGTACACCGAGAGTTATACTGGTTCGGCTACAACCACTTTGACCTACGTCCAGTCCTCAGAGCATTATTGAGAGTTTCACTATGTTCTCTAAGATTCAGTGGGTTCTTGGCACCTCAGTACACAGCAAGTTCCTTCATTTGGACACTCGCTCCCCCTTAAACATTGCAATCAAATCCCTAACTCAAGGTTCCACTACCTTAAGTTATCTTAATAACAAATATTGAGTTTGTAATGAAAAACTCTCTCACAGAGCAAATATATAATCTCTGAAGTATAATAAATGAGTATATGAAAACAAAGCGCTAAGTGTATTGATCAATGTGTGATCTAAATTTATATCTCCACATATTTTCTTCTCTTTGAATGCTCCATATATATAGATGAGTTGTAGTGTCTGTTGGAAGCAATTTCAAACTTGTCTGTTAGAGTCGCGCAACAACGGTTGACTATTCTTCATATTTGAAAACTATCCGTTGGCGGTAGGTAGCGTTAGGTGAATGTTCGGACTTTTATTTGAATTCTCGAATATGTCATACTCTTTCATTGTTTCTCTACAAATGTACTTAGAATACTAATATAATGAAGAGTTAATCATATAGATAACAAATCAAGAGACATTAGATGAAAATATAATTTCTGAACTGCCTCACTCGAGTGGCTACTCGAGTGGTCCCTCGAGTAAACATGTCAAAAATATGGCAGTGAGCAAATCAACATGTTGCATCAAGACTTACTCGGGTAAGACATGAAGTGATATATTACAAACCTTGAAAATACCTGATTACTGGAGTGGCTACTCGAGTGGCCATGTCTTTACCTTCACATATTACTCGGGTGATCACTGTGGTAAACTACTTACTCGAGTGGGCATCATTTGACTTCACACCTTACTTGAGTGATCCCTCAAGTGGCTTTCAAATAACCTGGCAGATTACTCAATTACTCCCTTGAGTAATGGCATCAAATTCTTGGCCGAGATTTTGCTATCTAGTTACTCGAGTGGCACTTCAAATAACTCTACAGATTACTCAGGTTGTCCCTCGAGTAATGCTATTTTCTCATTGGTTACTCGAGTGGCTACTCGAGTGATGGGCTGCATTTCTTGGCTGAGAGTCTCTGGAAGATTTTTGACCTAGTTACTCGAGTTGCTACTCGAGTGATGCCTATAAAAATCTTGTTACTCGAGTGGCTACTCGAGTAATGGTCTATATAACTTTGCCGATTACCCGAGTGGTCCCTCAAGTAACTTCGTTCAAAATTTGGCAGTGCCTCACTGGATGAAAGTCTGTTTGCTAACTCGAGTGGCTACTCGAGTAATGGCTTCTGTTACCCAAGTGGCTACTCGAGTAAGCCTTCTTAAAAATTGTTCATCACTTCTAGTGGTGACTCCAAGTGATGCTATGCTACTTTGTCCAAATCTATTTGTTTGTTATCAAATCCTTTCATATTATTGATCCAATCTTTGTTATCATCAAAACATATGGGATCTAATAATAGATTCTTAAAAGGAGGTGTTTGAGAGCTTGAGCAAAAGTAGAAAGATAAAGAATCAAGAAATTGGTTTAGGAAAGAGGAAGAGGTGAGTATTTGCTATCTTTTGACCTAAGCTTTGTGGTTTTTGGTTGAATTTTAAGAATTGTGGTTTTTGCCCTGATTTTGTGATGATTTCAAAATGGTGGAATTAGATGTTGTTTTATGTTGAAAATAGTGTTTTGTTGTGTAATTGAGCCATTGGAATTGGTTTGGGTTGGTTTGGAACATTAAATGGAAAGTTTGGAAATTCTATCAAGTGTGAATTTGTCTGGGCAGTCTGTTTGTCTTGTCGTTTTAAATGGGCAAATGATGTCAGAAAATTCTGAAACTTTCTAGTCTTAAATTTCACATTCAAAGCTTTAAAATGGACATATAATTTTTGTCATTTCGTTTTTTGAGCTAGGAGATATGATTGTCCAAATTCTGACGTTAAAACTGGGTGCAAATCTGGAAGAGCAAGGGAATTTTGTGTAATTATGGAATTGTGTGGTGATTTTTGGTCATGGCTCATATTTTTCCTAAGAAAAGGACTTAAATAGCTTTCAATAGGCTTTAGGATGACCTCATTTCAATTTTTTTGGAATTAGTTATGAATTTCTGAATTTTCCTTGGCTACAACTAAAAGTTCTTGGTTGCAGCGCAAAAGTTTTTGTGTGCATTTTGCCCGTAGTCAAAAATTCTTGGCTGCAGCCAAAAACCTTCTACGTACGTTCTGGCTGCAGCGAACCCCCATTTTTAGTACTTGGTAATTTTGAAAAGTGATTTCTAACCTAGTACGTCCCAATCCTTTCAAGCTTTTGTTGAGCTTAATATTAGACACTTAAGGGACTCAAATGACAACTAACTTTAAGTGATATAAAAGTAAGGATTTGGATTAGAGATTGACCCTATGTCCTTGATTTGGTTATAAGGTTGGATGTTCACTCGGATCGTGAGTAGTTGATGTTGGAGCATACGTGGAAAGAATAAGGGTAGGAAACTTACCTCTCCTGCATGTATATGATATTTGTGTTGGTATTGATACATGTTATTGCTTTTCTTGATTATGTGAAATATGTATAAATGATTTGAAGCTATGTTTCAATTTATACTATGGCCATATGTATGTTGTTTGAAGCATTAAGCTTACAGATTTGTCATTGTGTGTGAGCATGAGTTATGAAAGCATGTCATGCATTAAACATCTATCTTGCATGCATATTGGTAATGTTTGCCTACTGAGATTCTCTTGAATCTCATCCTCCCCTACCAACATTTTAGACGGGTAGGTGGATCAACGATGGAACATGCAACCAAGGGTGGCAAGGACTCCTTCGAGTTGTCAATTTGGTAGTTGGTTATCATTATGGTTAGGATTATGTATATTTGGACATGTTCATGTTTCAAATGTATATTTGGTTATTTGGAATGAGTATTTGGATATGTATTTGAGATGACTTTGTGTAATCCCCGTTTGAGATATTGTAAAGGGTGAATATGCCCTATGAATCCTATGTAAAGGTATGAACCCAGCATTGCCGGGATCATATTGTTATGTACTCTGATATTTGTATAAATGTGATATTCCATGTTATGTAATTGTATTTGTAATGTAAATATGAGACTAGGTGTATTAGATTTTGAAACGTATTTGAGAAAACCCTATTTCAAGGATGGGATTGTAAATGAGTTTTGATTATTATTAGTCTCTATTTCATTTTAAGTATCTATTTTGGATATAATTACGGAGGGGTTACAATTGACATGTCGTGTGACAAAAGGGACATGATATAGTCGTATGATAGGTTGCATCAGTTTATCAATCATCATATGAATTAGGTAGTCAAAATGTCTTGCTAAAAGCCACTTACGACTTATGGGTTAGTATAGTCATTAGTCCATTGCTAATTTCATATGGGCCTACAGGGTCGCACACAAAAATAGCCCAACACAAGCTATAATGTTCAAATTTATTGAATCTAAGATATGTCTAGATTTAATGAATGTAATGGTTAATCTAGGGTGGACAAATATATATATATTCGAAAAGAAAATTAATAATATTATATATACATATATGTATTTTCAAAAAATATATATATTATATATGATAATATTATTATGTTGTTTTAGTTTTAAATTTAGTTTGATTTGATAAATTAAATTTTATAATTAACACGACAAAGATATGATACCTCAGATTTAATTTGTAAAGGTAAGTTAAATCTATTTCCATTGGCTCTTTATTCAAATTAAATAAATAGTTAAATTAGAACTGTTGGACAGATTTAATTAAACCATATTTATTTAATTTTCTTATGAAATGACAATTAAGTGTTAATTGATATGATATGGATTTCAAAATTAATTAAGATTAATTTTAAAAATCCAATATCCATCTTAAAATAGAAAGCCTTGACTAGTTATTTAAAAATGGTGAGCTAGGGTTTTCTACAGGTGGTGAAAAAGATAGATAGAGAGCCATGAGAAAAGAAAACGCCAGAGAGGGATGTTGAAGGCACTAGCACATTGATCGTGTTGGATTCCTATTTAACTTGAGTGTAAATGGGAATGACGTAGGCGGTAATAAAATGGATCATAGTTGGATGAATGCTTTGTGAACAAGTGAAGAATATGAGAATGGGGTTGAAGAGTTTATTGAATATGCTAGAAGGAATGCTCCAGCCAGAAATGGCATGTATTTTTGTCCTTGTGTCAATTGTTTAAATGAGAGAAGACGGGATGTTGAAGTTATAAGGGATCACCTACTTTGTGATGGAATAAATCTTTGATATACAAGGTGGATATGGCATGGTGAGGAAGTAACTGATTGTCTGTCGCACAAGAAGGAAGCTGTGGATGTCATAAATGAAGATACAATGGAGAGAATGATTCATGATGTTGAGGTAGAATCCTTTGCGCAGTCGCATGAATATGACAGCCAGTGGAGTGATGCAGAGACACCGTTGTACCCAGGGAGTAAATACACACGACTGACAGGAACATTACATTTAGTGAACTTAAAAGCAACTTATGGGTGGACCGATAGTAGTTTCATATTGCTGCTTGAACTATTGTGTGATATGTTTCCAGACGATAATGTGCTTCCAAATCGTATGTATGAGGCAAAAAAAATCCTATCTACGATGGGTATGGAGTATAAAAAGCTTCACGCTTGCCTTAATGACTGTGTACTGTACAGAAATAAGTATGAAGGTCTGAGTGAGTGCCCTAAGTGTCAAACTGCACGATACAAAGTGAGGAAAAATGGTGGTTATGGTGATGCGACAACTAAAAGGCAACCTGTATGCCATCCTGTGTATAATCTTGTGTATAATAGAAATCCCTGTTGTTCAGTTTTAGGGAAATCTAGCTTTTATAAGCCAATGGAGATTTATCCATACACACGTAGTGGCACCACCCCATTTCATTGGTCTTGTTCCTGCACCATTAATTAGTATATATAATAAAATAAAATATGATTTATTTAAATTAAAGAAATTCTTGTATTCCAAACAAATTATGAAGAATAATTAAAGCCAAAACTAAAAAAGAAAACCATAACCCCAATATTCATTAAATGATTTTTATCTAAATATTTTCAATAAAACAATTTTATTTTTGGAAGAACTCAACTTAAAATTGTTTTGTTAATATGAAACTCATTTTTTTAATTCTTCCAAACCTCAAAAAAATTCTTTAATTTAATCTTATTGTATTTATTTTATTATACATTAATTTTATATACATATCTTATTAAAAAAATAAGTTACATAGCACTGAAACCCTTTTAAGAGGAGAGAGGAGGCTAGGAGGGAGCAATAAAGTTATTAAGCCCATATTTTAAAATCCTAAATTGGGTTGATAACTTAATTAGGCAATCCCATCATATGTCGTTGAGAATTGTACTAAACGTGTGAATGTTATTGGTAATGCCTTAGGTGGTAACAAAATGGATCATAGTTGGATGAATGCTTTGAGAACTAGTGAAGAATATGAGAAAGGGGTGGACGAATTTATTGAATTCGCTAAAAAGAATGCTCCTGCAAGAAATGGGAAGTATTTTTGTCCTTGTGTCAATTGTTTGAATGAGAGTAGACGGGATGTTGATGTCATAAAGGATCACCTACTTTGTGATGGAATAAATCTGCGATACACAAGGTGGATATGGCATGGTGAAGAAGTAACTGATTGTCCATCACACAAGAAGGAAGTTGTGGATGTCATAGATGAAGATAGAATGGAGAGAATGATTAACGATGTTGAGGCAGAATCCTTTGCGCAGTCGCATGAGTATGATAGCCTGCGGAGTGATGCAGAGACACCATTGTACAGTGGTAGTAAGTACACGTGGCTGACAGGAACATTACATTTAGTTAACTTAAAGGCAACTTGTGGGTGGACCGACAGTAGTTTCACATTGCTACTTGAACTATTGTGTGATATGTTTCCGGAGGATAATGTACTTCCAAATTGTATGTATGAGGCCAAGAAAATCCTGTCTACAATGGGTATGGAGTATAAAAAGATACATGCTTGCCCTAATGACTGCGTACTGTACAGAAATGAGTACATAGGTCTTAGTGAGTGTTCTAACCATAAAATTGCACGATACAAAGTGAAAAAAGATGGTGGTTGTGGTGATGTGACAAGTAAAAGGCAACCTTTAAAGGTTATGTGGTATCTTCCAATAATACCACGTTTTAAATGTTTGTTTGCGAGTGCAACAAAAGCAAAGAAGTTGAGATGGCACTCTGATGAGAGAATATCTGATGGGAAATATCTTCGGCACCCAGCTGACTCTCCTCAATGGCCAAAAATAGATGAAATGTTCCCTCAATTTGGCAGCGAGCTGAGAAACCTACGGCTTGGGCTTTATACAGACGGCATCAATCCGTATAGAACTCTTACTAGCACGCATAGTGCGTGGCCGGTTCTCCTTGTAATATTCAACTTGTCTCCCTGGCTATGTATGAAACGTAAGTATATGATGCTATCTATGATGATTTCTGGACCAAAACAGCCAGGGAACGATATTGATGTCTATTTGGCGCCTTTGATTGAGGACTTGAAGAAGTTGTGGGAGGAAGGCGTAGATGTGTTTGATGCTTATAAGAAGGAGTCTTTCAAGCTACGTGCAATGATTTTCACAATGATAAACGACTTCCCTGCGTACGGAAACTTGTCAGGGTACAACGTGAAGGGTCACAAAGATGCCCAATATGTGAAGCAGACACACACTTCCAACAACTAAAGCATGGAAGAAAAACTGTCTACCTTGGCCACAGGAGGTTTCTACATCAGTTCCACCCGTATCGTAGGCTAAGAAAGCGGTTTAACGGCTTACCGGAGCATGGAATGGCTCCAAAGTCATTAACCGGAGAGGAAGTCTACAGTCGAGTGGAATGTATCCATGTCACTTTTGGTAAGAATCAGAGGGTTGCGGGTGAGAAGAACATATGGAAGAAGAGATCCATTTTCTTTGATCTTCCATATTGGCATTCGCTTGACGTGAGACACAGTATTGATGTGATGCATGTGGAGAAGAATGTTTATGATAGCCATATCAGTACCCTTTTGCACATACCAGGGAAGACTAAGGATGGGATTAATGCGAGATTAGACCTTGTCGATATGGGAATAAGAGAACGGTTACATCCACAACTAAGAGATGATGGTAGGAGGGCATACATGGAGCCAGCAGCTTATACACTATCAAAAGCAGAGAAAAGAAGTTTGTGTGGGTGTTTTTCATGAAATGAAGGTGCCGCAAGGGTATTCCTCAAATGTGAGAAGATGTGTCTCAATGGACGATTTGAAGTTAGTGGGAATGAAGTCCCATGATTATCATGTGTTGATGCAACAACTATTACCAGTAGCTATTAGAGGCATAATGAAAGATGAAGTACGAACCACAGTGACAAGATTGTGCGTTTTCTTCAATGCTATCTGTAACAAAGTCATTGACACTGAAAAGTTGGATGAACTAGAAAATGAGGGTTACATTATTTTGTAACAACTAGAGATGCACTTTCCTCCTTCATTTTTTGATATAATGGTGCATTTGGTAGTTCATTTGGTGAGGGAGGTAAGGCTATGCAGTCCAGTTTACCTCAGGTGGATGTACCCTTTCGAGCGATACATGAAGATCTTAAAAGGGTATTCTAAAAATCCTTATCGACCAGAAGCCTCAATAGTAGAAAGATATGTAGTTGAGGAGGCTATGGAGTTTTGCAAAGATTATATGACAGGGAAGAAGGAACAATCTCGTCATGAAGAAGGGAGAAGCAAGGGAACACGAGGACTGAAAGTGAAGAATGTTCCTCGTGAAGAGGTGTTGCAAGCCCACTTGTATATCCTGAATAATATGGAAGAAGTTCAACCTTACATAGATGAACACAGAAAGACTTTGAAGAACAAGAATCCAAGGAAGAATGACATGCAGATTGCTATTGAGCAAAACAAGACATTCATGCAGTGGTTCGAGGAAAAGGTTTTGCACGAGATCGGTGTGTCTGAGACAATCGAGTGGCTAGCTTGGGGGCCTTCGTTTTAGGTCATTACTTGGACCGGTTATGATATAAATGGCTATTCTTTCTATACCAAAGAGCAAGATGACAGAAGTACCATGCAAAATAGAGGGGTCATGGTAGAAGTTGAATCTATGCACTTTTCCAGTTCGAGAGACAAAAACCCCATATTAGCATCTGTGGCCTATTATGGAGTTATAGAAGAAATATGGGAGATGACATACAACAAGTTCAAAGTTGCTTTATTTAAATGTAAGTGGGTTAGCAATAATGCCGTGGTAATAGATAAACAATTTGGATTTGTCTCAGTCGATCTTCAAAGAGTTGGCTATAGAGACGAGCCCTTCATTTTAGCCAGCCAGGCGAAACAAGTGTTTTATGTCACCGATCCTGCCAGCAAAAACATGTCCATTGTCCTTAAAAGTAAAAAACAGAAGTATGGTGATCCGACCTTCAACCTTGATGACACACCACCTTTCACAACAACTACACCTCGAACAAATGAAGTAGAATTGTAGATGATGACGAATATGCTGTAAGAAATGACCATGGTGAAGGACTATGGGAAACAATATAGAGTAAGACCTTAATTTATAAACGAGAACTGCATTTTTTCTGTTTTACTTCCCGCTTAGTATATTTCATTTTCATTGCAATTTATTTACGTTTCTGATGTCGCTTTTTGTGTTAACAGGAATATGGACAACTCTAGTGATGACGAGAGGCGTAGAGATGACGAAAGCTCTAGCAATGACGAAAGGCCTAGAGTTGAACCCCCTGCAAGAAGGAGGTTTAGAGGCTGTACAAAGATGGGAGCATTGGTTGCATGTCATGAACATCAACAGGAGAGGCTGCATATAGACTTCGATGACAATCTGAATCCAGTTGGTCCTGAGGAAGACCACTTCATTAGCTACATAGGACTTTTGGCTCGAAGCAAAGTGCGCATTACCTACGATAATTGGAGATTGGTTCCCCCAAAAATGAAAAACATGATTTGGCAGCAACTTTTGGTATGTAAGTTTTGATGCATTGTAGCTTTGTTCTTATTGTTTGAAATATAATAATCTTATGTTTTACTTTACAGCAAACATACGATGTCCCAGACACCACGGAGATGTATAGGCACTAGATGGATGAGGTTCGTGTACGATGGAAAGGTTTCAAGAACAAGCTAACAGCACGGTACATTCGAGGGGCCCTTAGGGGTCAGGATCCATGTGCATAGTATACGTATTTGTCTCCAGAGGATTGGAGGTTGTTTGCAGCATCACGAGCAGATCCTGAGTTTTTGGTAAGATTTCTATCATCATGATATATAACTTGTAATTTTCATATACTTTATATTGTTGATTTATTTTTTGTTGTTTTTCATTCATAGAAATTAAGTGCAGCAAATGCCCAGAGGCAAGCAGAAAATAAATATCAACATTTCATGTCTCGCGGTGGATATCGGAAGCTTGAGCGGCAAATGATGGCAGAAGAGTTACAGAAAATGAAGGAAGCAGCGGAATCTAATCCTAGCGTTGTTATCCAGCCACCGGCACCTCCTCCACGTCACAAAAAATGGAAAGCAGGGAGGATTAAGGCTGGGAAGTACATAAATCCGATTGTTGCTGAGGTTGCTACGAGGATTGTAAGTAGTTATTCCATAAGTACCTAATATTTTACATATCATGAGTGGTTTCGATACATTTACGATAAACTGCATGCTACAGGATGAACTGGACGAGCAGAGTAGCCAAGGTTCATTCAATCCAAGTAGACGGATGGACATCTTGTCGACGGCTATTAGGAAGGTAGATGACCTTGGTCGTGTTCGAGGAGAGACACGGGGAGTTAGTGCCGCAAGGTATTTTGGACGAGACCCACGTTATTCGTCACAAGCTGGACTAGTAAGGACGTTGTGGCCAAGATTCGAGAGGAGCTCGAATGAGAGATCGAGGCCAACCTTCGCGACAAGCTCCGACAAGAGCTGTTGCCAGAGCTTCAACTTGAAATGGCAAATATGTTTGAAGCACAAAGGGCAAGGGACGAGCATAGAACTCAGGAATCCCCGGCCTTCAATAGCACCGGAGGAAGTTACAACCCTCTGGAGCAACCACTTGGCGACCCTTCTCCCACTCCAGTGTCAGGAGACCCTTGCACCCTCTATTTGGATGATCCACTGTTGCGTGTTGTTACTGATGCTCTCGTTCACACTCGTGCTACCACCCACCATCATCAGCCAATTCTGGAGGATTTTCGTAGGGTGAATGTGACGAGTGTTAGAAAGGGGGAAGAAGGTACAACTATCCCTGTTCCTGATCCAGAGGTTTGCACGTTAGGTCAAGCGATAGGATCTTTCATCCTTTGGCCTCGCAATCTTATTGGTTCAGACGCAACACCTCTAATGGTAGGAATTACCTTACTGTTACTGAAAATCTGTTGGCATCCTAATAACAATTTGTTTTTCGATGTTCTAAAAGGATGATGAAGCTGCGAGGAAATGGCCCTACTTAGCACGGCTGCAATAGATCTACAAGGGCATTAAACAGATTGACTTGAAGATGCCTCCAGGGATTGTGGGCCAAGTGGAGTATCCCTACACGATTGACAATACAGATCTCAAGCAGTTTATCAGGTTGGAGGAGATAGATGCAGGCTGGGTGAAATTTGCAGTCCGGTAAGTTTTTTTTTTCAATTTTCCCATAGAATTCATTTAGTGGTTTTTTGTTTTCATACATTCAATAATTGATTCCTTATTTTAATTCTATTATAGCACCTTCCACGATCTCTGCACAAACATGGAAAGACGTGATTGGTATGGATTCTTATGTCCTGCGAATACGACAGGGGATACTTGTACTGTGGCGCATAGGACTCACTATGCCGGCTACGCAATGTCACAAACCAAACTTCGTTGTTATCTAGCACCCATTGTTCAACGGTTCGTATTTACATTTTGTCAATTTAAGAAGTTTAATAAATAATTGTCTTCTCACTCATCTAACTTCATTTTAATGTGTACATGTTGTTAAAGTTACCACTGGAGTTTGTGTGTTATATGTCCCCGCCGCAATGTAGTCTATTGGTTTGATCCCTTGAGTAAAAAGCCAGACAGAGATACAAAATCCGTCTTCGACACGTAAGTTATTCTGTTTGTATTTCATTGACAACCAAAAAAAATGAATGGTTCTAATTTCTGTTCATTTTTCTTTTCATGATAGTGCTTGTCAGACATATAGAGTCCTAGGTGGGTCACGCGAGGGTTTAGTTGTTAAAAAGCCAAAGTGGTTTTATCCGATAGTAAGTACATTCGATCCTACCTAATTGTTTCATTGACGGTCCTTTTAGACATACCTTTATTGATTTTAACAACCAATTGCATCCCTTTGATTTAAAGTGCCCTCGGCAACCTGGCAACACTGAATGTGGATATTATGTTATACTTTATATGTATAACATAACTCAAAGTGGAATTACTAGCGATTTTGAAAAGGTAATCGCTTCTTCATTCTCAGATGATAATATTTTTGGTGTTCTAATCGAAATGCTAATTAATTCATTTGCTTGAGATTCATTTCATCAAAGCTTATTACTTTCTAATTTTCAGATTTTTGATAATCAAGATGCCTACTTACGTGAAGACCTTGATTTGATCAGAGATCTTTTGGCTGGACATCTTCTTCAACATATAGAGCAGTAAAATTTTTATTTTATATCAGTTTGTAGTTGTGTGATGACAGCGTTTTGACACTTTCTGGTTGTTTTTTGTTGATATATATAGTAGTAGGTTGTATGAAAGGTTATTGTATGTATATATAGTAAAGATTGTAGTGCTGGATGTCCTTACCAGTTTGTAACGGACAGTGTGGTTTATGAATCCATCTTCTATTCTGTTTCTGCAGTTTGAATTCGTTGGGTAATACAAAATGTAAATTATGGTATAAAAAAAACCTAACTTTTAGACGTCCCAAATTAAGAATTGGGACGCCTAAAGTCCCCCAGGGTGGCACTTTAGACGTCCCAAATGACATTTGGGAGGTCTAAAGTCCCACCCTGGGGGACTTTAGGCGTCCCAAACTTTAATTTGGGATGCCTAAAGTCCCCCAGCGTCAGACTTTAGGCGTCCCAAATTACAATTTGGGACGCCTAAAGTCCCCAGGGTGGGACTTTAGGCGTCCCTATCATTTGGGACGTCTTTTGTTACAACTTACTACGCCCCCAGTATATACGTCCCCCCGTTTTGGGACGTTAAAGGTGCCAAATTTGGGAGGTTATAGCCCCTTTTTGTAGTAGTGAGTATGTCTATTTCAAGAGCATTCAGAATATGACAGCGGACTCCTTAGGCCACTAAGAATATGACGGGTGGATTGTAACAACTTAAATTTTAGGATTATATGCTTGAGAGTAAGCCTGAAGTAAGTAGACGGCTAAGCCCCAGTTTAGCAAGTGTCCCAGGAAGGCATAAGAAGCAGAATGGCTTACAAAAATTGCACTCATAATAGAATAAGAGTTTCAGTGCGAATTAATCAAAAGAAAATACCTAATTTCTTTAGGATGTGTGGTAACAACATAGAACCTAACTTAGATCCAAAGGAAAAGGGAAATGGCGTCAAGAAAGAAGAAACAAAGAGAATTGAAAGAACAAATGGTACAAGAAATAATATTGCCATAGTCAAGGGTAAAAGAGACAATTGCCACTTGATCTTGAGGTTAAAGTTAGAAGACAAAATTAAGGGAGAAGATTTGCTCTTTAAATGGAAGAAGTAATCATGAGATAAAAAAACAAATTAAATCCCTCCCTTTCCATTATCAAATTCATCCAAAAAGGAGCAAAAGAGAAAGGAATGAAAGCTTAGTCAAATGGTCTTCATTTCATCAAGTAGAAAAATTAAGCCAATGGCAAGTTTGCATGAGCAATTTGGTCAACATAATATCCTCATTTTGAATGCCCAATTCGGTCAAGACAAGAAGGAGAGAGATAATTCAATTTAAAACCATCTTATATCCACTTAATAAGTGAAAAAGGAAAAGAAAGAAAAGGAAGAAGGAAAAGTCAACAATTGCAACTTGGAAATATTAACTCCAAAACACAAGATATGAGAGATAAATTTGTTAAAAATTTTCCTCTTTTTGAAAAGGAATTTTCGTTAGCATAGAAAAAAAGGGAGAGAGAAAATATCCATTTGCTTAACTAAACCAAACATAGTTAACTAACTAGGTTACTTAAAGCAAGAGGCCACAATTTTATGACACATTACTTCCTTAGCTTTTTAGAAGTGAATTTCGGCCATGTATTTGTGGGCTGAAGATCTATTGAATAAAACATAACACACGTATTGAATAAAACATAACACACGTACTTAAATACTCATTTTGGTTGGCCAAAGTAAGAAAGAGATTAAGGAAAGAGAAAGAAGCACTTTGAAGAACAAAGAGTAAGGTAAGGTGATCTTTTTGGATTTTGACCTTGTAAATCACTTCTTTGGCTCAAATGATCTTCATGAACCTTGTTCTACTTGATGAGAGCTTCATATCTATGGTAAAGACATGACCACATTACTAATTGGAGAACTCTATATAGTGTTATGTATATGAGTGTACTGAGCACAATAGTGGTGTCAGTGCACTTAGAAATTTGGTGGTATCATAGTGATATTAGTACATGTAGTAGTGATATCAGTGCACTTGGTAATGGTATTAGTGCCTGGATAGTGGTATCAGTATGTACAACTGCGGCATCAGTAACATTAAGGGCATACTAGCTAATATGCAACATTTGAATTTATAAGCAAAGAAATTACTCTTCTACTATTTATAATAAAGTTAAGAACTGATGAGTCATGATTAAATTGGTAACCATTAAGTAATTACTTTGGAATTTTTGAAAATTTTCAGAAAAGTCCAATCAATCAAAGGTATAATTGAAACTAGGTTCGGTAGTCCGTATACTGTTTATGTAAAAGACTCATTAGAAAATGTTACGAGTAAGGGGGTTATAGACAAAACTCTTATGCTTGCATTAGGCTTAATTGGTAATATCTATCAAACTTAATCAGTATCTCTTGCCTGGTACTCTAACTTAGAGAAATCTCTTACAATCATGGGACTCTTCTACCCCTCCTCTGTATAGTTTGGTTGCTAGGCTCACTTTGATTCTTGCTTAAAGTATTGCCAAGCCTACTCTCATCAAAATTAGCTGGTTCACTTGGAGCATTGCTAGGATCGCTCTGATAAAAACTAGCTGTTTACTTAGAGCATTGCTAGGATTGCTTTAATCAATACAAGCTGGCCCACTTGGATTATTGCTAGGCTTGCTTTGATTAACACTAGAATGTCTTAAACCCTTCATTTTCCTATTAAGACAATAAAGCAAGGTAAATAATTAAATTATAAAATTAAATAACTATGTAAGTTATTCAATATAATTCATCATATATGATAATTTCTATAGCTAAATTTTAAAGTAGTTTTTAAAATAAATATCCTGCCATATCTTATCATGATGATTTGAAATAATGGACAGGATTGGTCGGCTAGAAGAAACTATGAAGACATAAATGGGACGAATGATCAAAGGTAGAACTTTAAGAGGACTTGTCTCTTCTTACCCTAGCCATGAATACACCAAAAAGAAGTCAACCCTTGATATAATCAGAGTATTCTCATGAGAATATAGTGCTACAAGCAAAGGTCACACAAAGAGAATTAAACATTCTCAAAGAATAAAAGTTCTCATTCATATCATTATAATCTACATGTCAAGTACAAAAACACAACCTACATATATATAGGCAAACTTAGAAAACTCTAGTCACAAATGCATTAAATGAAGCCTTAATGATGATTGATTGTCTTGGTTAGCACTATTCAAGTCTAAAGAAAAATGGAAATTTCTTACTTTACAAGACTAAGCAAGCTTCGTAAAAACAGGAAACTAACACAATGTCTTATAGGACAAGCATTGACCAAAAAGACTTATTGTTCACCGTTTAGCTTCCGCAAGCATACGGGTCGCAAGTAATAAAGTGATAAGTCAAGATCGTTCCCACGAGGACTATGACAAAAGCAAGTTAACCAATGTAACCATATGTTTAATTAGGTTGAATGGAGTCATTTAAGATTGATCAAGTTTAACTAAAAACATGTAGATTGAGGTGAAAGAGAAATTCAAAGCTATCTTTAGACTAAAATTTATAAAAGCAAATGATTCTTTGAATTCAAGTATTAAATGAAGCTTATGATTGCTTATCCCCCTTGTATTTCAAAAGCACTCACTAAATTCCCCCAATATGTGCTACATAATGAAAGATTATGCTAGTCAAGGACACTAATTTACCTATAAGTGCTCTCTCAAGTCTCCAAATAGGCTTCTAATTCAATTAATTCATTAATCTCTTAATTAACTAATTAAACCCTGAGTTCCATTACAAATCCTATTTGACTATGTGAGGCTAATGAGTGTATCTCTACCTCATTAACAAAGCTATCCATTCGATTCACAAATTTCAAGCTCTCACACGATTTAACTCAAGTTTTACACCTAATCTAGCCCTTTCAAGCATTAATCAAGTGAACCCAATAATCTTATTGGTGGCCAATCAACAAGAAGCTTTAAGTAAAGACTAAAATCAACATAATATCCTCATTAATCACAAATATAAAGGGGAAAATGAGTACTTAATCCATACAAGGGTTCAAAACAACCCTAAAATGAGGTGTTTAGCTACACAAAGACATGAAAAAACTACAATTATGCAGAATAATTACAACCATTACAGAAACTTAACAAAGAAAGACAAGAGGAATGAGAAAAACCAAGGATTTGAGCCCCAAATTGCTTCTAGACTCCAACCTAAGCTCAATACTCTTCAAGGGGGCAAAACCCTAGCACACCCAACTCCTACGAACACTTGAAAACTGAAGAATGACTTAATTTCGGCCTATCCCTTGCTTAAATACCCTCCACATGCGTTTTAGTAAGTAAAACACATGGTTGCATAGTTTGTCATATGCTTCGGCACATACGAGTGTGCTGAAGCATATGACACAGTAAGTTCTAGTCCTCGTTGGCTTCGGCACAGGGTCGAGTGCTGAAGCATGTTACACAATAAGTTCTGATCCTGAATACTTTAGCACATATGCTTTTGGCTGAAGCCTATGACACAATGAGGACAATTCTCCATTGGCTTCAGCACATGCATTGTTGGCTTAGGCCAACAACCAAATAGCTTCCTTCCAAGTTCATTGAGCTTTTCCTTGGTCTTTTAGAGCTTTTTGACTTGTCAGCTTTCACCTACATGGAAGAGGACATCATGAGCTCTTTAATTTTAAGAGATAATCCTACTAATGTGCATTTAACTCATGATTTGAACTTTTCTTTTTTTCTACCACATTTTCTTCTATATATGCACAATTTGTACTAAAAAACAAGTGAAAAGAGAATAAAATGTGCTAGAATGTTATCAATTTCTATGAGTTATCACACCCCCCAAACTTAAACTTTTGCTTGTCCTCAAGCAAATAAGCTTATCCTCACTGAATGAATCAATTACTCATCACTTATGTTTGAACAAATTATCCCCATCATCTGCTCAAGTAATTATATTAAACAAGAAATGAGTACAATATTCAAAGATGAATGCTTCATAGATTTAAAGCATGATTTTCAAGAATTCTTAAGTGTGAGTGTGTGTATGGAGTCAACATTTATTCCTTTTGCACAAGTTAAAATTCAAAGCAACACTTCAAATCATATACCAATATTCAAACAAATAATTTTATCATCCCCTAATTTCTTCCTCTTTTCTTCTAATTCACTCCACTTAACTTAAAAATCAAAGGGACTTTTCTTAGCTTGTAATGGGGCCAGGGGTTAAGGTTTTCAAAAGAAAAGGTAAAGGATAATCAATCAAATACCTTAAAATAGATGATATTATTCAAGGACTTTCTTTCTTTTCTCATGAAGCATACTCCCCCAAACTTGAACCAAATTGATCTTTTCATATCAAGCCTTCTTTTTAAGCATTTTTGTTTGTTTGTTTGTTTGTTTTTTCATATACACACTCTTCTTCTTTTTTCTTTTTTTTTTTCTTTTCTTTTTTTTTGAATATTTTGACTTGATTTACGTAGCTTGTAAACTCTTTTTCTTTCTACACTCCTTTCCCAATCTATTGTAACTTTGCATAACATCACCATGTTCAACCACCCAATCAATTATCATCTATCTCAAAGCAAGGGAATCATGGTTTTTTCACATTGGTTGAGGTAGGTAGATGTTAGGTTTTCCAATAAAAATCTTTAATTGGTTTTTCAAACAAGCTCAAAGGGTGCAAAGGGAAATCACATCAATTAGGTAAGTTTGATAGGCTCAATCGCATTTTATGAACTACCCTAATCATTTTTTCAAATCTTGTGAAGTAAATAAAAGGTTATGAAGAATTCCAAAGAGGATCCTAAAATCAAAAACTTGAAACAAAGGTATATAACATAATTTGCCACAAAGTCCTTCAACTCACACATCCAGATTAAATTTAACTCCAATAGTGCATGAATTACTTAAAAACTCTTGAACAACATGTTTTATCACTACAATGCACTCATCCATGCACATTATAAAAATTTCCTATCTAATATAACATCTCAAGCAGAAATTCATATCATAGGATCATCTGAACAATATTTGACAAATAACCAAAACTAACAGCTCATTTTCAACAATTTTTTAACAAGCAAAAACTTAAGTATGAGAAATCTCAAACATTCCAAAAATTTTCTTGAAAAACCAGTTCAAAATATTTCTATGCACTCCATTTCTTTCGAAAAGTTTCAAAATTGAGGTCAAAATTTCAAGCAATTTCAAAATTGAAGTACTCTCACCCCCAAACTTAAAATTGACAATGTCCTCATTGTCACTAGAAGAATGGGAGATAAAATAGCCAGCACCTGTACAGCTCAATATTCACAGCATCTACATCATTCAAAATTTAACACATCCAGGTCCTCAGTAGCCTAACCAAGACCCGAAAAAGAGGTTATGTCTAGCCATCAGTAGTTGGCAAATTAACAAGCACAACAGGTAAGTCATGAGATAGAGACAATGCTATGTACAACTCAAACTAGCCATCAGTAGCTATCAAAGTCCTGTTCACATGCATCAAGAATGTCAGAGAGTATTGGTCATCAGTGGCCAGCGCCACACATCAACTAGTCAGTGTCCTACAGCATCATTCTCATTCATATGCCAAATTTCAAAATATACCACTCCCAAAACAAGCACCAAAGAATATGCACATTAAGCACAAACTAGCAACAAATCATTCATGGAGCTAACTAGAGCTCAAACAAAAGATAGAAGCAGCAGATATCAGTTAGCATCCAGCCATCAGCAGTTACTATAGCACATCATGCATAATCACAACTCATCAAGATTCCTAGTCCAACACCCAATCTCCTATATCAATAAAATAAGGGTCAGTCAAACAAAAAAAATAGCAGAGCAAGCAGTAACAACTTCAATCATCATCCTCATCTGGGTTATACTCGGATCCTAAAGCAGCTTCAATTGATGCTTTGTCCCTTCCATTTCCTGTAGCTTCCCCTTTACTGTGGCTCTCCTCAGCCTCTGAATCCTGGCTCTCGGCATCAGTGTAGTCAGTTTCCTCCTCGGATTCACTATTAATTTCCTCATCTTCTCCCCAACCCCGATCTTAAGAAGATTAGCCGCGACTGTATTAGTTTGTGAGGATTTAGGGGTGTCCATAGGAAAACAGTAGAAGGTAGCTAGTCGACTGAGAAGATCATAGATCTTATCTACTTTCTTTTTGAAGTTCATTGAATTGCTGCATTGTCGGGAAAGAGGGTTTGACTTTCCTAGCTCTCATCTGACACCGTATGGTAGGACTTTTATGTGAGAGGACATGGGTAGTTAAAAGGAGGGAGAGGCGTAAGTCTTTGATCGGAGTCCAATTGTGGGACTTTAGCCTTAAAGAGCAAGTCAGATATCAGGTGCGGAAAGATTAACTTGTGCGAGTAAGACCGACTACCAGTTGCAATGGCCTGGTATATTATTTCCTCCAATTTAACAGGCTGATTGGTTTTGAGGAGGAAGATGAGGAGACACATATTTCTAGTGAGTCGAGTCGCATGGCTAGTGGGAGAGATATTGTTAGCAACTAAATGCATCCAACTTTTAGCCTCAGGAGTCAAATCGGCTCTAGCAAGGTATTGCTCATTGTTGTTTAGGGCAAACCATGTGTCTTCCCTACCAAGAACCAACTCAGCAGCTATTTGAGTATAAGGGAAGTCGGCTTTGGCATCTTTCAGCTTACTGTACATGCAATCCTCAGCAGCAACTATTGGCCAGTCATAAAATTTTCTGATATCACCAGGGCCAATGAGTAGTTGTTTGTCTCTTAGCCGAATATCCCCGTTGTAGTAAGCAATGTGGAGGTAGTATTGGCAAAAAAAGAAGGCATTGCCTTCCTTCCATTTGCCCAATTACTTGCTCAAACCATATGCCTTGGCCTGATGGTAAAACTTGTAGGTTGAAGTTGCAGCAAACTCCCTTTCCTGAAGGAATTCTCTGGCATTAATCTTCTGGTCTACTTCATCGACTGTGTTCTTCGTGGGATTACGGGTTATGCACTTTCGTTTCTTGCTGGGTGCCATGATCTGCCATGAAAAAGTAAGAAAACATATACGCAAACAATACTCATCAATAATGAATGTCAGTAAAAAGAAACACTGACCGACACTATTCTAAAAGAGAAGAAGGCACCCCCAAACTTGAATTTTATCTAATTCCAAAGCTTTCAACTGTTATTCCAAGCCTAAGCTTAACCTCACTACCTCTTTTATTACCCGATCACCTCAGAAGAACGATTTAGAATAATATAATGTTGGCAAAATTGATCCAGCATTGGAAACATTCCATGACATTCAGCACAATTGGGTTATTGAAGCACATGCTCAAGAGCAATTATAGATTCATGAAAAACTTTGTTAATCCATAAATTCACGGAGGCGGTAAGAAATCTTTGAAGTTTACGTAAAACAAGGTTTCAAACAAGATAGAACTCTCTTCCAATTACAAATAAGAATGTAAAAGGAAATTGAACACTTCAAAGATCAAGTACACATGAGGAACATAATTCTACAGCACACATAGATTGCAATGCCCAAAC
This sequence comes from Inga laurina, assembly GCA_963855925.1. NCBI lineage: Eukaryota > Viridiplantae > Streptophyta > Magnoliopsida > Fabales > Fabaceae > Inga > Inga laurina. The sequence goes on from OY979710.1 coordinate 19,823,153, forward strand.
CTTAGAACTAGTACCAAATTATTCACAGAATTTCATTGCTGCACCACTTGAATCAAGCACACATAAGAAACTGTCAAGTAGCCAAACATTTTTTGTTTTTTGAAATACTTTGGGACTACTTCTTGGTAGCTAATTTAAGACTCATCTCACACAAATAATCATCAATAGTTACCAATAGTTGTCCTCAAAGTCATGTAGGCATTCAGTCTTGAGCTCTTAAATTAGAAAGATTTCTTATAGCTATCACATGTAAACTAATCAAAAGAGTAATGAAAATAGGACTCCCAATGAACAAGATTGTATCCAGAGACCCCATTATTTTGAAAATTTAGTCAAGAAATTGGTAGAATTTAATCTCAAATAGCTTGTAGACACAAAGGCCTTATGTTAGTTCACCAATCATAATGTACATAGAGATGTGGATACTTCACACTGCAATTCATTTCACTTTTGAAATTCCTGAGTTGTACACCTATACTTCAGTTCTCAAAATAGCCAAATCATGGAAGAAATGTTGGGTACTGCAAAACATTTTCCTTTTTTTAACATATGAAAAGTCGATGCAAGTTTTACAGAGCTAGCCCAAGACCTGCCTAGTACAAGCAATCATCAACAAGTGCTATTATCACTCCTAAGAGGCACATGGCAGTACATCCCTAATTTCTAGAAATGAAGAAATTTCCAACAACTAGCACATGTAAGCTAATTAGAGACTTTGTAACAGCATTTTCAATTGGACAAATTGTCTTTTTGAGATTATGAAAATTCAAGCATCCCTTCTGAAACTCTTGAAATTTAATGAAAGAATTGGTTCCAGAAAAGAAAACAACTTTCTATTCCATTTATATAGCAGAAGAGAAATGGCCAAGCAGTAAATCCTTCAAACTCAATGTTTTATCTTTGAAAAAATAAAGGTTTCAGAACTTAGTCCCTTGCTTGGGTTCTCAGTTTAGCAAAATAGGTGTAGAACATGCTATCATAGTTAGAGCCAGTCAAGTCATGCATTTCAGAGGCTATCTTAAACAAGTAATGCAATCCACTAATCCTCCTATCACATTTTCAGTTCAATCCAAGTTCTCATCAGTCTTTATAACAACTTTAGAGTGAATTTCCAATACTACTTAACATTTGCAACGAATTAAGAAAGCATTTCCAAATACATGTCCATAAGGCAAGGCCATCAGTAACCTTCCCAACACATCGAATCAACCTTGCTTTAGAGTCCTTCTTACCAAAGAGGTACCTAAGAGCGAAATGATCAGTATGAACAACCACCTTGGCACCAATTAAGTAAGGTCGAAACTTGGCAAATGCATACACTACGGCCAAAAGTTCTTTCTCAGTAGTAGTGTAGTTTTCTTGAGCATCATCTAGCGTCTTGCTTGCATAGTAGATAGGATGGAAGTCTTTATCCTTTCTCTGCCCAAGTACAGCTCCCACGGCATAGTCGCTAGTATGACATATGACTATAAATGGCAAACTCCAATCCGGAGCTATAATGATAGGAGCAGTTACAAGTCTTCTTTTCAACTCTTCAAAAGCTTTCAAGCATGCATCAACAAACTTGAACTCGGCATCCTTCTCAAGTAATGCATAGAGTGGCTTAGTGACTTTGGAGAAATCCTTTATGAACCGTCTATAGAATCCAGCATGGCCCATAAAACTCCTAACACCCTTAATATTGATAGGTGGAGGAAGTTGTTCAATCACCTCTATCTTTGCCCGGTCAACCTCTAAACCGTTCTTGGAGACACGATGGCCTAATATAATGCCATCTTTTACCATAAAGTGGCATTTCTCCTAATTGAGCACAAGATTAGTGTCTTCACACCACTTCAAGACTTGAGTTAAGTTGGCTAAGCACTCCTCAAATGAATCACCAAACACGCTGAAGTCGTCCATAAACACTTATATGGTGTGCTCTATCATATCCACAAAGATAGCCATCATACATCGTTGGAATGTATTCGGTGCATTGCAAAGGCCAAAGGGCATGCGCTTGAAAGCGAAGGTACCATATGGGCATGTAAATGTAGTCTTCTCTTGGTCTTCCTGAGCTATTGCTATTTGGTTGTACCCTGAATAACCATCAAGAAAGCAAAAGAATTCCCTTCTGGCTAGTTTGTCTAACATTTCATTAATGAAAGGTAATGGGAAGTGGTCTTTGCGAGTAGCCATATTGAGCTTACGGTAACCCATGCAAACCCTCCACCCGGTCACAGTATGAGTGGGAATGAGTTAGTTGTGGGTGTTAGCTACTACAATCATACCACCTTTTTTGGGCACATACTGGACTGGGCTCACCCAAGAACTATCAGAAATAGGATATACAATGCCAGCATCGAGCCATTTAAAAAGCTCCTTCTTTACTACCTCCTTCATAATGGGGTTGAGTCTTCTTTGATGTTCAATGGAAGGCTTATGATTTTCTTCCAAAAAGATCTTGTGTATGCACATAGAGGGGCTAATGCCCTTCATATCAGTAATTGTCCACCCAATAGCCCTTTTATGAGCTTTTAAGACCTCAATCAATTGCTCCTCTTATTGAATGGTGAGATCTGACGCAATAATCACCGGAAGAGTATTGTTAAAACCCAGATAAGCATATTGCAAATGAGATGGCAATACTTTCAGCTCAAGTGAAGGTGGTTCCTCTAAAGAAGATTTCAACTTTGGTCGATTAGTTGAACCCAAATCAAGTGACTCGAATGGTATCCTCTTTTTAGGATAAGAAGTGATTGCATCCATAATAGCTTTACATTCCACTACATCCAAACCTTCAGAATCAACATCAAGAAGAGCGGCTTCAAGTGGATCTTCAATCATAGAGGTCTCAAATTCCTCTTGTACGACAAGACCAATCATATCAAGAAAGAAGCAGTCTTCATGCACATGAGGAGTCTTCATCAATTGATTCATATTAAAGGTAACTTGCTCATCGGCCACCTTCAAAGTCAACTCACCTTTTTCCACATCTATCAAAGTTCTAGCCGTAGCTAAAAATAGCCTTCCTAGCAGCAAAGGTAGTTCTCTATCCGGATCAAAGTCAAGTACAATAAAATCAGCCGGAAATATAAACTTATCAACCTTGACTAAGATATCTTCAATAATCCCTTTAGGATAAGACAAGCTTCTATCGGCCAATGGCAAAGTAACTGTGGCAGGTCTAGCATCACATAATCCCAACTTGTTGAACACAGACAAAGGCATAAGATTGACACTAGAGCCAAGATCACACAAGCCATTCCCTAAGAATTTACCCCCAACATGACAAGGTATAGAGAAGCTCCCAGGATCCTTCAACTTAGGTGGAAGTTACTTGATAACATCAGTAAAACTTTTGGTGATTTTGAAAATGCTAATTAATTCATTTGCTTGAGATTCATTTCATCAAAGCTTACTTTCTAATTTTCAGATTTGATAATGAAGATGCCTACCTACGTGAAGACCTTGATTTGATCAGAGATCTTTTAGCTAGACATCTTCTTCAACATATAGAGCAGTAAACTTTTTATTTTATATCAGTTTGTAGTTGTGTGATGACAGTGTTTTGACACTTTCTGGTTGTTATTGTTGATATATTAGTAGTAGGTTGTATGAGTTGTTATTGTATGTATATATAGTAAAGATTGTAGTGCTGGATGTCCTTACCATTTTGTAACGGATAGTGTGGTTTATGAATCCATCTTCTATTCTGTTTATGCAGTTTGAATTCACTGGGTAATACAGAATGTAAATTATGGTATAAAAAAAACTAACCTTTAGACGTCCTAAATTAAGAATTGGGACGTCTAAAGTCCTCCCAGTGGGACTTTAGACGTCCCAAATGACAATTTGGGACGTCTAAAGTTCCTCCAGTCATTTGGGACGTCTTTTCTGACAACACACTATGCCCCCAACATATACGTCCCCTTATTTTGGGACGTTAAAGGTGCCAAATTTGGGACGTTATAGCCCCTTTTTGTAGTAGTGTAGCAAATACTCTTCCTTATAACATGGACTAATAACTCCTTCTTGGAAGTATCTATATCAAGACATAAAGGTGATGGGGAATGGAGGTACTTATACAAGCAATGGATCAAGACAAATAATAAATAAACAAATAAATTAATTAAAGAGATATGAAGAATGACACTTCATGATAGAGCACCCGTTAAGAAAATTAAAACGACTCAATAAGATTCTGTTTATACTTTAAATGTTTTATCTCACAATTTCTTTTGTAATTTATCTTGAAAAAATAATAATTACAAATTTAGAAACATGTGGCATACTACATAGTATCTTATCAAAGTTAATAATTTTATAAAGCTCCCTTAAAATTTTAGTCAATTCTATATAACACCCATAATATTCCAAAATTTAGATTTAACCTCTTAGAGTTCGGAAGTTTTCTATAACTGGCATGAAGTTTAAGGGAGGTTTACAAAATTATTAACTTGCATAGGAAAGTAGTAAGATGCTGTGAGTCTTTTATTAAGCCAATGTGGCATTTCCTGTCAAGAAGATAATGCTGGTAACTTAATGGCAATGGGTCTATGATAAATAAATGAAAACGTTTTATCTAACTTCTATATTTGGAAATGAGGTAATATTTAATTTTCCAAACATATACTATGGATGGTTGAAATCTACTGCTTTTGCCTACCGTGATGCAGAAGTCCTTCTAACCTTGACAGCAAATTCAAAACTCTGCAGAATATTGTTCATCTCATTAGATCTAAAAGCTCTCAAAATATATAAGCTCGCGGGGGGTGACTTAAAGTTCACACATTAACTTACTTTAACTACCAATTTCGCAAGAGATATACAGATCTAGAGCCTGCCTTGGACGCGAAAGAGCCCCTAAATGCAGCTAAGCACAGTCGTTCAAGGGAATCGTTTAAAGATAAAGTGTACCCCTCTTCCCAAAAGACTTTCACAAGATTGAACTTCTTGGGGTCTTGGTAGTCATAAATTGAACCTCAACAATATATTCACAGAGAAACTAGGAAAATGAAGAAATAACAGCTACTCAAAGATTGAAAAACAAAGGGATTTTTCATTTACCTGGAAAATACAGGAAGCACGTTGAAGAGCTATAGGCCGACGACACACCGTAGTTGAGAGGCAGATAGAGAACGATGAAGAAGGCTACAGAATGAGACTGTCGTAACTTGTGAAGAACAAGTGAGGGATGAAGAAGAGTGGGCAGCAGGGGATGAATGAATGAAGAGCAAAAGCAAACTAAGAGAGGAACAGAGACACATGGGAGAAGGAGGCGCGAATTGAAAGCAAAAAGGTAAAGTAATGTGGAGCTCAGTGGCGATAATGGGGAAAGATTCAACAACCGTTCTCATAGAGATGCCCCCCATTAGTTGGATTCACAAAGATCCATGCCGATTACAATGGCAGTTCAACAGCCGAGCTAGAGATGACCAGTGTCAATCCTTAAATGGCTCACGCTGAAGTGCTCATGCTGTAATGTACCATGGCCCATGCATTTCACAAAACTCAATGACAAGTCATGCATACCAAAACATCATACACAACATGAGAGAAGAGTTACTACCTTGATCCTTCCGTGCCTATCCTGGCACCGGTCTCTCCCGAGTAGGGCAAATATCTAATTCTATGGTTCCCAATTAGGGACGAAGTGTCAATTCTCTATTCCAATTCTCAATGACTTCTTAACACTTAGTTTGGTTATCATTATTGCTTTTTTCGTACCTATATATACTCTATCAATAGGTCTAAAGGGTTGGAAGACTATCCCAAAGATCCCCTTTTGAAAAGCTCAAACCTGACATTTTTCACTGAGACACTCGAGTGAAGATGGCCTCACTCGAGTGATATTGTACGGATACTCGAGTGATGGTACGTTCTACACTCGGGTACTAGAGAGTGAACAACAGCAAGTGAATACCTGAGAGCACAAGAAACTTTTAGAGACAAGAACACTCAAGCACAGAGAGCAATACTCGAGTGATAGCCAAATGCTTACTCGAGTACTAGGAAGTGAAGCATAGAAAGTGAAGACCTGAGAGCACAAAAGTCTTCAAGGATAAGGAGCACTCAAGTGGAACACAAAGCACTCGAGTGACGGCTTAATACTCGCAAGTGTTAAGGTGCACTCTTGCCTTTAACCATGGAAGTGCAACATGAAACTGGAAGTAAAAGGGAAAATACACTACAACACTCAAGTGAAACACATTCTCACTCGAGTGATGTTCATCCCGCACTCAAGTGAACCCCAAATCACTCTAGTGATTTTATCAGAAACCAGAAAACGTAGAAAACAGACCACACATCCCAACAATTGCTCAAATGATTCTAATAGTCCCAAACTCTTACTCAAGGCTACTCATACACAAAAACACCCAAGGAATCACATAGAACCATCAAATTACCAAAATCCTATTCCATTATCATGCTTTGGTTTTGGGCAACATAAATATCTGAAATCCAACATCATCTAAACAAGACATTTCAATCCTAAATCCATTATATCTATCCCAAAATCACCACAAGGTACCATTTTCATGCCAATGACATACCAAATACACAATGACACTCATTTTCTAATTCAAGGCGATAAATACCAAAAATTCCAAACTTCATCCAATGGCATGAAACATAGATAAAAGGATTGGTTTTGCTTACCTTATCAACTTTCTCAAAGACACTTCTTGATTCTCCAACTTCTACAATTCCTTATGAGTTCAAATCAACACCAATGGAGAAACTATAACCATCAACATAAAGCTCTGAAGCCAAGGAACAACATTAATGAAATGTGTTTGAGCATTGGAAGCCATTTCCTTACCCAAATTACAAGCTTTCCTTCTTCCCTTTCCTTCAACAATGGCACCGAATGGAGAGAGAAGAGAGAGATGAAGAGAAGTTGAAGATGATAGGGAATGATCACACTATCCCCCCTCAAGTTCTCATGTCAGCCGAAAAAGGGGAAAAGGAGAGAGAGAAAACATTTAAAAATCTTTCTTTTACTTTTCCTCCACTCCTCACACAACCCCAACTTGCCACTTGTCCTCTTCCTATTGCCACTCACACAATAAGTCACCAATCATCTTATCTAATCCCTTTATTAGTTATTTAATCACAATTCTCATTTCCCTTCTTAGTTAGTACTTAATTTTCCATTAATCACTTACTAATTAACTGATAATTTCCATTCTCCCAATTTTCCTGATTATGGCACATTTACCGAAATTGCCACAAAACACCTAATAACTCAGATTTAATTCACAAATCATTCTCAATAATTGTCATTAGCTCTTAATAAAAAATTGTGGCATTACACTTAGTATCACATTCATATTTCAAATACAATTACTTCGCACGGATAAATCACATTTAGTATATATTAAAGTGCAGAACATAAATCCAACAATCTTGGGTTCATACCTTTCACCAATGAGTTTCAAAGGCACACTCGTCCATATACAAGTTCTCATATGATGATTACACAATATCCTTTCGAACACATATCCAAATACACATTCCAACCTATACAACCATGTATACATCCAAACATGTACATTTATCCCAACTACAACGATAACCAACTACCAAATCTACAACCTGAGGAGGTCTTCGCCGCCCTTGGATGCTTACTCTATCCTCGATCCACCTACCCTGTATAAAATGTTGGTAGGGGAGGGTAAGATTCGAGAGAATCTCAATAGGAAATAGATACCAACATGCATACATGATAAATGTTTAATGCATGACATGCTTGCATTACATAACTCATGCTCACATAATGACAAATCTGCAAGCTCAACATTTCAAACAACATACTTATAGCCATAGCATAAATTGAAACAGAGCTTCAATCATTCATATATGTTTAAAATAATCATGCAAAGCAATAATATGTATCAATACACTAGAAAAAATATCAGAGCATGCAAGAGAGGTAAGTTCCCTACCTTAACCCTTTTACGCCTCAAAACGTGTGCCTCATAAAGCGTGCCAACGACTGGGCTCACAACATGGTCCTATATTTCCTAATATAAAATTTAGACACTTCTATAGTGTTTATGGGGTTATATGAGCCTGTTATGAAAATTTACTAAAATGCCCCTAGGGACCTAGCCTGGCCCAGCCTTACCCAGTCCGACTGCACTTTTCCTGAAATTTTTACATGGGCTATTTTGACATATTTTTACCCAAGGAATCTATTTCAAAACTCAGAATTATCAAATTACCAAATTACCCTTCACAACCCCACTTTAAGGTTTTAGGGGCGTTTTCGTAATTATGCTTTTTTAGCCTTTGGCAAAAAAGTGACCAACTGTAACCCCACCTAATTTTCCCTCCTAAACTCAATAGAACCATCAAATCATTGAAAATCCAATTCTAAGGTCAATTTACAACCCTGACCGAAATATATTGGTTTTCTGGGGAAAATTGGGGTTTTGCGATTTCGGCTCGGTAAACGCGTTCTTTTCTACTTCTAACCATTTTATTGATTATTCCACTAGGTCACAACTACCATTTAGTACCAATTTGGGTAGCATAACCCCTAGGCCAACCCATTGGCAAAAATTAAAACGAATGAAAATCCAAAAAAATTTCATCGATTAAATTGTCCACAACGGCCATAATACTCAATATACAAGAATTTGGAAGTTACCTCAAGCTCCCACTAGCTTTTCCTCAATGTGGCTGAAAACCCTAACTCCTCCATACCAAAATATGAGCTTTACAACCTTCAAGAATACCGAATAGAAGTTTAGTAGTAGAGTTATACGCGTTAAGAGCTAAATAGTCGAAGGAATCGGCTTACCTTGTGAGATTTCTTCCCTTTCTCTCTCTAGATTTTCTCTCACTTTCTCTCTCTATTTCAGCTACTCTTCACGTCATCAATAAGAAGAAGATGAAGATAGAAATGTTAAATACTCCATGCTTATGTCATCTCCTTAATTGCTTATGTCATAATTCCCATTTTCGAATTTTTCAAAAATTCTAGCAGATTTTCTGTCCATACTTTGAAAAATCATAACTAATTCTAGAAAAATTGAATTAGAGTGATTCCAAAGACTGTAGAACCCTTATTGAGTCTATTTTCAAGAAAAAATATAGCCTTTTACTATTTAGAGGAACATCATTCCCAAATTTTTAATCTTTACATGTTCCAGAAATTTCACAATTTTTCTATGCTGAATACAAAAATTCATAACTTTTTGTATGTATCTCTAATTGAGTTACATGACCTATCAAATTAAATCTTGGGATGTCTATTTTCATCCTGTAAAATTTCATAAGTTTTTCTCATGATTTGGGCATACAACATCATATGGAAAGCTCACTACCTCATAGGCGATTTCACCAAAAACGTAATTACTTTCTCCAAAATTCACCATTTTACTTTCTTTAATATCCCAAATATATAAGAATCAAAAGGGAATAAATTTGGGATCCTGCTAATCTGAGGCTTAGCAGTTCACTTATTTCAAGCTTATTCTCTAGTCTCAAATCTCAAAATTCGGGGTATTACAACAGGAAAAGAGAAAGTCAAAGTGTCAAATCACTTTTAAGGAAGACCAAGGTCAAACTTGAACCTATACATATAAGATTAATTGGTTAACATTCTCCCTTCCTTTTTATTGAAGTAATTCAGTCAAGCCCCAAGGGAAAGAGAGTGAATTTAATTTAAGCAATTGTATACCTATTGACAAGCCAAAAAGAAAGAAAAGAAGAGAGGAAGAAAAGTCAACAAATCTTCCATTTTGACTCAACTTGGAATGTTGACCAAAAAGAAAGATTTCAAGAGGAAATTGGTCAACATAATTCCCTCCTTTTTTAATATTACTTTTGGCCAAAGCCAAGAAGAGAGAGGGAAGGAATGAATCTTAAATTAACCCAACCCACCTTAGTTAATTAATTAGCAAACTTTTCAAGAAACCATAACAACTTGACACCTCACCTCCTCATACTCTCTTAGGCTCATTTTCGACCAAGTATTCAACAAGGATGAAGATTAATAAATCAAACATTGCATTCTCTCATACACTCACTTAAAATTTGGTAAAGGCAAGAAAAAAAGAAAAAGGAAAGAGAAAGGTGAACTTGAAGAATCAAGAAGCAATATGAGAGATCTTGTCTCATTTTCACCTTATAAATCACTTTTCTAGCCCTAGATGCCTTCTTAAACATTGTTCCTTTCTCTAAGAGCTACAATTATATGGTTTTTTTCTCAAAGGAAAGTAGTTTGAGATACCAAGAAAGTGGTGAAGTTGAAGAAACCAAGAACAAGCCGTAGAAAGTGAAAGAGGTGAGTCTAAGCTTTAATTTGAACCCAATATCTTGTGGTTTGATTTAGTTTTATAGATTTTATGGGCTTCCCTAGTTTCCATCAATATGGCATTTCTAGAGTTTCATGTAGCTATGATCATGAATAAGATGATATATGATGTTTAAATATGATACTAGAATAGTTTAGTGATAAAATTGCCAAGTTCATGATTGTTGGTGTGGGGAGCTCGTTTCAACTAGGTGCAGGGCAATGGGGAGAAGTGTGATTTTGATGAATTCGAGGTCAACAATGGATTCTACATAAACAATTGTGTGGGAATAGCCTATAGTTATGATATTGGATGAAATGGATTAAAATTCTTAAAATTAGAATTTGAGGTTATTAGGGTTAAATGCTACGAGATTTGAGGTAGGTTGATTGTGGCTTCTTTTTTACTAACGAAATGTTTTCCAATGGTCATGATATTTTCCCGAATGATAGTAGACATGCTAAGTTCTTATTTGATATATAATATGTGGCTTTTGGATTAGTACATTGGTAGATATGACTTGTTAAAGTTAGGCATTGAATCTAGAATGAATTTTGTGGCAATGAGGATTGATTGAGGATTCTAGAGCTGTTTGCATATAATTGGTAGTAGCAGGTACTTTTCCATTAAAATAGACTTCAATAGTTCACATAAGACTTTTCCCTTGTGAACACAGAAAAGCTATCATGATGCTGTGGAAGTGAATACGGTGAAAGCTGTTGTTGTTTATGCTGTTGTGAACACAGTGAAAGCTGTCTTGATGCCGTGGAAGTGAATACGGTGAAAGCTGTTATTGTTTATGCTGTTATAAATACAGTAGAAGCATTCATTTTATGACTTATGAGTCACACATTATTGTAGAAGATAAATACAGCGAAAGCTGTTGTGATACTCGTCACGCATCAATGTGGAAACTGTTGTAAATGCTATTGAGAATTTGTCACTAAGAATGTTATCTTTACTATAGATGCCTTTATGTTATTGCTTTGTGATAATTGCTTACATGCCTTGTTTATTATATATCATATGATTGATATTGTTACTACTGAGAATCCTATGAATCTCACTTTTTTCATTACTAACCTACAGCTAGGGTAGATAAATGAAAGGTTTTATGTTGGTTAGAGTTTGTGGCTAGGAGATTAGTTTTATGTTGGTTATTAAATGTTGGGATAATTGTATATGTAAATATAGAACGATGTAATAGACTTATATAGATATCTGTAATCCCTGTTTAAAAATGGACAAATATGCCCTGTAGGCTATTATAATTAAAGATTGAAACCTAAGAGTCATCGAGAATTTTTCTATATACTCTGATATTTATGAATGGAACCAAACTGCACAGGCCAAATATATTCAAAGGTTGAATGTGAGATAGTATTAAATAGATTATGAAAAGTTTTTGAAAACCCACTTTATCACAGGACCGAACCTTATCTTGAAGTTGGGACTTTCAATAAGCTTTGAATTGTTTGTTGGTCTCCAACTTGATCAAATAACACATTTTTTAACTATAATTATGGCTATTAAGGTAGGGGGTTACAGTTTTCATCAGCCTAAACTTACAAAACAACCAAAAACCAAGACAAAACCAACAATAACAATAACAACACCATCATATAGCACAAGTGGATTAAGTTTATGAGATTACCTCTTGATTTCACCACTTTCACTATCTAAGTCACCCTTATCCTCTCTCTCTCTCTCTCTCGTCTCTCTTGATTTAGCTTGCTAACCATAGATTTCAAGGAGAAGATGTTAAAGGAAGTTCTAAGGAGTTTGGAAGGCAAAATCACTTGATTTCAAGCTTACATACCTTTGATCTTGCTTCTTGAAACCCTATGTTTTCCAAGCTCTCTTCAACTCTCCCTCTCTCTATTTGGTTTCAGCTGAACGAAAATGAAGCTCAAGAAAGAGATAAAAGGTCTTAGATATTATCCTCTTTATCTCTCCTAAATCACTATATTATTTTGCCAATTTCCCATGTACTTTGCTTTATGACTTGTTATTTAATTACTTGGCTCTAATTCATTCCATATAGCATCATCTTTATTCAATCAATTATTCCCTTTGCCTCATGTTAAAAAGTGATGTAAATGGAGGACCCAAAATAACTAAATTGGCTTCTTGAAATATCATAATATTGCCTCTTCAAATGTTACAATATTAGTCTACAATTGTTGAATTTTCAAATTCATTTACTTGGCTATAATTAATTCTTCTTGAATTAATACGGACAACGCAAATTATTTTCCTTTCTTGCTCCCTACTTCAACAAAAATTTATCCCAATTAAAGGGAAAAACATATGGCTTCTTTCTTTATTGGTTAAATGACCATTTTGCATTTATATTTTTTTTCCATTTTCGCACTTTGATGGAAATCTGGGATAATTTTCATCAAATTTTGAAAAATTCATATCTAATTGTACAGATGTCCAATTGGCATGGTTCCAAGGCTATGTGACCCTTATTAAGTTTATTTTTAAGGAAAAATATAGCCTTTAGCCAATAGAAGCTTATAATTCCTAGAATTTCCATTTTTGGATGCTGTCACAGAAACTTGCCAGTTTCATTGGGCTAAATTTAAAAATACACAACTCCTTGTGTACAGCTCCAAATGACTTATATGACCTATCAAGTTAAATCTTTACAAGTCTACTTTCATTATTGAAAATATCATAGGCATTGGACATCATTAGCCTATTTAAAAATATCACACAATAAGACTGATATACAGGGAAACTCACTGGCAGTAAATTTAAATGTTTACAATTTGTGTTCCAAACATAATCATTTGTGTTTGATCACTAATTGTCTTGTTTTGTTATTCCATATGCTCTTTACTTCACCTTTTTATTCCTTTTAATATAAGGATTTTTTGGTGAATAAAATTTGGTATGTTATATTCAGCATTCAAGATACAACATATATATCAATCACAGGACACGCTGGTCCAATACAACATAGTTGGAATATAAGATTTTATAGCCTAGGGTCACTGTCTTATGCCTTGGGTCACTGACAGGCACGACTCTAAATGCATAATGGTTTATTGGCATTAGGACACACTAGTCCAAACAGGTCTTATAACCTCGAGACACACTGGTCCCACATTGATCCCATATATTTGTGAAACAAATATAATCAATGGTAAAAACATACATGTTGAATAATACATATTATTTGAGAGAGAAAAAATTACTATCTGATTCTCTTTCTCCTAATTTACCTTTACCTACACACTTCTTCTCGGATCTTAGGTAAATATCAAATCCTATAATTTAGAATGCATAACTAGATGGGTCATTACCTATTCCAATTTTATTGACATAATGAAGATTAGGTTATTCTTGACCCATCCCATATTCTAGTCTTTTATTTTAACTTTTGTTGGTTATATTTAATACTTCTCTTGTGTGCTATATCTAATGAATATCTAATCTAAGACATACTGTATATCTCCTACCCTTGAAATATAGGTAAATTCCATAATTCACGACCAATCTGATGGTCTCAAGATTCTTTCCAGTTTTGATACCTAAATTTTAAAAATTCTTAACTTACTCTCTATATATCTAATTAATGCATTCTATGACTCATTTAAAAGCTTGAGATGTGTACTATAGAGCTATAAAATTTCACAACCATTGGACAAGGTTTGACTAGTCAAAATAGAATTCAAAGCAACTTGACTCCCTGGAAACTCAATTCTAGCAGCATACTTACATAACCTTTAATTCAAATTTTTGAATTCTCAATCCAGTTTTTCTAAAATGACTTGGGGGTTTTAGGCGAAGTTTCCATTTTCAATTCCAATACTTCCAAAATCACTTGCTCACCTTCTTCCTACAGAATTTTGCATTCTAAACTCATTGGAAACATCAAAATTAGCAAAAAAGCATACTTTCCCTTGCCTTGATCTAGCCTAAACATGACTTATAGCCTGTTTGGTTCGATTACATGCTAATCCTGATTACATTGATCAGTTCTAGCAATATAATCGTGATTACATCAAACGATGTAATCAGAATTACAAAATGTAATCCTCTTTACGTTACATAAGCCCAACCAAACACTATAATTGCATGTAATCCTAATGCAATAGAGCAATTATAGTGTTTGGTTGGGCTTATGTAACGTAAAGAGGATTACATTTTGTAATTTTGATTACATCGTTTGATGTAATCACGATTATATTGCTAGAACTGATCAATGTAATAAGGATTACATTGCTAGAACTGATGCAAACATCTTATAATCAAGTGAAAATAACATTATTGCCATTGCAATTTTTTAAATTGACCAAAGTGCCCACTCATATATGCTATTAAATATTAAATAATTTTAATTACCACCATTAAATATTAAGAAAATAATTAATAGTATAGAAATTTAAGAAATATTCCCCAATTAAAAATTTTAAAAAAATTGTATTCCACCATTAAAAAAATATTACAATATCTCATTCAATAATATTCCCATCTTTAAATGTTAAAAAAAATTAACATGAACTCACCCTATATACACTAAATAATATTTCCACCATTAAATATTAAAAAATTACTATGAATCTAACTTGTACACCACACAGAATGAAAAAAATTATCATGAACCTAATGTGTATATTATTATATGTGTAGATAGGGGTAATTTTGTCCCTTGCTGTATTATTCCCATATATTCTCATATTCAATGTAATCTAACCAAACATTTTTATGTATATGCATCTTCTTTCTCTAATAACAAACCAAATAATTCATGTAATCATCATTACATTATATTATATTACATTACATTTCATTGCATTACCTCCAATTCTGTTAACCAAATGAACACTTAGGGTTAAACATAGTGACTTTGCACCTTCTATTCACAAAACTTGCTCTACTTCTTCTCTATCATGCTCAAACTTCTTTTAAAATCATTTTCAAATGTTCATATAATTAAAATCCTAAGGTTACCTCTTAATAAAAATTAGGGCAGCATATCTTCACCAAGAATACTTAACCAAATTTCATGACACTTGATTAAAAACAAAGCTTATGCCTACCTCTTTCCTTTGCTATCACCAAACTTGATTTGTCCAACTCCCTCACCTTCTAGACTGCACCAACCACCTGTTATGAAGAAATTGAAACCATAGAAATGTTGCTCTTGATAAGAGGAACAAAGTTTATGAAGGCACTTGGAGCTAGAAATGGAGTCGTATGGGTGAAAATGGCTTAAGAACACTTACATCTATTTCTTGTTCTTTATCTCTTCCAAACCATCACTTTCTCTTTCTCTTTTCTATTTTATGTTTTTCCTTTTTTGACTGACTTTGAGATGAATGAGAGTGAGGGAGTGTTCGTGATTAAATGGATACATATGTGTGAGTACTTGGCTATAAGGTGCCCATGTGTCCAAGTGTTGACCAAGCTCTTTCTCTTCCTTGCTCATATGTCTTGACCGACTTTGCTTCCTAAAAAGGTAAGGATAGGTGTAGTGAATAATCTCTCCCTTTCTCTTGGTGTACTTTTGGGCGTTCTTTCTTAGTAAAAAGGTGAGAAAATATTTTGGTTTAAATTCGCTCTTCTTGTTTTCTTTATTGCTTGGCTAAAATAATTTACTAAAAAGGAGGGAGTGTATTTGGCCAAGTCTTACATGTTGCATGTGTGTGTGAGGGACGGTTTGGGGAGCATTCCAAATGAAATGAAAAATGGGCAATTAATAATGAACATTTATGTGAAGAATGCTTAGGTGGAAACTTGTTATGACTCCTTATTATCAATATCCAAGATTGCTCTTTCCTTTTCCTTCTTGGCCTAAAATCACGCCACCTAGCTACTTTATGGAGCCCATGGAGTCTTCTTTGCTATACTCCGTCTTCATGATAAATCATAATTTTTTATTCAATTTAGAACTATGTTAGGCTTTGTACACTATTAAATTATAGATACAAAAATTGGGTAGTTTCCTTCAACTAAGAAGAAATAAATTCCATACTTAATGCACCCAACTCCTTGGAGGGTCGTTGCCTACATTTTTCCTTAATTATTCAAGGCCTTTAATTCCCCAAATTAATTCTAACTCAATTTAAATTTTCTTTTTGGGAAAATTTATTCTTTGGCTAAATTTCATGATGTTACAATTCTCCCATCATGAAATAAATTTTATCATAAAAATTCGATACATACCTTAAGGCATAAATTCCAGATTGCTTTCCTAAGAGATAATCCTTTCTAGGCCACTTTCACAAATGTTATGCTTTTGTGTCTAAGCTGTCTCTCCTTACAATCAATAATTCACTCCAGCTCAACTTTATATGTAAGATTGTCTTACACATTAATGTCTTCATACTCAATTACATGTTCAAGGTCTAGTTGCAATTTCTTTAGTTCTGAGACATAAAAGACATTATTTAGCCTGACCAAATTTAGGGGTAATGCTATCCAGTATGCCACTACTCTGACTTTCAATAATATTTCAAAAGGACCAATATACCTAGGGCTCGGCTTATTTGTTTTTAGTGTTCTACCAATACATGCGTGATAGGTGAAACTTTTAAAAATACATGATCATTAACCCTAAATTCCAGAGGTCTTCTACTCTTATCGGCATGTCTTTTCTGCCTACTCTGTGCCTCAAGGAGACTTTTCTTAATAATTTTTATTTTTTCTGTAGTTTGGTCAACTAGGTCTGGCCCATACAATTTTCTCTCATTTAATTATGTCCAATAAAGAGGTGACTAGCACTTCCTCCATATAATGCTTCATACAGGGCCATTTGAATACTCACATGATAATTGTTGCTGTAAGCAAACTCAATGAGTAGAAGAAAATGATCCCAACTTCCCATGAAATCCAATACACACACTCTCAACATATCTTCTAGCATTTGTATGGTTCTCTCCATTTATCAATCGATATGAGGATTATAGGCTGTACTAAATTTCAGTTTAGTACCCAAAGCTTCATGTAAAGATTTCCGAAATTTTGAAGTGAATTAGGGGTCTTTGTCATATATAATACTACTTGGTGTACCATAGAGTCTAACTATCACCTTTATATATATTCATGCTAGCTTATCAGGAGAATAGGCAGCGTTGATTGCTATGAAATGAGTTGACTTCGTAAATTGGTCAAAAATTACCCATATTGCGTAATAGTTCCTTTTTCTGGGTAATCCTATCACAAGATCATTAGTAATGCTCTCCCATTTCCACTTGGGAATCTTAGGACTTTGTAGAAGTCTTTGTGGTCTTTGATATTCAACTTTAACTTTTTGATATGTGAGGCAACATGCAATGTATTTGGTTACATCAACTTTCATTCCTGGCCACCAGTACAAAGACTTTTGGCTGTAATACATCTTGACTCCTCCTGGGTAAAGAGTATACTTACTCTGGTGGTATGCTTTTTCTAAGATTTTTAGTCTCAATCAAGTCTTTAGTGGAACATATATTCTCTTCTTATATCTGACCAGTCTACTAGGGAAAGATTATACTCTTAAGTTTCCCCTTGCTCAATCTTACTCCTGATTGACTTTGCTCACTCATCCTGTACTGAGCTTCTTCAATTTTAGTTCTTTGATTGATTTCTTCTTGACTAACACTGTACTATTAAGAAGTATCCTATTTAACCAATTCAAATCTCTAAGTCCTTCTAATAGTTTCTGTTCCTGATTTATCATGACTCTCATCTACACCATTTTTCAACTCAAAGCATTAGCTATGACATTCACTTTACTTAGATGGTATCCGATTTAAAGGTTGTAATCTTTTATCAATTCCATCTATCTTCGTTGTCTCATGTTCAACTCTTTTGATCATGCAAATCTTTGAGACTCTTGTGGCCGTAGTACAGTTCTAGGTCGTATCATAGAGATAATGCCACCATATTTTCAAAGCAAAGACAATTGCCACAACCTATAAATCATGTGCGGGATAATTCATCTCATAAGGCTTCAGTTGTCGAGAGGCATACGTTGCCACTCTGCCCTATCGCATTAAAACACATCTCAATCCCTACTTACTGATATCACTGTAGACCGTATAAATCAAACTCAAATTTGTAGCAATTAACACTGGTATGGATGTTAGCCTCTCCTTCAGCTTTAAGAAGTTACTTTCACATTTATCATCCTATGTAAACAATTGATTATTTCAAGTAGCTTTGTCAACTACATGGTGACTCGAGAGAGGTTTTAAATGAACCTTCAATAATAACCAGCTAGACCAAGAAAATTGCATATCTCTGTGACAATTTCAAGCCTATTCTAGTTTAGTATTGCTTCCACTTTATTGGCATATACCAAGACCCTATCCGTGAGACAACATGGCCTAAAATTTTGACCTCTGAAAGCCAAAACTTGCATTTGCTCAACTTTGCATAAAGTTGCTTCTCCCTCAAGTTTCCTTGTACTATTCTCAAGTGCTCTTTATGCTCTTCTCTATTTTTTGAGTATATCATAATGTCATCAATAAAGACCACTACAAACTGCCCTAGATATTGTCAAAATTTCTAATTCATGTAATCTATGAATACAGTAGGTGCATTGGTCAGTCCAAATGACATTACCAAAAATTAGTAGTGCCTATACTTGGTTCTGAAAGTAGTCTTTGACACATTATCTGCTTTTACTCGTAATTGATGGTATCCTAACCTCAGATCAATTTTTAAGAATACATAGGAACCAGACAGCTGATCCAGAGACCATCAATTCTAGGAAGTGGATATTTATTATTGACAGTTTCCTTATTAAGTTCTTTAGAATTGATACATAATCTCAGGCTTTCATCTTTCTTG
Organism: Inga laurina; assembly: GCA_963855925.1. Lineage (NCBI taxonomy): Eukaryota > Viridiplantae > Streptophyta > Magnoliopsida > Fabales > Fabaceae > Inga > Inga laurina. Next base: position 19,842,232 of record OY979710.1, read on the forward strand.
TTAACAAATAGCACCAGAGCACCCCATGGCGAGACACTGGGTCATATAAACCCTTTTTCCACATAGCTCATCAATCTACTTCTTTAACTCCACCATTTCTTGGAGCTATTATGTTTGGGGATTTATATGTTAGTCCAGCTCCAGGCATGATTTCAATTACAAACTCTGCTTCCCTTCCCTCGGTTAGTCTACTATGTCTTCTTGAAATACTTCAAGGAATTCATTCTGCATAGGTATATTCTCAAGTGTTGTTTCTGCTTCAGCCTGTATTGAGAAGAATGCAAAATGCCCTTGGTATCCCTTATGTAAACATTTCTTAGCTTGAGCAACTAAGAGAAAGTTCAAGTAATCATTCGCACTATTTCCTTTTTGCAAATATATGCAATCCTCTTATTTTCACTGTCTAACAACAAATTATTTGTTGTCAACCAATCAAAGCCCTAGTATAACTTCAAGTTTGTGAAATGGCAGACAAATTAAATCTACCATAAAATGGTGTCCTTCAACATTCACTAAACAATTCAAACAAGCACTTGTTATGGCAGTTTTAATACCTATATACATCGACACAACTAAATTACTTGGTAGTTCATGAATATTCAAACCTAAGCATCTAGCACAATTAAATGCAAAAAGAATGGCTAGTACCATAATCAAAAAATGCTTGTACTACATTACTATTGAGTCGAATTGCACCTTGGATCATCTCGGTTGATTTTAGCTCCTCGTCATGTGTCATGGTGAACACCCTACCTTGATTTATAAGTATGGGCTCGGCTAGTTACTGTTTACAATTACTAGCATAATGGCCTAGCTTTTGACAAACATAACAGATTATCTAACCATTCGTGCAAGGTCTACCACCATGTGGTTTGCCATAGCGAGGGCATAGTTGTGGTGCTGAAGGTCCTTGAAAACTATGGTTCTTTAGCTAAAAAAATCTTCTATTGTCCCCTCTGGGCAAGAACCCTAAGCTGTTTTGCTTGTAAGTAGAATTCCCAGGGCTTGAACTTCCACAAATTTTCACAATTTTTGGCCAAATACAAGTTTATCATATTGCTTTTGGTAATTCGACATACCTATACATCTTGATTAAATACAATCAATTACTTGGAGACTAACTTCTCATTTAGTTCTTCCTTTAACACTCTTACCAACATGTCAGAACTCCATCTCTTATCGTCCTTATATCTCTGATAGGAAGAATATCGAGATATATAGGCATATGAACTTAGATAGATACTCGTCAAAAGTTTCATGACTTGCCTATTTGAGTTACAAGAATTATGCCTCTTTTTCAATTATGACTAACCTTAGAAAGTACTTTTCATTAAACTTGTCATTAAATAATTCCTAAGTAATAGGAATATTTAGAGCCTGTAGAATTAACTCTGATTCTTCCACCATCAATTAGCATCTCCTTCCATTTTGTAGATGGCCATTTGAGCTTTCATTTCTATGGGTACTTCATCACCTTGAGAATTTTCTCTAGTCTAACAATTTAGGCTTTGGCCATATGAGGGTCAAACCTTCCTTTGAATACTAGAGGCTGATGTTTACAAAATCACGTGATCTAGAATTGTAGATTTTTCAACATCCTTAGCTAGTTTATTAGGATCATTATAAGGTCCTGGGAACTATTCTTGTTGCTCTTGTTATTGTTGTTTTTGCTGCTATAGGTGTTGTTGTCATTGTTGTTGTATCTCTTCCTACCATACATCATTATTTCTTTTTTCCCTATCCTCATTCTACCTGCTCTAAACTTCTCTTAACTCCTCCCTAAGCCTATAGATTATGGCTTTCTGTTTAGACAGCATGCCCATTATTTATTGCATAGGATCAAGTGGATTTCTTTCTCCATCATTACCTGGTCCTATCCTTCTCCTTCCTTGCACATTAACTATCACTTATTTTCATTATTAAGAGAATGATTCATCGTTAATATCACATCAGATATATATAAATATTCCTTAAATTTCAAAACCAGCAGAAAACAAGAATATATATCATTCCACACAATCATATTACACTGGACACAGTAGTGATTACAATATCATTACAGGGAAAGTTTATAATAGTATAACAATCACGACATATAGTCATTTACATATGCTCAATGAAAGCAGTTAAACTATAAGGGCCATGCTCTGTAATCTCATTCATCTTCCTTATCCAAAAGGTAGTTTTGGGAAAGAAACCCAAAGTGGTCCATACCCACACTTCATCAGGCATCGGCAACTTGTAAATATCTCTATCCTAGTATTACATAGATACCTCCTCCATAAATGCTAGATATTTTCCTAGCATGGCATCATCATCAATCCTAGTTTTTTCATATATCTCATTTATATATCCCTATAGTATAGGGTGAGGATCCAAACCAAAATCTAACTCAATATCATAATCCCTAAAATTAGCAGCAGAATCTTGTGCTATCTCTTCTACCTCTAGGTTCCCATTATCTCCTTAGAAGAATCCCCACCAGCTACCAATGTCTCCATCTCTGGGGCTCAAACCCTTTTCCTCCAAGTATGTCTCATTGTCACTTGTTCTTTTCAAGAACTTTAAAATTTGGGTGTTACCCTAGTTTGCCAGTTTTCATTAGTTAACTTCCAAAATTCACAACTAAATCCAGAGAACTCCAAATGAGGTCGTTCAAAGCCCTATGTGAAGCTCTCTTAACCTCTTTAAAGTAAAAATATAAGCCAATGCCAATAGTTGGGGCTAAAATCCAGAAATCCTTGACCAACCTTATTGGTCCAGAATTCATTCCAGATTCAATGATTAAAACTTTGAAAATTCATAACTTACTTTCTAGACATCCAATGAATGCATTCTATATATCAGTTTAAAGTTTAGGATGTCTTATAACAACTTGTAAAATATCTCAGGTGTTAGCCGTCTAGCTTTAGCGCAAGCATACGGGTCGCAAGTAATATAAAAAGATCGTTCCCACGAGGACTATGACAAAAATGAATTAATTATCTCAATTAAGTTATCAATCAGGTTAAGTGAGAATATTTTGAAAGAAATTTTATACTCAAAAAATTAATTAATTAAATCGAGAACTTCAAGACAGGAGAAACCTAGGATTATCTATCCCCTATTTATTTCATGAACTAATTGATTTACCCCCAATAAGCAATAAAACGAAGATATGTATTTGCCTAAGATTCAAAAACATTTGATAACGCTCTCTCGAGTCAAAACCAAATATTTATCCTAATAAACTAATCAATCTCTTATATTAATTTATAAGGACTAACTTTAAACACCAATCTTAATCTGACAATGCTAGGTTAGTAACTATATCTCTATGATACTAACAAACCATCCGGTTAATGTACCTAAACTTCAAGTCTAACATGATTTTACCCAAGTTCTACAGTTAAATTATCTTTCTCAAGATTAATTTTAAATGAACAAGACAACTAAATGGTGATCAGACATTTAGAGGTATTAAGAGCAAGATAAAATCAATACAAAAACTCATTCATTGCAAAAAGAGAGTAAATAAATAATTCAATCCATAAATAGGTTCAAGAAAATCCTAGAACGAGAAAATTAGCTACTCATGTTCATCATAATCAAATCACAAAAATAGCAATAAAACATTCCAAATAGTCCAGGATAAACACAAAGGAGATAAAGAGACCACGTCACTACTATCTCCAGGCTATAGTGAGTCGCTGACGCCTTGCCTTTTGGTTCTCACCATCTCCACTTCAGCGTTCTGTTGTGTCTCTCCTCTCGGATCTGTCAGCTGTCTCTCGTCCCTGCTGTCCTTTGGTTTTCCCCTTCCTCCCTGTGCGTCTCTGCTCTCACATATATATAGGCTTCCTTGCATGCTGTTCGTGATTTCCATTTTTTCTTGATATCTTCTATCATAATTCATATGGGGTCCACGGTGCTATCTCAATTTCTTAAAGATGTGATATCTAATATATGTTGCTCAAATCATCTGCATCTCATATATTCGTTTTGACTTTTCCTTATGGGACCGATGTTTTATTTTGCCTTCAAATTGCTTTTCTATCTTCCAATATCTTTCATATGGCTTTATCCCGTGGGGTCCACGTTTTGGCTTGATTTGTTGAGTTGTTTTATCTGCTTCTTACCTTCTTCCTTCAATTAGATATTATATATATATATCTATATTATAGACGTAGATATATATTATATCATTCTCCTTTTAATCTCCTGCAAAATAGGATTGGATATGAGGAGATTTTCTGTTAAAATTTCTTATTATTCTATCATTAACAAAAAGATAGAAAAATGTATAAAAGATAATAAAATAGACATAAAATATTAATAAATCCAGTGAATATATTCAAAATATATACCTATTTAATTATAAAATATATACTTATCATCAGCCATTGGATTAGATTTAGGCATTCAAAATCTCGCTACAAACAATCTGTCTCCCAGAAAATGCAATCTAGTAGCACTATTCGTAAGTTAGAAAATTAAGGTTTTCTTACATAATCACCCAAAAATCATAACCATATCTTAACCCTATACAATTTTTCATGGAGAATCCAGATTTAACCTTAAACTTGCTAAAATAAATTTCTATCCTATAGTTCTGCACCTAGTCGAATGAAACCCTAACTTACCACAAGTTGGTTTCTTGCAATCACAACCACAAGACTCATTATATATTATCACTAAACCTTATTTAACATCATGATCATGCTCTAAACATTATAAAACCCTAAGTTTAACATTTCTAAAAAATAAAGCAGCACCATAACATGACAAAAACCTAACCAAATCTCAAGATATTAGGTTCAAATCATAGCTTGAGCTTACCTCTTTCCCTTGCTATGGCTCTTTCTTGATTTCTCTAACTTTAACACTTTCCTAGAAACTCAAAACACCTTTCCTTGAGTAACAAAAACCATAGAAATGTAACTCTTAGTGAGAGGAACAATGTTTGTGAAGGCACTTAGAGCTAGAAAGGTGATCTTAAAGGTGAAAATGGATCAAGATCACTTACCTTTTTCTTAGCTCTTCAAGTTTGCTTCTTAATGTAATGCTATAAGTTTATACAGTTTAAAACATGACATGAAGTTAAACCAAAGAACAAAAGCATTTTTCATACCATTGGGGTCCTGACTTCAATACAGGGTCCCATCCTGTACTTAAGTGGGTTTTCAAAAAATTTTCAAAACTTTTTTCAAAGTGGTCACAAACTGGTTTGTGAGTTTAGTATAGCCCATTCATTTTATTTTCATTTCTTAATATCATAGTGTTGCCAAAATGTTTTCTACCAGAACCCACTTTGAGTTAGTTAATTAATGAGCCCTAAGTGCTTGATTGCCACTATTCATCATCAGTATTCATAGGATACATTTACACATCTACTGGTACTGCCAGTACTAGACTAACTACGTTTACATATACAACATGTACAGATGTCCAAAAGTAGATAATCAATAGGACTGTAATTCTAGGTTTTGCCCTTTACTTGCTCATGGTTACCTTTTTCCCTGCTGAACTACCAGCTTGAGCTGTAAATGATATTATTGGAAAGAGTGAGATTCAAAAGAATCTCAATAGTAACAAATATCACCTCAAATAAAATGCTTATATGAAACATGTCATGCCAACCAAGGTTATCATACAAGTAGCATATTCAACATTCAGAGATAATTCACAATGTAAGCACCAATTTTAGATATGCAAATAGCATAAAGTTTATGTAAATTCAAGGACAATCATCCCTTGCCATAGCACTGGCATATTCTACTGGGCCTGAGCCCTTTTCGTTTGAATGCTTTAAATTCACATTGGTATAGACATACATATAGCATAACATATAATATATGAGGGACAAGTTACTACCTGATAGTATTTCCAACTCCTGACCTCAATTACCATTCCTCGGTTGCTTTGAGCAAATGTTGAATCCTATAGATTATAATTTACGGATGAGTTATTACTTATCCAAGTTCTATAATAATTCAAGGCAATTGGGTTGGTTATCATTTAGGAGATGAATTAAAGGTCTTTGTGTAATTAATGAACCAACAACAACTTTAAGTGCCTCACTTTAACCCTTAAAGTCCTTAATTATTACATGCAAGCCATTATGTTCTAAATTTCGCATAAGACATAAAACTGGTAGATTTTCCTCTATACTTTGAAAAATCATAACTAATTCTAGAAAATTCCATAATTATTCCCCCTGCCACCAATTTCTGTCTAGAATTAATAATCAACTTCAATCAACCATAACTTTTTGTGTCCTTATCTAACTGCTACAAATTACACATCAAATTAAAAATTATTGTGTCTACTTTATTTCTGGAAAATGTCATGGCCATTAGATTTCATCTGGATAGACAGAAACACATCACAACCAATCAGCCATAATTATCCTTCAAGAATCATTGCTTAACTTTAACAATTTATAACTCTTAATATGTTGACCCTTAATATATTGACCCAAATTGAGCAAATTATATGTTAAATTAAAGGTTGACATATCTACTTCTGTTCTAGAAAATATTAGGGTCATTAGATAAATTTTAGTCATTGAAAAACATGCCAAATGCAGACTGCCTTCACAAACAAAATTTTTGGCAGCATCAATACCAAACTTCCAATTTTCAAACATCATTTCCAATTTATCCAAATTCAAAACCACACCATATTCTCACACAATTTTTCATGATGAATCCATAGGTGACCTTAAAATTACCAAAATCAAGCCCCTTCCCTTAGTTCTATTATGGCAAAAAATAACAAAGAAAAAACAACAATCCACAAGCTTCCAAAATTTTCCATAAAACTAGTCCATATGCATCATTTAACCCTATATTTAACCATTTGAATGATCAAAACACCATTAAACCCTATATAATCAAGGCTGGCCAAAAATTAGGGTTTCAAACCAAAGATCACAAGACTCAACCAGACCACATAATCTATGGTTCAAAAGGAAGCCCTTACTCACCTCTTGCTTCTTCTAGGCTTGGTTCATGAATTCTACAACTTTTGGTTTTGGAAAATGACTCAAGACACCTCGTTTCCAAAAACAAAAACCATAGAGTTAAAGCTTAGGATGAGCGGAACAATGTTCATGAAGAACATTTGAGGTAGAAATGTGAGGAATGGGGTGAAAATTAAGGTTGAAGCTCTTACCTTTTCCTTTATTCTTCAAGCTCTTTTTTTTCTTTCCTCTTCTTGAGTTGGATGACTTGGGGCTACTGGAAATGAGGGAATGATATTGATTTATTCACTTATTCCCTCTTCCATTGTGTGGCCATGAATTAAAGATAGTGGGAAAGTTAGTGAGCTATCACTTGTAGATTGCTTCTTGAACTTGTACTAGGTTAATTAATCTTATTAGGATTAAATTAAAGTGGACATTTTCTCTCCTTTATTGGCCCTACTTCAGCCAAAAATGAAAGGGAGGAAAGAAGAAATAGCTTTGTCTAATGGTTTATAGCTTTATGTACAAGGGGAAGCTTAATAGGCAATGCCCACTTGGGTAAACAATTTTGACTTCCCTTCTTGAAATCTAGTTTGGTTAGCTTAACCAAATGAACCTTTGGTTGGACAAAAAGCAATTATATCCTCTTCCAATATGCCTTCTTGACCGAAATTAGAGGGTGAGAAAAGAGGAAATATGTTACCGAATGGTTCTTAGCTTCTTGTACACAAGGAAGCTAATTAACTAATGGTTGCTTAGCTAACTTATTTATCTCCCTTTTTCTTCTCTCTGTGACCAAAATTTTAATCAATTTGGGAGGGAATTAATTTTCTTTTTGAGCTTCATAATTACTTCATATCATGCTTGACACATCTTAAAGGAATTACATATTTTCCTTTATTAATTGAACAGTTTCTTTACAAATTTCCCAAAGCAATTTCTAACATTAATTACACTCGCTTTTGGGATATTTACTCATGTATAAATTTTGGGCTATTACACTTTCTCTTTCCTTTTCTTTTTCCTCTTCTTTTTCCTTCTTGGCCGACTTTTGGAGTGTAAGAATGAGGGAAATGAGTTGATTAAATAGTATCATCATCCCTTTAAGTGTTTGGCAAAAATTGAGAGTGAGTTGGAAGAGTGTGGTGGGTTGTCAAAATCATATGGCTTCTTGCAAAAAGTAAGTGAGTTAATTAACTAAAGGTTGGTTTGGTCACATGAAATTACACTCTTCCCTTCTTGCTTCTTGTGTTGACCGAATTTCACAATAAAAGGGAAGAAAGAATGTTGACCAAAAGCCTATTGGGCTTTAACCAATAATTTTCCTTCTCTCCTTTTGGCCCTTGGACGTTTTTGTTGAGATAAGGGGAAGGAGTTTGTTGCTTTAATCATCTTCATCATTACTCTTGCTTTTTAAGTGCAATATTCAAAAATTTAGTAAGTTAGGATTGGACTAAAGAGAGAAGCCAAATATTGTACAAAGGTTAACATTAGTCCAAAATGGAGAAGGAAGGGTATTTTAGGAAAGAAGGGAATTAAATAAAATACCTAGTGGCAATTTAATAAATGTTGCCATATGTAAGGGCAAAAATGGAATTTAGAATTTGATCTCAAGAATATATTTGGGAGACAAAAATGCAAGGACAAGATTTTCCCTTAAAAACGAAAAGTAATGATAAGGAAGTAATTAGTTACTTTATTGATGAAGTCAAAACAAGTTGCCACATGGAAAATGCCTACACAAACAAGACCAAGTAAACATAGTCCCCTCCCCTTTTGTTCTATGAATTTGGTCAAGTAAAAGAAGAGGAAGGAAAGAGCAAGCTTAATTGTAATATCCCAAAATTCAGTAAGTCTGCATTGGACTAAAGAGAGAAGACAAATATTGTATAAAGGTTAACATGAGTCCAAAATAGGGAAGGAAAGGTGTTTTAGGGAAGAAGGGAATTAAATAAAAAGCCCAATGGCAATTTAATAAATGCTGCCATATGTAAGCAAAAATGGAATTTATAATTTGATCTTACGAATAGATTTGGGAGACAAAAATGCAGGGACAAGATTAAGGAATAGGTCGAGAAATAACATAATCTATGTTATGTTAATAGAATTGGAGTAAGTAATGACTCTTCATGAATTTAATACTATAAGCTTTCTCTTTCCTTCTTCTGCTTTTACTTGGCCAAATTCATAGAACAAAAGGAGAGGGGGTTATGTTGACTTGGGGTCTTGTTTGTGTAGGCATGTGCCATGTGGCAACATGTTATGACTCCATCAATAAGGTAACTAATTACTTCCTCATCATTACTTTTCCTTTTTAAAGTTTATTGTGTTTTGGTTTTGTAAATGGTGTTAAATAAGAATTAGAAATGAGAAATCACAAATTTCGAACTTAAGAGTAGTGTTGCCAGATTTTATATTTTGGAAGGCAACGATGTTGTGGCATGTTTTTTATTGGCCAAACCTGGTCCAAATGCAATATAATTTTATAGGATTAAAGTAGACATCCCGTACTTTAATTTTTTGGGTAGAATCTAATTTTTGGATCAGTGAATTTAAAATTATGATTTTTCAAATTTAAGCCATCTTTCTGGAACAAGTTTTGGAACAGATAGGGTTTGACAAGTTTCTGGGAATTTTACAACTATAATTGCAAGATGATGATATTTTTCCCTGAAAATATACTTAAATAGCTTTATTTGGATATATGAAATGTATCATTTGGACAAGTAGATTGAGATATATGAATTTTTAAAATCGGATAATGATTATGGAAAGAAAATTGTGGCAGCTGACTGTGACATGTTTTCGTCAGCCAAATGAATTCCAATGTCCACTAAATTTTCTAGAAATAATGTAGACCTAACAAGCTTTAATTTGATGGCTAATTTGTAATAATTGGATAAGTACACAAATGGTTATGAATGTTGGAATTGGGCATTAATTTTGGGCAAAATTTGTGATAGAAGTGAATAATTGAGAATTCTGGAATGTGTGCATGTAAATGGCAGTGCTAACTATTTTTTCCTTAAAGTGAACATAATAAGGATCACATTGAGCTATGAACCAACCCAATTGGAGGTTTGTATAATTAGTTATGATTTTTTAAAATACAGTGAAAAATCTGCACGCTTTATGTCTTATGTGAATTTAAGACTTAATGGCACAAATCCAATAATGAGGAACTCCAAGGGTTAGAATTAGGCCCTTAAAGTTGTTAAAAGCCCATATAGACACATTGGATCTTCATTTATCATGGCTCTAATGTATGGTTATGTACCTAGGGCCTTGAGATGGCAAGGAAGAATTTTCAAGTAACTGCAATGGTTGGAAGAAAAGGTACAGAAGAGGACACAAGTCCAAAAGGTAGTATAACTTTTGTGACATCCCAAATTTCAATCATCAAAATTTCTTATATTAAAGGAAATAAAATGGTGAATTATCAAGCACATGAAATGACCAAAAAATGCATATAGTGGTCACACACAACATTATTGAGTTAGGAACACAAATTGTAAAATGTAGATTTGCTGCCATTGTGTTTTCCTGCATGGCAGTCTAGTTGTGTGATGGTTTCAAATAACCAAATGATGTCCAATAAATGTGAAATTTTCCAAAATAAAAGTAGATTTATCAAGCTTTAATTTGATAGGTTATATAAGTCATTTGGAGCTGTACACAAAGAGTTATGCATTTTTAAAGCTAGCCAAGTAAAACTAGCAAGTTTATGTGACAGTGTCCAATACATAGCATTTCCGGAATGTTTTGCGTCTAGTTGGCTAAAGGAAATATTTTTTCCTTAAAAATAAACTTAATAAGGGTCACATCACCCTTAGAACCATTGAAATTGGATATCTATAAATAAAGATATGAATTTTCAAAGTTTGATGAAATTTCTGTCAGCTTTTAGACTATGTACAAAATTGAAGAGGTAATGGAAAAATTATATGGGCAAAATAGTCATTTGGCTAACAAAAATTAAAAACCCATATTTTTCCCTTTAATTGTAGCCAAGTAAGACGTCCAAAAGGATAAGAGGAGGGGAAAGAATCAATGGTGGCAATTGAAGTATGACAAGATGAATAAATTGTAGCCAAGTAAAGATCAAGTTGAAAAGTCGAAAGTAAACATGTCATAAACGGCCATTGCAAGTAACTTCCAAGAGGATAACTGAAGAAGCCAACTTGGTTAATTGGAGGGCCTTCATTTACGTCACTTTGTAGGTAAAAAGCAAAGGAAATTAATGATTAAATACAAAGGCCAAGTTGAAGGAAAGAAATCAAGCAAAAAGCTAAAGTTTGAAAAGTTAATAGTTGATCTTATAATAAATATTCATCTTGTCATTTATTATAGAGAAACGGATGAAGCAACTAAAAAAGCTATTTAGTTCATTTGGAAGCCTTCATCTACTCCATTTAGTTAAGAAGAAAGAGAAACAATTATGTGGAATTAAAATTGGATAAAGCCATATGAAGAAAGAGAAAACATGTGCGAAATTCCCAATTAAATAATAATTCTTCAAGGAGGTGGAGTTGGATATTTTAAAGGCTTATCATCTCTTTCTTTAAGCTCATATAGGTCAAACACAAGAGAGAAAGAGAGAGAAAGAACTTGAAGAACATATAGAACAAGAGAGATGGGCTAGGGTTCAAGAAGGCAAAATTAAGGTATGTAGTTGTGGAATCCAAGTATTATGCCCTTAAAATTCATGGAAACACCTTGTAATCCCTATTCTTTCATGAATCTCACTTGTAGCAAGGCAAAATCAAGAAGAAAAAAAGAGAGAAAGCCACAATTTAGAGAGAGAAAGAAGAAGAAATCAAGGTAAGCTTGGAAACTTGTCTTATCTTATTGATTCTTGCTTGTTGTTGATAATTTGGTTGATTGATTGGATTGTTTAGTTGGATTTTGTAATTTGGGATGCTCAAACCCTAAGGGGTTACGCTACCCAAATTCACACTAATCATATGGAAAGTGTAATTAAGTGATTAAACAAGTTATTAGAGGTTCAAAGAAGGTGTTTTATGGATTGAAATTATAAAATTGTATTTTATTCCCAAAGTTTTGGTAATTTTTGTCCAAACCTGTTTTGGGGCTACTTGGACTGACTTTTGGTGGTTTTGATAATTCCATCATTAGATTTAGAAGAGAAAATTGTGCGGGAATATGAGTGTTCATGATTTTTGGAAATTTGTATGCAAATCTGGAATTTATTAAAATTCAAGGTAAATGCTATTTGATTGTTTCACTAGAGACAGAGTTATTGAGCAATAAAAATCATTCATCAAACCTGGTCCAAAAATTATGAAACTTGACAGGATTAAAGTAGACATATAGAGCTTTAATTTGCTAGGTAGACCATGATTTTTGGGCTAGTACTTTAAAAGATATGGATTTTCAAAGTTGTGCCCTGTTTCTAGAAACAAATCTGGAATAGGGGAAGTTTGGCGAAATTATGGGAATGACATGGTTGTGGTGGTTAGACTTAAGTATTTTTATACAAAAGTACATTTAAAAATCTTCACTTAAGCTTTAGAATCAGTCAAATTGGATTTTCATAGAATTAATTATGAATTTCCAAAATTGACTAAAGTCTACCAGTTTTCTTGAAAACTGTGAAACTTCATTGTGCAAAGTTGTACTGTGCAGAAACTATTTTAACTACATTAGATAACTAGAAGAATGTAACTTAAAGGCAGTAATAGTTCAAGTAATAACCAGTTACTTGTTAAATGTAAATTATAGGACTTGGTAATAGCCTGAGCTGGAACGTTGTATATTAGATTGACAGACAAGTAAAGCATGAAAGGGCAATTCCAGGTAGTAACTCTTTCTTTTATAAACTATGTGAATGTTTACATGCTTTATATATGTCATCTTCTATATTGTGAACACTGTATGCCAAGTAGGGTATTGTTCAAGTAGGCACTTTTATAGAGGTTTACAAATAGCGGAGAAGTAGCCCTGCCTCATGTGCACATGCTATGTTGTTTGTGTTTTGTTGCATTACATGGTGTATAGCATATTTATTTGTTGCATTTTATATGACTGATTGTATGTAACTACTAATATTCTTTGAATCTCACCCTTTCCACAATGGTAAATTTTTCAGCAGCAGACAACAACTCAGAGGGCAAAATCATAATTACTGGCCATAAAAGGTTCCGCACAAGCACAAGAGGAGATGTCGGTTATCTGAAGACCTTTTATTGTTTAAGGTCTGCAATTATTATGTATGAACCCTTGTGGGGAACTCCTGTAATATAATCATGTACTTTATATCAGTATTTTTATGTTATTCTTGTGTGCCCACCGAACTGCACACTAATACTTTAAATAATGTGGAAATAATATAAGGGCATAACAACTTTCCTGAATTGCATTCACTTGATAAGTATACTTATACATTCATGTGTTTAATTGCTTTGATGAATGATATGAAGAATGTATAAATGATTGAAGCCCTATTCTTACTTACGTTATGGCCATAGGTGTAATGTGTGAAGCATTGAACATACAAGTATGCCATTATGATAGTATGAATTTATGTAAGCAAGCATATCATGCATTAAGCTTGAATCTTGTATGCCTAGTTAACGAAGTTTGCTACTGAGATTCCCTCAAATCTCACTCTCCCTCACCCAACCCTATAGGTATGATGAATACAGGAGAAGCATACATGATGGTATGCAAGGGGAAGTACAAAAGAGAATCGATGATTGAAGTGCAAAGCACTATTTATGTATTTCGACTGGAATTTGTGTATGTATATATATGAACAACTTAAGAATGAGCAAAAAATCACTTTGATTGAATTAAAAGAAAAGATAAGAACCAATGAATAATAACAAAGTTGCGAACCACTAAGGGTCTATTTAGTGGGAAGGATTTGGAGGGGAGGGGAGGGGAGGGAAAATTTGAGTTAAATTTTAAAAGATTGAAGAAGTGGGGTAATAAAATTTTAATAAAGAGAATATATATGATAAAAGAGTAAGAAAAATTAATTAAAATATTTTTAACCCCACTTCTCTAACTTTTTTAAATTCAACTCAAAAACATTTTCCCTTTATCCACTTTCCCTCCCCTCCCCTCCCCTCACACCAAACAAGCCTTAAAAGATGCTTTCAACGGATTTTGAAATTTTAAGAAAAACTCACTCAACTGTATATTCAAATCTTGTCTTGATGTTGGGAATAGAAAGAGTTTTGCAAAAGAATATTACTTAGTAGTTCAAATTCGCTGCATAAACTTATCAGATCGATTATGGAAATAAGGTGTTATATTTTGTGGTATCAGAGCAGATTTCCTGGCATTTAGTTACAATGTGCTGCTAATACGAATAGTATCTATGAGTGATACTTGAATAATCTTGAGTGATACTAGGATTAAGAGATATGGATGATAGATAAACCAGAGAAATAGAATTTCCCCTTACCACTAATTGGCATACTAGTATAGAGAAAGGGTAGAGCCGTATATTGGTGAACCAGCTTATTATAGAATCCCCTACCTAAAGAAGGGGTAGAGCTATATATGAACAGTGAAATGGAGCAGCATTGATGTATACCCAATAAGGAAGGGTATGGGCTCTGATGAATCTGAATCTGGATTAGCATGTGACCCGGATTCCAACAAAACTCCCCAGTTAGCGTGCTTAGGAGAGAGAAATCCTGGGATGGGTGACCCCTAAGAGGTTAAGTTGGCAAGGTTATGGGGACTGAGGAATAGTGATTGTCTTAAGGTTTCTCTATGGCTAATAATAATCTTAGTTAGCTGAATTGTGTATAACGTCACATAGGTACAATAGGTAGGATTGAACTTGAGGAGGTCAAAAACTGCTATAGAGATATGCAATCTTTTGGGTCCTGCCAGATATTGTCAGGGAGACATCCTGACACCCGAATTGCCTGGCCATTGATAACGCTCTTATACATGAACAAAGTGGTTGTATGTGGGATGATAATGTTATAGGAGCTTCATAGAGCTAAGGGAGGGGCTAACATTCGTACCCACATTGATTATCCTAGATCCTAGCATGGCAGTGTGGTCTACAAATGAAGTGACCGGTATGGGTTACAGTGAAATGAGTATATGGGATTGGGATATACCCAGTATAGCAAGGTAGAATGGTGGCAAATGCCTCTCGATAGCTGAAGTCTTATGAGATAGAAAACCCCACTCATGAATTTGAGTTGGTGACAATTGTCTTTATATGAAGTGATGATAATTTGAATATGCCTTTGTGATATTTAGGATTGAAGTAGAACTAGAACCTTGTGATTAATGATAATGCTATGAGAATTCGATCTTAGGATACTAAAGGTTGAGGATAGGCTTGAATTATATTTAAGCTGAAATAGTTCTTAAGTTGAAATGTGAATCAACTTGCACTATGGTTCTGTTCTATGACGGAAGTTTGAACCTTGTAAACATTGTAGATAGTGTAGAACCTTTAGTACTATTTTGAGATAGTACCTGAATATTATAAAGGTTAGAATAAGCGCTATTGATTATGATTTTAGCATGCCTATTAGGTATATTTATGGAAAATGATTTCTGATTTTTGAGATGTCGAAGTTATAAAGTTAGTAATGAAACTAAAAGTTGGATATCTATCTAACATCCAGGAAGGGTGACCAAGTGAATCGCAACCTACGAATCAACTGTTAAGTTTCAATTCCTTAAGAATTTGAAATAGCCCAAAATGATTCGTGGTATTGGAATATGTTGAAATGTGTATGAGGTTTTCTAAGGTTGATAGTTATTGATCTAGCATATGGAAAGATCTTGATAATAGAATATTCTCTTAGAAAGATTGAATGAGAATAGTTCTATGTTAAAACAGAGAGTAGCCGCAAATTATACTCTCATGGTTGAGATAAATATTAGAGAATATACTAGTGGCTTATGGATTCCCTGTACGTTATAGGTAGATTATCCGGTATGGGAATTAGAATTTTACCTAGAGCTGGATCAATAGTGAAAGTCTATAGATAATTGAAAGAGGCAAGCTTCACCCAAGAGGGGGTGAATTGAGTGATGTGATAAATTTTTTGGTTGATGTGATGATATGAAAATAATTGTAAATAGAGCAGAGTTGAGAAGATTAACATAGAGAGTTATATTGGTTTGGTCCAAAACCCAGGCTATGTCCAGTCCTCATAGATCAAGTCCTACTGAGATTTTTACTATTATTCCAATATTCAATGGGCTCTTAGAACACCACAAGACAATAATCGTCCTTATATGGACTACGAATAGAAATATTCTAATACCTAAAATTTTCTCTCCCCCTTACGACGAGTCTTATGTGTATAAACAATCATATAACCTTTCTCTCTTGCTTACGTATGCAAGTCTTATGAGCAGCAATGTTCTCTCTTACTTACACCCCTATAAGTCTTATGAGCGGCAACGTTCTCTCCTGCTTGCACCTTATAAGTCTTATGAGTAGAAAGTTCTCTTAGGAATTCTCTCAATTGCTTATCTCGTAAGGATATCTACCCTCTCAATGTCCCTGTACCTTGAGATCAAATGAAAATATGATTTGAAATGTATACAGACTCTCTTACAAAGCAAATATAATAATTGTTGAAGTACAATTTTGATACAGAGCAAATATAAATAATAGAGACTCGTGAATTTTCTTTTGTATATTCTCTTTATAAGTTGTTGTTTTATATGGTCTCTGAAACTCTGTATTTATAGTCAAATGATTTTTTCCATTGAATAATAATCATTGTAGAGAAGAGCGTTTCATTGTGGAATGACATGTGTACATTTGAAATCTCTGAATAAGATATCGTGGTAGGCATATGCCTAGTTAGTCGTAATGATTTTGTCTGCCATTATTTGACTTCCTCTGTGCATCTCTGATTCAAACGATCAAACTCTTGTTTCACACTTAAAGTATATGTTCAATGATGTTAAATAATAATAAAAAGTGAAAATAAAATGAATAAATAACATTAAACCATATTCGGACTGATCGTTGTAAGTCTTTTGCATTTTGGCTTCTGACAGCACTATGGTCTTACTTGAGTACACCTTCAATTCTTCACTACTTCCCTTACTTTTGTGTAACACTTCCTAGTGATTTTGAACAAGTGAATTTCTTACTTGTGAGTGTTATGGGTCCTCACTCAAGTACATCTTATCTCACTCTAGTACATGTGTATTTTGTACTATGGACTCATGTCTCTGGATAACACTTACAGCATATTTTTCAAGAGTTTGATTTTGCACTTGCAGGTGATATGGGGCCTTACTCGAGTACTGAGATGCTCACTCAAGTGAATAAGCATTTCCTCGTATCTGGTCAACCTTATGCTCATTACTTGTGGCAATGTTGGAGGAAGTGTGTTTTCTTACTAAAGCCATTGCTCAAGTGCACTTCTCGCCTTCAGCTCTTCCTAGCTCTCGAGTAAACAATTCTTATACCACACTTGTAGCACTCAAGTGAGCTTGAGGCTCTCACTTGAGTATTGATTCTGTGCTCAAGTGCAATGACCATTTCCTATCTATGACTTTATTCTCTATCAAACACTTGCACGAGTATGCCTTCATGCTCGAGTATAAATTAGATCATCACTCGAGTGCTAGGTTCATAACTCGAGTAGTCCTATAACTTTCATCTGGAAGACTGCTTCTATAAAACACTTTCAGTCCAACACTCATAGTACTCGAGTATAAAACTGCTTCTTACTCAAGTACAAGCTCCATTACTCAAGTGCATCAATTAAAATCACAGCATTATCCTCTGAGCTTTATGAAATGTATTTTGAAACATTATGATTCAATGTTTATACTTCCAAAACTTGAGTTTCTTATCAAAATACATAATCACCTTTTTGTTTTCATTAAAATAAGGATTCTAACAAGAATGACCCTAGATGAGATGGCGGAATTAAAGAAAGTAGGCCTAAGGACTTGTTCCCATTACAATGGTGCATTGTAACAAAGCTCAACATGGGAGAGTTTCCCTAAGAAAGAAGAGGTTTATGATCCAGTTAAATGCCATGGGGTACTCAGGCGCAGTTTGTTAAACTGAACTTGAAAGAAACGTAGGTCGTAAGACCTAGTATGCATTTAGATCAGGGTCATAAAACCTTCTAAGCAATTTGAACTTGAGATTCAAGGAAGTAACTCGACACATCAGATTATGGGAGTGACCCGATACATGAGATCCTGAGAATTGTCACGAAAAAGTTGTAAAGCTTAAGAATGACGGGACAGTTAGTCCCAGGGCAATAAGACCCATAAGTACAAGTTGCACAAGTTGTACTGGGAGTTACCCTGGGCGTCTTGATCCAGGTATGCTTAAGGCATAAAGCCCATGAGTGCACATTTTATTGGCAATTACCCTAAGGCATCTTGAGTGAGGTAGGCATAAGGTAGAAAGCCCATGAGTGCACATTGTAGGGAATTACCCTGGCCTATAAAACCTAATGAATATCTGGTAGCATATGGGCAGAGACTCGAGGCCATAAGTCTCAATGTGCCTATGGCATAAGGATGATTCCCTAGGCTATAAGACCTCACATGCTATCTGGATAGTTGACAATAGACAGTATGTCCTGTGATTTACCATTGAACTATGGATCCTATGATTGCGGAATGCCAGATGATTGATTATTGTTAGATGGTTTGTTTTGCATGCTACAAGAACATTACATAAGTATATAAAGGGTTGAGAAGCAAGAGGTAGAGCCTATAATGAATTCAGAATACCTAGTGGATTGTGTGTCCTAAGTAGCTAGACTCGATATTGTTAGATCTCATATGTTTTGATGATAACAAAGACTGGATTAATCATACAAAAGGTTTTCATAGTAAACAAAATGATTTGAACAAAGTAACTAATTTCTTGATTAAAGGTAAAAGCATTACTTGAAGTAGCTACTCAAGTAATGAAGAAGAAATGAAAGACAAAGTACAGGAAAAGAGCACTGTGAGATTTCATAAAGGATTACTCGAGGGAGCCCTCAAGTTATGACTTTTATTACTTGAGGGGTCACTCGAGTAATATGAGAAGAATTGCACTCTGTCAAAAATTGCATAGGATTACTTGAAGAGTTTACTCGAGTAATCTACAAAGTTATTTGAAAAGCTTACTTGAGGGATTACTTAAGTAACCAAAGCAAAAATCATCTAGTAGCTCTCGACCAAGAAATGACAGACATTACTCAAGTAGTTACTCAAGTAACCATATTTGAAAAGCAACACTACTTGAGTCATTACTCTAGTAACATGAAATCAAAAGATTAAATTACTTGAGGGATTACTTGAGTAATCTGGTAAGAAAAATAGAAGTTGCTCTCAGCCAAGATTTTAATGACATTACTCAAGAGATCACTCGAGTAATCTCTAAAGTTATTTGAGCATTTACTCGAGTCTCAAGGGATCATTCGAGCAATCAGAAGAAAAGGAACACTTACTCAAGGGAATACTCAAGTAAGCAAGGTGTAATCTGGTCAGACAACATTGACTTACTCTTTGGCTTATTTTCAATAAAGTTACTCGAGGGACTACTCAAGTAATAAGCATGATCACTCGAGTAGCCACTCGAGTAATACAGTACAAAAAGCATAATTTTAATCCAATATTCATTGATTTGTTATCTATATGATTAACCTTTCATTGTATTAGTTTTCTGAGTATACTTGCAGAAAAACAATGAAGAGATCATGCATTGAGAGAGAAGTCAAACATATCATCCGTAACGTTCAAAATTCCTACTTACTGCAAACGGCTAGTTTTCAAATTCAAAGAATAGTCAAATGAAGCTGTGCGACTCTAATAAACATATTTGAAATGCTTCCAATGGACATCACAAATCATCTATATATATGGAGCATTCAAACGATAGAACACAACAACTGAGAACAAACAAACATATATTGATCATTATATTCTTAGTGCTCTATTTTCTTATATTTACTCTTTATACTTCTGTGATTATATATTTGCTCTATGAGAGAATTTTTTATTACAAACTCAATATTTGTTATTGAGACAACTTAAGATTATAGAACCTTGATTTGGGGATTTGATTACAACGTGTAAGGGGGAGCGAGTATCTAGTGAAGGAACTTTCTGTGTACTAAGGTGCCAAGAACCCACTGAATCTTGGAAGATATAGTAAAACTCTCAGAGATGCTCTGAGGACTGGACTTAGGTCAAAGTGGTTGTGGCCGAACCAGTATAACTCCCGATGTACACTTCGGTGATATTTCTCCTAGCTTTTAATCCCTTTAATTCTAGTCAATTTTTATATATGCAATGAAATTTCTGGTATGACCCAATTCAGCCCCTCTTGGGTGAAATGCTTGCACTAACAGATATGTATTTAGCAAATATGATATGCAGTATGTCCTAAGGCCATAAGACCTATGGACTAGTATGTCCTTAATCCAACAGCATTTTATGTATTGAGAATTGTGGCGAGCAGAGGCTCAAGGTGGTAAGACGTGTTTTCTTGATAGAAGAGATTAAAACTCAGGAGAAACAAAACCGTAAGGGTGAGGGGTACGGCTAACTACTAAAGCGATGTACAAGTTGCATAGAGTAGAGACCTTAGGTAGCCGGACGGTAATAAGACCTGTGAACCTAGCGCTGTGGTTGTTTCCTAGTGAGGTGACATTAGACCAATGTGTCCAGAGTATATCTTGAGGCTGGCAAAACATTCAAACTTTCCCAGGTTGTAGCTATGACAGTAGAATACCCAAGCTCTATGGGAATAAAATGAGTCAAAAGGCCAGAATGAAATAATCCATAAGGCTGAATGTACCGGGTAGTGACTCGAAGTGGTAGTGAGGCTTGTGTAACCAAGCGCTGTGGGAATGGGCCAGTAGGTCCTGTGTTTGAATCTATGCTACATCCTATGTATTGAATGAATGAGAATGCTAAATGATGGTGGCTGAATACTATCGGAGATATAAGGATATGATCATTGTGTTGTATACTCTAAGTTTGCAAATGAAAGAGGTAGAATGAAAGAGATAGACTGAGTGTCTAGAGATATTCCCTGAGATACAGATAGTACCATATGATGTTCGACATTTTGAGGTTGAAATTTATTGAACGTAAGAGAAATGTAATATCCCAAATTTCAAGACAAAAGGTTGAGATTAAGCCTAACTCGAGCAGTGCCCCAGTTAGTAAGAGTGTTAAGAATGTCTAAGAGATAGAATGACTTTTAAGAACTAATTTAGGAAAATAAAGTATGGAATTTGGTTCCAAATAGTTAAAGGAAAATATCAATTCCTTTATCTAAAGGCATAAATGATATATGGCTTAATTTGGACCCAAAAAGAGAGGGAATGGCGTATGAAAGAAAGAAAGAAGAGAATTAAAATGAAAGAAAATACTTAATGGCAACTTAGTTAATGCTACCATAATCAAGGGAAAAAGAGACATTTGCTTTGTGATCTTGAGGTTAAAATTGGAACCTAAGATTAAGGGCTAGGATATGCTCTTTAAAGGAGGAGTAATTATTGTGCTCAAAAAGAAAAATTAATTCCCTCAAAATGGCAAAGAATTTCAGCCAAAAGAGAAGAAAAATAGAAGACAAAAAATTCAACCAAGTAATCAACGGATAATAAGCTTCTTTGTGTACAAAAAGCCAAGAACCCTTGGGTAAAGCATTTCTTCCTCTCTCTCTCTTCCTTGAATTTTCAATCAGGAAGGCCCATGGAAGAGGAAATAATTGTCTTTGGTCCAACCAAAACGCATTCACTTAGGCTAACTAAACTAAACTTAAAGAAGGAATTAACTAAGGACACATCATCATTTATTTTCTCTCTCTCTTGGAATTTTGGTTAGCAACCTTAAGAGGGACTTAAGTGACTTTAAAACACATCATTACCTTCATTCCTCATCACTTTGTTCAGCCAAGACAAGAAGGAAGAGAGAGAAAGGCAAGCTGGAATTTTTAAGAACTCAAGAAGGGTAAGAAACTTCTCTTTAAGATTTCACCCTCCTACTCACCTTTCTAGCTAAAAGTGTCTTCACGAACATTATTCCTCTTGATCTAAGCTTCATTCCTATGGTTTTAATTTTCAAGAGGAGGTTTTTTGAGGCATTTATCAAGGTCTAAAGTTGTGGAATCAAGAAACAAATCTTAGATGAAGCAAGAGGTGAGTAAGAGCTTTCTTTTGAACCATATATTGTGTAGTTTGGCTGAGTTTTATGGAATAGGTGTTGCTGCCTTAAATTTTAGTTCTTTGATTTTTTTAGGGTTTATTGTGTTTTGGTTTTGTAAATGGTGTTAAATAAGGTTTATAAATGAGAAATCACAAATTTGGAACTTATGAGTAATGCTTCTAGATTTCATTTTTTCGAAGGTAGGAATGTTGTGGTGTGTTTTTGATCTGTCAAACCTGATCCAAATGCTATGAAATTTTATAGGATTAAAGTAGACATCCTAAGCTTTAATTTTATGGATAGAATTTAAGTTTTGGATTAGTGAATTTAAATTTATGATTTTTCAAACTTAAGCCCTATTTCTGGAATGAATTGTAGAACAAATAAGGTTTGATGAGTTTTTGGGAAGTTTATAGCTGTAACTACCATATGGTAATATTTTCCAAGAAAATATACAAAGAGATTTATTTTGATATATGAAATGTATCATTTGACAAGTAGATCGAGAGATATGGATTTTTAAAGTCTAACAATGATTCTGGAAAGATAATGGTGGCAGACTGATTGTGATGTGTTTTTTATCTAGCCTTATGAATTCCAATGTCCACTAAATTTTCCAAAAATAAATTAAACCAAAAGAGCTTTAATTTGATGGGTATTTTGTAATAATTGGATAAGTACATAGAAAGTTATGATTGTTGGAAGTTAAACATTTATTCTGGGCAGAATTTTGTGATATATATGAATAATTGAGAATTCTAAAATGTGTGCATATAAATGGCAGTGATAACTATTTTTTACATAAAGTAGGCTTAATAAGGATCATATTGAGCTTTAAACCAATCCAATTAAAGTTTTATAGATTGGTTATGATTTTTTTTAGTGTAGTGAAAAATTTGCCAGCTTTATGTTTTATGCAAATTTAAGACTTAATGGCACAAATTTAATAATGAGGAACTCCAAGGGTTAGGATTAGGCCCTTAAAGTTGTTGAAAGCCCATGTAATCACATTGGACATTTATTTATCATGGCTCTAATGTATGGTTATGTACCTAGGGCCATGAGATGATAAGGAAGAAGAATGGAAGTATTTCCAAATAACTACAATGGTGGAAGAAAAGGTACAGAAGAGGACACAAGTCCAAAAGGTAGTATAACTTTCCTGACTTATATTCACTTGATAAGTATACTTATGTATTGATGTGTTTAATTGCTTTGATGAATGTAAGCATGTATGAATGATTGAAGCTCTGTTTTTACTTCTGCTATGGCCTTAGGTGTAATGTGTGAAGCATTGATCATGCAAGTATGCCATTATGCTAGTATGAATTTATGTAAGCAAGCATGTTATGCATTAAGCTTGAATCCTGTTTGCCTAGTTAGCAAAGTTTGCTACAGAGATTTTCTCGAATCTTACTCTTCCTTACCCAACCCTATAGGTATGATGAGTACAAGAGGAGAATGCATGAAGATATGTAAGAGGGAAGTATGAAAGAGAATCGAAGATTGAAGTACAACGAACTGTTTATGCATTTTGACTTTAATTTGTGTTTGTATATATATATGAACGACTTAAGAATGAGTAGAAAATTGCTCTGATTGAATTAAAAGAAAAGATAAGAATCAATGAGTAATAACAAGGTTGCGAACAACTAAAAGACACATTCGATAGATTTTGAAATTTTAACAAAAACCCAATCAACTACAGGTTCGAATCTTGTCTTGAGGTTGGGAATAGAAAGAGTTTTGTAAAAAAATTTTGCTTAGTGGTTTGAATTCACTGTGTAAAACTCAGTGAATATGATATGGAAGTAAGGTGTTACTAATAGCCCCTGGTTGTAATCTTGAATGAGTTGGAATGAAGCGCTGCAAGGTTACATTTTCTTAAGGCAGTCTTCTTGTGATGAGTGTTTAATTGACCAAATGTTATCTAATGCCATGAAACTTTTTAGAATTAAAGTAGACATGTCAAGCTTTAATTTGATATGTAATATGTACCATTTGGACTAGTACACTAATAGATATGAATTTTGAAGTAGACATGTCAAGCTTTAACATGACGCTCATGCTTTAACTGTGCAAGCGGCTTGGTAAGAGGATTAGCAACATTGTCTTCTCCTGCTACATTGCTTATTTTTGTATCACCTCTATCATTGATTTCTCTAATAAGATGAAATCGCCTGTGTTAGATATGATTAGTTTTGATTATGCCAAATATGGATGTCAAGTATTAAGAGCAAAAAGTTTGTATGACATACTTATTATCTTCATTGACTAACTACTATATTTAATGTTGGATATCTAGTAGATTAGTCAAGCCAAGAAATTAGACGATTGAAGATATTCAAAGAGATATCTAATTGGATTATGGAGTCAAGAAGAATGACATTGAAGAAAGAAGAATTTACAAGAACTAATGGGAATTTCAAGAAGAAAGATTAGCCAAGTAAAGAAAGAAGAAGATATCTAGTGGGTTATGAAGAATGATCATCAATTGGCAAAACAAGAAGAAAGAAATTGAAGAAAGAAGAACTTGTAATATCACATGAGAATATGAAGATCCAAGCTATTAGAAGTGATACTGGAGGTTTCTATGATTATACGGAAGTTGGAATGGGTCAATACGTAGCTAAAATGACTTATATGGAAGTTATGGAACTTCCCTAAGGTGTTCCTTTGAGTTTTGACTCTCTGCTATGTTTTAAAGGTCATTACTCCAGTGGTTACTTGAGTAATGGACATGATTACTCGAGTAACCACTTGAGAAATTTGCATTTCTTATTGTACTTTGTTTTCGCACGGTAGGATAGAGGTTTGGTATTTTGGACATATCACTCTAACCACATGTCAGATTGATCTGAAATTAGTGGCATATGAAACTAGACTCCCAACATGAACTATGGACACCAATTTAACAATCAAAGGAGTTCATATGAGGGAGATATGATCTGTTGAAGTTGACACATGAATCAACATCTTTTACCAGAATAGTTTCGGTATTTTGGATATAACTCTCAAACTACAAATCGAACTGAGACTAAACTAGTGCCATATAAAAGTAGACTCAAATATCTTTCTATAGATGTACAATTTGTCATATTTCAAATTATATACTAAGATCTATCTCTTCTGGAAGTTGCTGCTCGTGATTTCAGAGATTGTTTAAGAACAGTAGATACTCTTTGGATCATAACTTTCTGTATACAACGAGTTTGGAGCTAATTCTTGTTGCATTAGAATGTAGACGATGAGAGCTTTACGATGATGTATAATTTTCCATGTTTCAAATCAAAATCAAGAATTCACTTGAAGGGCTCACTCGAGTAATATGCAAAGTTATTTAAAATTTACTCAAGGGACCACTCGAGTAATGTGTAAGAATTTGTTCCAGTAAGCTCTCTATCAATAATTGCATGGGATTACTCAAAGGGATCACTCAAGAAATCTATAGAGTTATTTGAGACATTACTCGAGTGACCACCTGAGTAATTAGAGAAGAAATCATCTAGTAGCTCTCGGCCAAGATTTGAGTGACATTACTCGAGGGAGCACTCGAGTAACATGAAATGAAAAGAAAGAATTACTCGAGGGAGCACTCAAGTAATGAAGTTGGAAATGCTCTCAGCTAGATTTTGAACATGATTACTCCAAGGATCCTTGAGTAATGACCCAGGCTTACTTGAGTGACCACTCAAGTAATGCTTCCTAGGAGAACAAAACAACATATCAAAGCTTTCAAAAATCATGGGATTGATTATGAAACTCACTCTTCTTGCTTCCAATCATGCTTACACTTCTTTATATTAGTGCTTAATGTATTTCTCCAGGAATACCATGAAGATATGATATGAAGAGCCAAATGGTGACTTTACAGAAGCGGAGCGTCAATGTTTGTAACGGCTAGTTTTCAAACTCAAGCAAACGAACAAAAGAAGCAGCCGTAGTCCAACGGATATTTTGAAATGCTCAAATGGTCATCAATATTTATCAACTATAAATAGAAGAGCTTTCAGAGTTTAAGAATACCAATGAGAACACAACGACACAAACATGCTCATATCATAAGCTATCCATCTCGACCCAAACACTCTCTGTTCTTATCTATTTTCTATATTATGTGTATTTGAGAGAGTGATTGATTGTATTGTGCTCCAGTATTCATCTATTTACTTTTGAGAGAGAAAATTGATTGTAATCTTTCATCATCAAAGTTGTATCCTTACGGGGTGTGTAAGGAAGAGTAACTCGGTTGTAACGTTACGATGTGTAAGGGGGAGTAACTCGGTGAGAGATTTGTAAAAGGTTTTGCAAGTGCCTGGCTAAACTTGTGGGTTGTAAAGGCTTTTCTTGTGCTTGGATTAAACAAGAAGACAGTAGATTTGAAAATCTCAAGAGAAGCCTGGGGACTGGTATAGGCCATCGCAGATTGGACCGAACCAAGATAAATCACAGTTTGCATATTCTCTTTCTTAAACTCTTATATTTCCAGCATATATTAACTATTGATTTATGATTCATTACTTTCATATTTATTGCTTCCTCTAAGATGCAAAAAGATTTTCAAAGTTCTTAAGATTTTTATCTTACACCCAATTCACCCCCCCTTTGGGTATCAGCCGGTTCTAACAACCTGTGTATATGTTTAGTCCTTTGATGTAACCTAGGCTCCTTGGCTTGTGCAATCACACCCTATTGTCACATAACAAATCTATTGGATTTGAGATAGTAGGTACCACCCCTAGTTCAATAATGAACTTTCTAATCCAAACAACTTCCTTAGTTGTATCCAATGTTGCTATATACTCAGCTTCTATTGTACACCCTACTGCAATGCTCTGCTTGGAGCTCTTCTAGTTTACTGCTCTGTCATTCAATAGGAATACGTATCCAGATTGCTATTTAAGGTCATATTAGTTAGTTTGAAAACTTGCATCTGTGCAATCAGTTACACAAAGCTCATCATCCAATCCACTATATACCAAAAATAAGTCCTTAGTCCTTCTTAAGTACTTTAGGACATTCTTAATAGTAGTCCAATGATCCTCACCAGGATCTTGTCGATATATGTTGGTCATCCTTAAGGAAAATGGGACATCCGGTCGAGTATATAACATGGTATACATAATGGATCCAATGGCCATGGCATATGGAACCTTGCTTATGCAATCTCGCTGATCAAGTATACTAGGACACAGATCTTTGATAAGATGCATGCTATGATACATAGGCATGTAACCCCATTTTAAATCCTACATACTGCACCTATGCAATATCTTGTATGTGTATGTGCTCTAACTTGGGCCTATTAGTGTCTTAGTCTATCTTTATAGATCCTAATCCCTAAGATATATGTGACTTTACCTAAGCCTTTCATCAAGAAAGACATGCCTAACCAAGTCTTGACACTCTATAAGGTAGGAATGTCATTCCCAATGAGTAGGATGTCATCTACATAAAGCACTAGAAATACAACTCTTCTCCCACTAGCCTTCTTGTAAACACAAGGTTCATCAATATTTTGAATGAATCCAAACTTTTTTACTACTCCATCAAAATGATCATTCCAGCTTTGAGATGCTTGCTTCAATTCATAAATGGATCTTTGAAGCTTGCATACTTACCAGAGTCCACTGGATGAATAAAGCCTTCAGGTTGTGTCATGTATACATGCTCAAGCAGCTTTCCATTAAGGAAGGTTGTTTTGACGTCTATCTTCCATATTTCATAATCTTAATATGCTACAATGGCAATAATGATTTTGATTGATTTAGCCATTCCAATTGAGGAAAACGTTTCATTATAGTCTACACCATGAGTTTGAGTTAATTCTTTTGCAACTAGTTATGCATTGAAGACATTTACATTGCCATCCATGTATGTTTTCTCCTTGAAAACCCATTTGCACTTGATGGTTTTTACACCTTCCGGTAGATTGACTAAGGTCCATACCTGATTATCGTGCATGGATTGCATTTTAGACTTTATAGCATTCAACATTTCTCAGAGTTTAGTCTCACTATGGCTTCTCATTAGGTGGCTGGTTCATTCTACTCAATGAGTAACACATCATAGTTTTTAGTAATCAGAAATCTATATCTCTAAGGCTGATGCCATGTCCTACAAGATCTATTGGGCCTTGTGTTACTTGAGGAGGCTTAGCAACTTGTTGTGAGTCTTCTCTATTTTCCATCTATGGTTATGTTCTATCTTGTGACTTTCAAACTTCTTCAAGATGTACCTTGCTTCCACTGGTTCTTTTAGAGATAAACTTTCTTTCTATAAACTTACCATTTTGAATAACAAATATTTTGTTATCTCTGGGATTATAGACATAGTATCCCTTCATTTCCTTAAGATACCCCACATAAAGGCACTTTGAGGATCTGGCTGCTAATTTATCTGAGGCTTGTTGCTTAACATATACCTTACATCCCTAAATCTTGAGAAAAGAAAAACTAAGTTTCTTTTTGGTCCATATCTCATATGGTGTATTTTCAATTGCCTTAGATAGATCGTGGTTTAGTGTGAACGCAACTATATATAGGGCATGGCCCTGAAAGGATGGTGGAAGATTTGTTTAACTCATCATAAATCAAACCAAATTTAATAGTGTTTGATTCCTTCTTTTAGAAATGTCATTCTGTTGTGGTGTTCTTGGAGGAGTTAATTGTGGATTATCCCACAACTCCTAAGATGGTCAATGAACTCTTGACTCAAATATTCACTACCTTGATCAGATTCAAGCTCTTTAATCATCTTGCCAAGTTGGTTCTGTACTTCATTTAAGAATGTTTTGAACATTTCAAAAGATTCAGATTTATTTTTTGTTAGATAGTTATAGCCATATCTACTAACTTTATCTATAAATGTAATAAAGTACATATAACCTGCTCTGGTAGCTGTATTCAATAGTCCATATACAACTATATGTACGAGGCCGAATAAATTAGTGGCCCTCTTACTATGCCTAGTAAAAGGTGCCTTTGTCATCTTTCCTTGCAAGATTCACATATGTCATATGATTCAAAATTAAACGAGTTAAGAAATCCATCTTGATAGAGTTTTGAAATACATTTCTTATTTATATAGCCTAAAGACAATACCAAAGGTTTGTTAGATTCAAATCGTTTAAATTTATCCTTTTGGTAGTTATGTTGTAGATATTTCCACTATTAGGTTTTTCCAAATTTAATATATAATGAACAACATGCAAATTACCAT
Organism: Inga laurina; assembly: GCA_963855925.1. Classification (NCBI taxonomy): domain Eukaryota; kingdom Viridiplantae; phylum Streptophyta; class Magnoliopsida; order Fabales; family Fabaceae; genus Inga; species Inga laurina. Next base: position 19,871,540 of record OY979710.1, read on the forward strand.
CAGCATAGAAAATGTCATCACGATAAATAGAACATTTGTCATTCCTAGTAATAGAAGTATAACCTTCCTTATCCAAATAAGAAAGAGAAACATTGTAACTACTTAAAGCAGGAACATAATAGCAATTGTTCCAAACTGAAAGAAGCCCACTGGGCAGAACTAATTCATAAGTGCCTACATCTAAAGTAGTAACTCTTACTCTGTTTCCAACTCATAGGCCTACCTAGCCCTTTTTTAGCTTTCTACTATCCTCTAGACCTTGCACATTTATACAGAAGTGAGAACCACATGTAGTATCTAATACCTATGTAAAGGCAGTAGAAAAATGAATGTCTATAACTTAAACACCTGAGGAGATAGCCCCGCCATCCTTCTTGTTCTTTTTCAGATCTTTGAGGTAGAGTTTGTAATTCCTCTTCTAATAACCTTGTTCATTGCATAAGAAGTACACTCCTTCCTTTGGATGCTTTACCTTATTGAGTGCAGCATTGGTTTTGGGCTTGTTTGAATCTTTGGTCTTACCACCTAAGCCATTACCCTTCTATTTGCCCTTCCCTTTCCTTTTTATATCCTTTCCTTACCTTGCCTATTGCTGGAACATTTCATTAAGATGGACAATTATCTCATGAGCCTCCATGAGTTCCAGATTTCTTTAAATCTCTGGAACTATACTGGCAAGCATCTAGCAACTTATATCTACAGAGTCATCCTCTTGCTACGTGTCAACATCTTTCTGAGCTCTTGGAACATTGGCTGCAGGCTCCTCAAGAATGGGTTGATATAAGACGTAAGCCTTTCATTCCTACTTGAGAACAATTCTCAAGTTCCTGAACTAGTCAAGAAAGTTTGTCCTTCTCAAGGACTGATCGCAATAATAGTGTAACAGTATTACTATAGTCAACATGATTTTGAAATAAAATATGCAAAGTTTAGTTAGTAATCTCCCACTAAATTAACAACCCTCAATATAATAATTAGTGGGCTAAGATCCATATTTCGCCTAAATTTAAGTCTACTTTGGTAGGATGCGTAAATTCAAGTTATATAGGTAGGTAACCTCTTAACCAATTACAAATTCACTTGTAGCTCTTAGATGTTTATACGATTCGATCATTATATAATCTGGCATTTTTAATCCTATTTAATGTCTTGAGATCCAAAACCATTTTGTTAATCTCAATTAAGTGAAAACAATAATGAATTTTGTGAGTATTACTCATGCTTGTCTCACAAAGATAACTCAAATGCATCTACTGTGGTGGTTCCCACAATTGAGTGATCTAGGTTTTGACAAGTATGTTAGAACCGGCTGACACCCAAGAGGGGGGTGAATTGGGTGTAACATAAAAACTTAAGAACTTTGAAAATCTTTTTGCATCTTAATAAAAGCAATAAGTATAAAGGTAATGAATCATAAATCAACAATTAGATTAAATAATATATGCTGGAAATATAAGAGCTTAGGGAAGAGAATATGCAAACTGTGATTTATCCTGGTTCGGTCTAATCTGTGATGGCCTACATCCTGTCCCTAGGCTCCTTCTGAGATTTAAAATCCACTATCTTCTTGTTTAATCCGAGCACAAAAAAAGCCTTTACAATCCCACAAGTTTAGCTGGTACTTGTGAAACCTTTTACAAAATTCTTACTAAAATACTCCCCCTTATGGCAAGTTTTACAAACAGAGCAATCCCGAAGATCTTCCTCTCTTGCTTACTCGTGCAAGTCTTACGAGCAGTATACCACTGTTAGAATCGGTAGGCACAGCAGAAGAATTTTAAAATTTTCACCAATCCTAATCGAGGATCTATCAACAGCGTTTAAACCAAGTTGGAAGGATTCATACCTTTTTTATGATTCAGAGTTTTCACGATCTCTAGGAGCCAACACGTCAGGTCCGCTCCATTTATCGATATCCACACGAATGCTCTCTAACCGAGACTGCGTGCTAGCGCCTCTAATGTCTCCGGAGCCAACATGTCAGGTCCAATCCCTCTACCGGTGTCCACACGAATGCTCTCCAACCGAGATTGCGTGCTAGCGCCTCTAATGTCTCCTAGGGTTTCTCTTGCGGCTCTCAATTCTCATGTGCATATGAATATATCTGCTCTATCAAGTTTATAACCCATGAGGGTTATTTTCAAATTTCAAAATTAATCATCATTAATTTTGAAATTAATTAACAATTAATTATCTTGATGAGCTAATTAAATAAATTCAGTTTAAATTAAATCTGTCCAACAGTTTTAATTTAACCTATTTATTTAATCTAAATAAAGAGCCATTAGATTTAATTTATCTTCGTAAATTAAATCTGAGATACTATATCTCTATCATGTTAGTTATTAGATTTAATATATCTTAATAAATTAAATTTAGAACTAACACAATATAATAATATCATATAATATATATATATACATATATATATATATAAGATATATATTTTGAAAAAATATATATATATATATCTATATAATATTATTAATGAATTTTATATTATATATATAAATATAAAATTCGTCCACCCTAAATTAAACATTATCTCGTGTTGGACCATTCTTGTGTGTGACCCTGTAGGCCCATATGAAGTTGGCAGTGGGCCAATAACTATACTAACCCAAAAGTCGCAAGCGGCCTCTAGCAAGACATTACGACTACCCAATTCATATGAGGATCGTTATCATGATGCAACCTGTCATACAACCATGTCACGTCCCTTTTGTCACACGATATATCGATCAAGGATAAGGCATGGATAATGTCATCCTCTTGTTCCTAACCATTACTTTCTCGATTCCTGAGTAGCCTGATAACAGAGACAGAAACTCCTTTCATCATAGTATGGCGATACATTTCTCGGACTCACTCATCGAGGGGCCCAGTAATATCTCTCTACTAATGTGAGGGACAAATTCCATCTTGATCATTCATATTCCTCTGCATGAAAAACCGCTAGGCACGATCGTAGCCTTTATCATCACAGTTGGAAATTGTGCCCTAAGGGCCAATCATTGTACTTTGAACATTATTATTTTAATGAAATTTCTCCATTCTGTTATCATATTATTTGCATGTTAACTGTGATAATTGTATCCTTGGATAATTCATAAAGATTGTCCTAAAATGTCCCTAGTCGGCCATCTATGCGGGAGCAAAGATGAAACAAGATCAATATGACTTTGATAAGATATGGAGATATGAATCAAAGTCTTAGGCACTTGTAAGAGTACAAGGTGTTAGACCGACGCACTGTGAGAAAGCTACATGGATCAAGTCATAAGCTTTTCTCATGTATAACCATGTGACAATGCCCTTAGACCTAAGGTCATCATGGATTCCTACATGAGAGTTGCTAAGCTTTGAACTAGTCAAAAGTCACTTTTGACCAGGTGATGATAAAGGCTACGATCGGGCTTGGTGGTTTTTCATGCAGAGGAATATGAATGATCAAGATGGAATTTGTCCCTCACATTAGTAGAGAGATATTACTGGGCCCCACGATGAGTGAGTCTGAGAAATGTATGGCCATACTATGATGAAAAGAGTTTCTGTCTCTGTTATCAGGCTACTCAGGAATCGAGAAAGTACTGGTCAGGAACAAGAGGATGACATTATCCATGCCTTATCCTTGATCAATATATCGTGTGACAAAAGGGACGTGCATGGTTGTATGACAGGTTGCATCGTGATAACGATCCTCATATGAATTGGGTAGTCGTAATGTCTTGCTAGAGACCGCTTGCGACTCTTGGGTTAGTATAGTTATTGGCCGACTGCCAACTTCATATGGGCCTACAGGGTCGCACACAAGAATGGCCCAACATGAGATAATGTTTAATTTAGGGTGGACGGATTTTATATTTATATATATATAATATAAAATTCATTAATAATATTATATAGATATATATATTTTTGAAATATATATCTTATATATATATATATGTATATATATTATATGATATTATTATATTGTGTTAGTTTTAAATTTAATTTATTAAGATATATTAAATTTAATAACTAACATGATAGAGATATAGTATCTCAGATTTAATTTATGAAGATAAATTAAATCTAATGGCTCTTTATTTGGATTAAATAAATAGGTTAAATTAAAACTGTTGGACATATTTAATTTAAACTGAATTTATTTAATTAGCTCATCAAGATAATTAATTGTTAATTAATTTCAAAATTAATGATGATTAATTTTGAAATTTGAAAATAACCCTCATGGGTTATAAACTTGATAGAGTAAATATATTCATATGCATATGAGAATTGAGAGCCGCAAGTGAAACCCTAGGAGACATTAGAAGTGCTAGCATGCAGTCTCAGTTGGAGAGCATTCGTGTGGATACCGGTAGAGGGAGCGGACCTGACATGTGGGCTCCTAGAGATCGTGAAAACTCTGAATCATCAAAAAGGTATGAATCCTTCCAACTTGGTTTAAGTGCCGTTGATATATCCTCGATTAGGATCGGTGAAAATTTTAAAATTCTTCCGCTGTGCCTACCGATTCTAACAGTGGTATTAGAGCTGAAATTATAATATCATATATGTAATGCCCCAACTTGTGATTAAGTTCTAATTATGATCTTAATGATGTAATTGTTGCTAAACTCATTGTGAATGTGTGGTAAGCAATGTTTAAGCTTATATTCATGTTTAATGGTGATTTGGTAAAGGTTATGTTAATCAGGGGCGAAATTGGAAATTCACTTACCAATTGGTTAGTTACCAAATAGGCAACTCATTGGTAAATTGTAGATCAATGGTTGGGATTACATATCAAGAGATTATTGAGAGAGTGATCCAATGCTTGCATGAAAATGGAAGGAGTTGGGAGGAGGAATAAGATCTTGACACTTGGCTTCATGTGAACCATAGATTAATGTCAAAGTGTCAAAATTTGCTTTTCTCTTCCCTCTCTCATTTAGGAAGCCTAATAACCAATTGAAGGGCCAAATTAAATCTTCATCTTCACCAACTCATCTCATCTCTTCTCTCCTCCATTTTCGTTCAGCTATAGAAGGAAAGAGAAAGAGAAAAACCTAAGGTTAGTGCTTCAAATGACCATGAATGCTCAAATACTCTTTATTAACATTGTTCTAGGTGTTGAGAGCATTATTCCTATGGTTTTAGATTTTTGATTAGTAGTGATTGAAAGCTTGAGAAAATTTGGAAGTAGTGGAAATCAAGAATTAGTCTTGGGAAGAAGTTAAGGTAAGCCTTTAGAACCTTTTGACATATTTATTATTGTCATTGGTTTAGCTTTGAGGATTTTGGATTTTTTCCCTGATTTTGGCTTAATTTGAAAATATGTGTATTGGTTAGTGTTTAGTGTGAAATTGGTGTCATAGTGTGTCCTTGAGCATTTGAAATTGATTTGGAATGTTGGTTTGGATTGGTTTGCGATATAGTGGTTTGATTGAGTTCTTGGTAAGACATGTGGTAGTCATTGTGTAACATTTCAATGGAGGTTGATTTGGGTTGTTTTGATGATTTCAATGGATTCCTTGTGCAAATTTATGTGGGAATGGTATTTGATATGAATTTGGGAACCATTGGAAGCATTGGTGCAAAATTGAAATGTTGTCCATTGAAAGTTTATTCTTGGCAGTAAGGTTGTCTGGATGTTTTGAATAGGCAAATGGTGTCTAAAAATCTTGAAACTTTCCATATTTAAATTTCAAATTCCAAGCTTCAAAATGGACATAAACTTTGTGTCATTTTGTTTTTTGAGCTAAGAGCAATGACTGTCCAAAGTTTGGGATTAAAACTGGAATCTGTTGTGGAGTGGTGGTGGATTTCGTGTAATTCTGTACTTCTGTGGTGATTTCCAGTAATGGCCAATATTTTTCCTTGGAAGAGGACTTAAAAGATTTCATTTGACTTTGGAATCACCTCATTTAGATTTTTCTAGAATTAGTTATGATATTTCAAAGTTCCCTTAGCTGCAATCAGAAATTCTTGACTGCAGTGCAAAACTTTCTGTGCACGTTTTGGCCGCAGCCAGAAATTCTTGGCTGCAGCGCAAAACTTTCTGTGCACGTTTTGGCCGCAGCCAGAAATTCTTGGCTACAGCGCAAAACTTTCTCTGCACGTTTTGGCCGCAGCCAGAAATTCTTGGCTGCAGCGCAAAACTTTCTGTGCACGTTTTGGCCGCAGCCAGAAATTCTTGGCTGCCGCACAAAACTTTCTGTGCATGTTTTGGCCGCAGCCAGAAATTCTTGGCTGCAGCACAAAACTTTCTGTGCACGTTTTGGCCACAGCCAGAGAATTCCTGGCTACAGCCAAAATACTTCTGTGCTGTTTTTGGCCGTAGCGAGAGAATTCTTGGTTGCAGCCAAAACCCTGTTTTCAGCACTTTGTGATTTTGAACAGTAATTTCCAATATAGTACTTCCTAATCCTTCTAGACTTTCATTGAGCCTATTATAGTCACTTAAGGAACTCATGTGGTAACCTATTTTAAGTGTTTGAAATTGAGAATTGGGGGTAGAGAATTAATCCGCCATCCTTGATTTTGGTTTATAGGATTTGACATCTACCGTCCTCATGAGCCCACTATGCCAGCAAACGTCAGGAAGGAACAAGGTAGTGACTCTTTCTTTTATACCATATGTGATGCATTGTATGTGTGAAATATCATTGATTTGTGATGGATTTGAATGCTACAATGATTATGGATATGTGTAAGCACCGCCATACCAACAGTCCCTGAGTCACTAACAACGATTCAGGTAAGGGCTGCAAACCTTCCCGGTGGTAAAAGGGGATGAGGATGGGGTGTAATATTTGTGATTATGTGGGCCAAAAGGCTATATTGTGAGCCGAAAGGCTATATGTGAGCCGTAAGGCTATTTGTATACACTACCATACCAATAGCCCCTGAGTCACTAAGAACGGTTCGGGTTAAGACGGTGTGCCTTCCCGACGGTAAAAGGGGATAAGGGTGGAGTGTGATTTGTGCTCCTGCTGCTGTATGATGATTTGCTTGCATGCTATGTGATTATGTGTGGTATGAATGATTTGTTACTACTGGGATTCTCTTGAATCTCATTCTTTCCTTTGACTAACATTTCAGACAGGGCATGTGGCTCCAAGGAAAAGCGAATGACCCGAAGCAGTTAGAACCCTGTAGGGACGTTTGTTTGAATATGTTGGTTATTCATCTTAGACAGGGTTTCTGTAAATTATTTTTGGGTTATAAATATTAGTTGGATACTGTTGTATAATCCCCTATATGGGAATTTTAACCCTTTAGTGAATGAACGGAACACGAGGGTTGCCAGGATTTTTGTAATATACTCTGATATGTATGAATGTGAATTAACTGCACAGGTAATTATATTCGATATTTGAACTTAAGACTAGAATAGAGAATAAGCTTTGAAAATTTTGTGAAGTCCCTACTACAAGGAGGGAGTTTTAAATGAGTTTTGATTTATTCAATGGTCTCTAATCTAATTTAATTATGTGTTATCGAATTATAATTACGCTAATTAAGGCAGGGGGTTACAATATATATATATAATATAGCATATTATATATATGATATATATCATATATATATTATATTATATTATAAGGTTCCATATGCCTCGGCTATTGGATCCATCATGTATGCCATGTTATTTACTCAACTGGATGTCTCGTTTGCCTTAAGTATGACCAGCAAATACCAACAAGATCCTGGTGAGGGTCATTGGACTGCCGTCAAGAATATCCTAAAGTACTTAAGAAGGACTAAGGACTTATTTTTGGTCTATGGTGGACTGGATGATGAGCTCTACGTAACCGATTACATAGATGCAAGTTTCTAGACTAACTAAGATGACCTTAAATCGCAATCTGGAAATGTATTCCTCCTGAATAGTGGAGGAGTAAGTTGGAAGAGCTCCAAGCAGAGGACTATAGCAGATTCTGCAACAGAAGCTGAGTATATAGCAGTATCAGATGCAGCTAAAGAAGTTGTTTGGATCAAAAAGTTCATCACTGAACTAGGGGTGGTGCCTACTATCTCAAATCCAATAGATTTGTTCTGTGACAATAGTGGTGCTATTGAACAGGCCAAGGAGCCTAGGTCACATGAAAGGACCAAGCATATACTCAGGCGATTTCATCTTATTAGAGAAATCAATGATAGAGGTGATATAAAGATATTTGCATGTTAACTGTGATAATGCAAATAATATGATAACAGAATGGAGAAATTTCTCCTGTGCAAGTGACTTAGTAAGAGGATCAGCAACATAAGCTTCTCCTGCTACTTTGCATATCTTTGTATCACCTCTATCATTGATTTCTCTAATAAGATGAAATCGCCTGAGTATATGCTTGATCCTTTCATGTGACCTAGGCTCCTTGGCCTGTTCAATAGCACTTCTCTCCTGCTTATACCCCTGTAAGTCTTATGAGCAGCAATGTTCTCTACAGCTTGCAGCTTGTAAGTCTTACGAGCATAATGTCTTGCTGGCAATTCTCTCTATAGCTTCCCCCGTAAGGAAATCAACCCTCCCAACGTCCCTCTACCTTGAGATCAACTAGAAATATAGATGAAAGTGTTTACAGACTCTCTCACAGAGTAGATATAAAACTCACTGAAGTATAATATAAATAATCACTCTCTCAATGATAAGTAATATAGAAACTGGAAAACAGAAAGTGTTTCGGTAGAAGCAGAGCATTCATATTTCTATCATTTTTCTCGTAGTTGCTCGCTGTCTCAGTTATCCATCGACTTTGATTGCTCTCTCATTTATAATTGATGAAGATGATGACCGTTGTGAGCATTCATCCATTGGAGTCCTATTGCTTCGTTTGACCGTTGTGTGCATTTGAACAACTAGCCACTATCCGTTGTAGAGCAGAGCATCCCGTTGAAGAGAGAGATGTTTCATTATGAGCTGTACGTCATGTTGTGGAGCGTTGGCTTTTTAGAAATTTGTTTATGGTGGGTCAATCTTTTGTTGTGATAGGTGGCTGATATTCGGTGTGTAATGATGCCGCCGGCCATAATTGACTCTCTCATTTGAAACTGTAATCCGAATGTTAAATTTCCTGTTTCACACTGCAAAATGCTTAATCACTAATATGATAAAGTATTAGTCATGGGTATATTAGATCATTGATCAAAAGCTGAATTTCTGGCTTCTAGGACTCATCACGTTGAGTGACAATATCTGCCATAAATAACCTCCGATCTTAAAGATGCAATCCAAATGTTTAATCTCTTGTTTCTCACTTGAAATATAAGTTAGTTAATATTAGGAATAATTACAAGTGAAAACATAATGAATGTATAACATTTAACCACGTTTGGATTGATGGCTATAAGAGTCTCAACTTTCTGCGTTGGTTCTGTCAGGACTTCACTCGAGTGCATGTACAATTTCACGTTCTAGTTTGCTCTTGGGCAAACACTTGCTGCTCTTCACTCGCATGGACTCAAGTGCAATTCTGGACATCACTCGAGTGCAATTCTTGTTTTCACCTACATGCTTCTTCTCAGGTTAACACTTTCATGTCAACACTTACATGACTTGAGTGCAATTCTAATCCTTACTCGAGTGTGTTGTTCAATCCTCGAGTGTTCCTAAATTTCTTCATGCTTCAGTAGCTTCTGGACAACACTCGCATGACATTTTTCAAGAGTGCGTTTTTACACTCGTGAGTGATGTGGGGCCACATTAGAAAAAATTTATTTATTTGATTCTAATGATGTATCATAAGAAAGCTCTTGCCATATGCATTCCAATGCAAAAAGAATCAGCTCCAAACTCCTTGTATTCTGCAAGTTATGATTGAAAGAGTGTCTATCGCACTAGACTGCACAAGCGTCAACTTGCAAAAGGCATAGCTCCTAGAATATGACTTTAAATTAGGCAAATCACATATCCATGGAAAGACCTATGAGTCTAGTTTCATATGGCACTGGTCTCGTCTCAATCCAATGTGTGGTTTGTGAGTTATGTTCCAAATAAGGAACCTGTCTTGAAAAGTGACGGTGATTTCAGTGTCATCTTCCACGGATGATATCTCCTTCATCTAAGCTTCTTTTCAATGTGATCTTGGTGTACCTTTTTCGTGTTGGGAGTCTTCTTTCATATGCCTACAGTTTTGGGTCAATCCGACGTGTGGTTTAAGACAGAGTAGAACGTAAAACAGAGTAGAATAGAGTGCTCCAAGACTCGAGTGTGTTCTTGCCTTACTCGAGTGCTACAGTGCCACACTTGCTACAGTGATTTTTCACCTCGAGCACTACAATGATTTTCATACTACAGTACCTGCATGCTATAGTGCCTCACTTGAGCACTATATTGCCTCACTCGAGTGATTGCTATAGTACCGCAGCTACAGTGCCAAATAGTGCCAACTGCTACAGTGCCAAACAGTGCCTCAAATTTCTGAAATCTTCAAAATTACTTCTAATAACTTGAATCTTGATATTCTCATATGATCTTACAGGTTCTTCTTTCTTCCATATCTTTCTTCTTGATTTTCTTCTTGATAATAATTCTCCATAACTCAGTCAAGATATCTTCTTTTGTTTTCTTGACTACCTTCAATCTTCTTCTTTCTTTGCTTGGCTAATATTTTTCTTGACTACCTTCAATCTTCTTCTTTCTTTGCTTGGCTAATCTTCAAGTTATGCAACATTAAATATAGTAGTTAGTCAATATAGAAGATTGATATATTATGCAAAATTTTGCTCTTAATATTTCACATTTATATTTGACATCATCAAAACTAATCATATCTAACATTCTCCCTCTTTTTGATGATGACAAATCCTTCAAGAAAAATATTTCTGAATGAAGTGCAACATACATATTTTAGAAAAATATGTCTGAATGAAGGGCAACATACATATATAATGCAAAACATACATATATAATGCAACAACATACATATTTTAGAAAAATATGTCTGAATGAAGTGCAACATACATATTTTTCTTACATTTTTCTCCCCCTATTTGACATCAGTAAAAAGTTTGAAATATATAAAGAAGTAAGGCTTGTGAAGTAAGGCAAGAAAACAATTAACTCTCCCATATGTGAAAGAAATGGTGCATTTGGAATTGTAGGATTCGATATTTTCCCTGTTCGTGATCCACCTGGGCTAGAGCACAATCGAAAAGAACAAGGTATTGACTCTTTTCCCTTATACTATATGTGATACATGTTATGTTTGTTAGATCATTGTTTGTGAGTCTATCACCTGCGGCCCATCGTTGTTGATAGTGAGAGGATTGTACCTTTGGGGTGGTGGAATCTGGGGGATGAGACTCTGTGAAAGCCGTAAGGCTATATGTGAAAGCTGAAAGGCTATTTGTGAAACCTTCACCCGCAGCCCATCGGTGTTGACGGTGGGAGGACCATGCCTTCGGGGTGGTGGAATACAAGGGATGAGATTATGTGATTATGTGCATATGTGGCAGCCTGCGTGTTGTGCTTTATGCTGTGATGCTGCTTGATGATTTTCTTGCATGCTTTGTAATTACAGTGGTATAAGTGATCTGTTACTACTAGGATTCTTTTGAATCTTATTCTTTCCATTGACTAACCTTCAGATAGGGCAAGTGGCTCCAAGGGAAAGGAGACAACCAAGGGCGGATAGGGCTCCTTAGGGAGATTTATATTTTGGTATTGATTATCATGTTTTGTTGGGAGATCATCGTATATCTTATAAATGTTGTTTTGAGACAATGGTGTAATCTCCTAATGGGAATTTATAAACCTTTATTTTATGTATGAAACCCAAGGGTTGCCAGGATTTTGTTGTATACTTTGATATGTAAATGTGATGTAATTGCACAGGGTAATTATATTCGAGTTGTGGAATTTGAGACCAGGGTAAGGCAGAAATTTTGAAAATATTTGTGAAAACCCTTCCGTAAGGAAGGGATTGTAAATGAGTTTGATTATTTTTGGTCTCTATATCATTTTAAAATACGTATTTTGAATCATAATTATGAAGGGGTTTACAATGGTGAAGGGGACAACTTAGAATTCATATAGATTTAGCTTTCTTAGCCATTCAATATATTATACCAAAGGGAGGTTGATGAAAAATTGGAATTAATAAACTTAATCACCTAACTGAAACATGAAAACCCTCAAGCTCGATAACACTTATTATACTAGAAAACTCATAATGAAATAAGTGGTGGCTAATTAAATTCAATAAAAACCAATTACAATAGTTTAAGATAGTTTTGGAAATCATGTTCACAATTACCCAATTACACAATTCGACAAGAATCAACCTAATTACACAATCAAGAGATTAAACCCAAATTGACAATTAAATTAATGATGAAAACTTGATTAATAATCTAATTGACAACCAAAGGGTTTGTAAACAAAAATCCCAACAATCATTTAAGAACAAATCAAATCCAAAATGTCAATTCAATCTAAATCAACAATAAGTCTACAATCTAAAACTGGATTGTTCTCAATTAGTACAACCCAAAATCATTTAAAACTAAACAATCTCAAGTCTTTAATTAAAAAGATAAAAGGAAAGACTCTCCCTTGTGGTCTATAATTGTAAGCTCCTAGGCTCTAGCTTCCTCCATGCTTCTCCCAAGTTGTCTCCTAAAAGAGCTTAAGCTGCCATGATAAATTCTCCCCTTCCTCTAAGCTTCTTGCAATTTTTCATAGCCATGAAAGAAGATTGAGAAGAATTGATGACTTTAATTGCTTCCGTCTCTGTACAATGAGAATTGATGACAATTCGTTGAATTGTCAAATGGGTTGCAGAGGTGGTCATGTAGCTAAAGACTAGAAATTGTTGGTGATGATTCCAGTACCAATTCAAGCGGCCGTGTGGTATCTTCAGCATCCTCCCCCATCTTTGTGTACGTCTCATCCCATGAGTCATGATGTTTCTCCTATGCTGTGGCGGCTAGGTTAAATAAAAGTGAGGAAGAGAGATCTTTCGAGGTCCAAACTTAAGCCCATTAAAATTTAAGTAGCTCAAATAAAATTCCATCATTAGATTCTCTTTTAGCTTTCAAGAAAATTTTTGCAATTTAGGATCTTCTAATCTACTCTTTCCTTATTTCCTTATCCTGTAAGAATCAAATAAAATCGTGATATATCATATATTTGAAAATATTATCTAATCACAAGAAAGCAATCAGAATATTAACAATTTAAACTCAATAATATCATAATCAATTTAGATTTATATTATTTCCCATAATTGGCATCCAAATATTATCTAATAAATCCAAATTAGCCTAAAATAATCCCCCAAATAAATGAATAAGGTGGGACAAAATATATTAAATTTGAGATTTATCAATAAGCGTAGCACTAGTATGTACTTGGCTTGTAATGATAAAGTAGTTAAGGCTATTTTTGGACATAAATATGATTGTTTGCAATAATATAAGTATGTTCCTATTTATGTTAATGTGGTGATATTTTAGTTTAAGGGATATATATATATAAACAAGCCAAATATGATATTAATGGTATGATCCCTTTTTAACAGTGAAAAGGAACAATGGTTTGAATGAGGAACTGACCAGTAGAATCGGAGATTAAGGAAATTGTGGTAGAGGAAGAGGTGAATCATAACCAACTTGATCCTATAGAGCAGATACTTGGCATGCTAACAGAGCAACAGGTCATGATTCATAAACTTGTAGAAGAGCTCTGGGAAATGAAAGCCAAGAAAAATAAGGATAAGGAACAATTGGTAAATAATGAAACAAACTAGGTGGAACCATAAAGAGATGAAGAGTAGACTTAACCTGATAAGTCACAATAATAGATCAAATTGAATCATAGATCCCATAGGGTGCCAGCCCAGGATGAAAGGGACTTATTGTTCTAGGTTTTGAAGTTCTGCAAGCACCAACCCTCAATCTTCAAAGGGAGATTTGACCCCCTAGGTGGCTGAAGACTGGGTAATTAGACTAGAGAAGATCTTTGAGGTGCTGGAATGTCCTATCGAGGTAAAGGCTTGATGGCCATTTATAAGTTAGAAGGGGATACTGATCAGTGGTGGAGAAATACAACAATGATTTTGCAGGCCAGAGACATTCCTGTAACTTAGGAATTGTTTTAAGAGAAATTCAATGAAAAGTATTTTCCTAGATCTATTAGAATTGAGAAAGTAGCAGAGTTCTTATCCCTCCAATAAGGCAGGGAGGAGACTTTTGATGAGTATCTGGCCGAATTCATCTGCTTGTCTCACTACACTTCATACTTGAGATATCGGGATGATGAGGGCTTGAGTTGTGATATGTTGATAAGGGGGCTGAAGCATGAGATCAAAGAGAAGTTAGTCTCCAGACAATTCTAGGAGTTTAATAAGGCTGTAGAAGAATGTTGGATTACTGGGAGCAACCTGAAGAACCTGTACTCGGTTAAGAATGTTAGCAGCTGTAGTGAACCCAGTCATGGAAACTCTTCCCAGAAGCAGAAAAGGCATAGGTCCACATCCAAGGGCAATAATAAGAAACATTATCAGCCTAAGAACTGTGGAAATCAGAGATCTCCTGTACCTCCACCATACCCTCAATGTGGTAAGATGCACCTTGGTAGGATGTGTAATGGGATAGTAATCTGCTATACTTGCCAACAACCAGGGCATTATGCCAGTGAATGCAAACAGTGGATTGTAGAGCCCAGGCCTAAGACCTAAGGAAGAGTCTTTGCTATGATGCATTAGGAGGCTTGAAAATTCCCTAAAATGATTCAAGGTACAACCTCCTTAATAGCACTACACTGCAATTTTTGTTTGATTCTGGTACTAGTCATTCATTTATTGCCTTTAAATGTGCTAGATAGTTAGGGTTAAATTTGCATAAGCTACCTTATGATCTAGTTGTGTCTACACTGATGGGTGTTAGAACTGTTAGTACTAATGCTTGTCTGACCTGTGTTATAAACGTAGAGGGGCATAAGTTTAGAGTAGATCTGATTTGTCTACCATTCCACAAACTCAAAGTTATACTAGGCATTTACTGGCTAACAACGAACAAAGTATTGTTGGACCTTAGGAACAAGAAGATCGTATATTTGAATCACAGAAGGGTGACAATACTAATGCTAGTCTAAACTTTCTTTTAGCAGCTGAAGCTGAGAAACGTCCGCAGAAGGGTTGGCAAGGGTACTTAGTTTTCTTCTCCGTGCAAGCAGAAGTGGAAACCATACTTGAAAACATACCTATGGTAAATGAATTCCTTAAGGTATTTCCAAAAGACATTAGTGGATTACCTATGGAAAGGGAAGTAGAGTTAGCAATTGAGATTATGCCTAGTGCCGGATCCTTATCCAAAGCCCCTTTACCAAATGGCACCAATGAAATGGAAGAATTAAAGAAGAAAAATTGAAGAACTACTTGAGAAAGGGTTTACACGAACTAGTGTTTTACCATGGGGAGCTCTAGTATTGTTTGTTATGAAGAAAGATGGGAGCCTACAATTATGTATCGATTATCGAGAGCTGAATAAGGTGAATTTCAAGAACAAATATCCACTCCCTAGGTTTGATGATCTTCTTGATCAGCTATCTAGTTCTAGTGTATTCTCAAAGATTGACATAAGATAAGGCTGCCATTAGCTATGAGTAAGAGTTGAGGATGTGCCAAAGATAGCTTTTACAACTAAATATGGGCACTATGACTTTTTGGTGATGCCCTTTAGACTGACCAATGCACTAGCTGTGTTAGTGGACTATATAAACTGGATTTTCTATCAATATCTAGATCAGTTCAAAGTAGTCTTCATCGATGACATTCTGTTATACTCTAAAAGTAGAGAAGAACATGAAAAGCACTTGAAGATAGTACTGGGCATTCTAAGAGAAATGCAACTATTTGTCAAGTTGAGTAAATGTGAATTCTAGCTTTCAGAGATCAAATTTATAGGTCACATAATTTCACGAGAAGGAGTCTCTGTAGATCCTAGCAAGGTAGAAGCAGCATTGAATTGGAAGAGGCCAAAAATTTTAACTAAAATACGCAATTTTTTAGGTCTTACTGGATTTTACCAGAGATTTATTCATAATTTCTCCTAGATCGCCGTACCGGTGATGAAGCTCATGAGAAAGAATCACTCTTATGTATGGGATGAAAGATGTGAGAGGACCTTCATAGAGATGAAAGAGAGGTTGACATCGACACTGGTATTGATTATGTTGGATCCCATTGAGACCTTTATAGTCTACAGTGATGCTAGTAAGTAGTGATTGGGATGTATCCTTATACAGCAGGGCAAAGTGGTGGCGTATGCCTCTCGACAGTTAAAGCCTCATGAGATATACCATCCTACTTATGATTTGGAACTCGTGTCAATTGTATTTGTATTGAAAATATGGTGACACTGCATGTATGGTGCTACTGTAGAGTTGTACTACAACCACAAGAGGCTTAAGTACTTATATGATCAGAAAGAATTAAACATGAGACAACGTCGATGAATAGAGTTGCGAAAAGATTACAATGTAAATATCATCCAGGGAAAGAAAATGTCGTTGCTAATGCTTTGAGTAAAAAGGTAGTGTAGGTGATAGTCACGATGGTACACAAACAAAAGTTGTTAGAAGAATTCAGAGATTTGAACTTGTCCAATCAAGTATTCATGGACATAAATGTACCAAATAAAGTGCTCCTTACTAGTTATAGTGTTAGCCAAGAGGAAAACAATCTGAGAGCAGAAATTAAAGAAACTCAGATTCAGGATGGAAGAGTAATGTCCATCTGATATGATCACACGAGGTGAAGCTGAGGACTATGATCTTTTGCCAAGTAAATTAGTCAAATACAAAAACCAAATTATGTTTTGCTAAAGGCTGATCTAAGGTAAAGAATCTTGGATGAGGTACACAAGAGTCAATATACCTTCTACCCAAGAATGATTAAAATGTACCATAATATGAAGTCTAAGTATTGGTGGCCAGGGCTTAAAGGTGATGTGACCAAGTATGTGGCAAGTTTCTCACTTGTCAGAGGGTGAAGATTGAACATCAACAACCATGAATACTTTTATAAAGCCCAAAAATACCTAAGTAGAAGTGGGAAAGCATTACCGTGGATCTAGTGGTAGGGTTACCTAGAATTGGAAATTATAATGTGATTTGGGTAATTGTCAATTGATTTACAAAGTCAGCATACTTCATTCCCGTCAACACTAGTTACTCTCTTGAGAAGTGAGCAGAAATATACATAAGGGAGATAATCAGACTCCATAGCACACTGAATATTATTATTTCATATCGAGATCCTCGATTCACATTAAGTTTCTAGAAAGCTTTGCATGAAGCTTTGGGTATGAAGTTGATATTCAGTATGGCTTATCATCCATAGATAGAGGGATAGTCAGAGAGGACTATACAGATGTTTCAAGACATGTTAAGAGCATGTGTACTAGATTTTAAGGGGAGTTAGGATCATTTCCTTTTACTAGCTGAGTTTGCTTACAACAATAGCTATCATACGAGTATCAAGATGGCTCCGTATAAAGCACTGTATAGAAGGAAGTGCCAATAAGCTCTATTAGATGGAATTGTTTGAACAAAGACTATATGGGCTAGATTTGATAGATTAGACCATAGAGAAAATCAAGATTATCAAAAAGAAGCTCCTGCCAGCGCAAAGCAAATAAAAGAGCTACGCCGATAAAAGATGAAGACCTCTAGAATTTGAAGCTTGGGATCATGTATTTTTTTAAGGTATCTCTAATTACAGGAATTGGTAGAGCAATAAATTGGAAGAAGCTAAGCCCTTGATTTATTAGTCCTTTCAAGATATTGGTAAGGGTTGGGCCAGTGGCATATCAAATAGCCCTACCCCAAACTTGAGCAGACTCCATGACGTAGTTGAAAAAGTATCAACCAGATCCTAAGCATGTCATCGAATATGAAGATATCGATGTATAGGATAACTTCACATATGAGGTTGAGCCATAACGAATCATTGATCAGTAGAAAAGATAGCTCAGGCATCAAAGCATACCATTTGTGAAGGTGGAATGGAAGGTGTTAGTGTAAGCCTTTCAACCAAGAGGGGGGGTGAACAGGGTGATTACAAAAAAATCATTTCGTATATAAAAATTGACTGGGAATTTAAAGCAATTTTGAGCTAGGAGAAATATCACCAAAGTGAATGCCGGGAGTTACATTGGTTCAGGTACAACACTTTGACCTACGTCCAGTCCTCAGAGCTTCTTCTAGAGTTTAACTATATCTTCCAAGATTCAGTGGGTTTTTGGCACCTCAGTACACAGCAAGTTCCGTCACTCGACACTCGCTCCCCCCTTACACGTTGTAATCAAATCCCCAACTTAAGGTCCCATAACCTTTAGTTGTCTCAATAACAAATATTGAGTTTGTAATGAAAAACTCTCTCACAGAGTAAATAGATAATCACTGAAGTACAAAGAGTGAGTATAAGAAAATAGAGCACTAAGAATATATTAATCCATGTGAGTTTGGGCATTTTATTTGTTATGTCTTGTCTTCGTTGAATGCTCCAAATATATATAGGTGAATTGTAATGTTCGTTGGAAGCAATTCAAATATGTCCGTTAGAGTCATGCAGCTTCGTTTAACTGTTCTTCGAATTTGAAAACTAGTCATTTGCGGTAGGTGAGCATTTCAAATATGGTGAACTATATGTTTGAATTTTTTCTCAGTGCATGATCTCTTCATTAATTTCTGCAAATATAGTTAGGAGACTAATACAATGAAAGATTAATCATATGGATAACAAATCAATAAACAACATATTAAAATCATACTCTCTATATTGCATTACTCGAGTGGCTACTCGAGTGATCATACTTTATTACTTGAGTGGCTACTAGAGTGAACCCTTAAAAATCTTGGTAGATAGTCAAGTCAATGACTTTGACCTGATTACCGAAGTGGCTACTGGAGTGATTATTATCCATTACTCAAGTGGCTACTCGAGTGATCCATTGAATAACTTGGCAAAGACTTAAGTCCGATACTTCTGACTTGATCATTAGAGTGGTTACTTAAGTGATCATTATCCATTACTAGAGTAGTTGCTGATGTGATTCAGAAGCATTACTCGAGTGGCTACACAAGTGGTCTTAACAAAATAATCATAGAGTCCACTGCCTGAAAACTTACCTGGTCACTCGAGGATTCCCTCAAGTGATCACTTGTCATGACTCGAGTGACACCGCAAAAACTTAGCCGAGAGCTCAGTGACTATATTACTCGAGTGATCCCTTAAGTAAGTCTATGCAAATCTTGGTAGAGAGCTCTTGAACATTATTACTCGAGTGGTCACTAGAGTAATCCCTCGAGTAACCTTCTTTAAAATCTGCTAGTGCTTCTTTCTCCTATTCTGTGAATTCCTGTTCTTCTTCATTACTCAAGTGCCTACTTGAGTAATGGTTTTTCTTACCTCCAAAGACTTAGTTCCTTTGTTCAAGTCTCTTTTGATTATTATCAAGACTTTTTGTAGAATCAATCCAATCTTTGTTATCATCAAAACATGTGGATCTAACATTCTCCACCTTTTTTATGATGACAAAACTTAGTGATTTTTGAACAAGGTGTTTGAAAGCATTTAGGACTTTTCTTTAAGATCATATGCATTTAAAATTCTTGAGCTCTTTTCAAATATCATTTGTTGAATTTTGCAAAAATATTCATTTAACTTCAAATGACTTGGAATTTATCTGAAAATGATTTTAAGTTCAAATCTATGTTTTTGAATCTTTTGTTTGAAATCTTAACATCTTTGAGTTTCCTATGATTTCAAATTCAATTATTATGAGACTCTTAATATTTTTGAAATCATTTTGGATTCAAATTCAGTGATTTTGAAATTTCTAAAACAAGAATGAGTTAAAACATGTAAACATCTTCCATACACAAATAGAAATCCATTAGTAGATTCTAACTACATATGAAATTCATTACATAGCTAAAACTAACAAAAGCTCCCTAAATCCCAATACACCCGTAAGTCTATGCTATATGTGCAACATTAATGTCATTTCTCAAAAATCCATACAAGTTCTTCTCCCCCTTTTTGTCTTCATCACAAAGGTGGGAATCAATCAAGAGAAAGACTAGGACTAGATGGTTGGGCTGCAAAAATAGGATTGACAGGAAGAGGTGTAAATCTAGAGTTATGTGAATCACTTGGACTGGAAGAATTTGAAGAAGATTGTTGAGGTTCAGGGAGATTCACTGGAGGTATCTGTAGAGGATCCTCTAGAGGATTTTGTGGTAATGGGATCAAAGAAGTAACCTCTACATCCTCTGTACCAGCAAGTGAAGCAATAAGTGTGGGCACTGACTCAGGCTGCACTGGCTGGGCTGGAGGAACTGAGTCATCAGTGGTAATATGAATGGTCTCAGATGTTTCTGGGTCAGGCATAAAGAATAGGAGGTTTTTGGAGATGGTGATAGGTAAGATAGGAAGAGGGATAGAAGAAGGTCTGGCTCAGAAGGTTCAGGCACAAAAGTTGGTACTGGCTCAAGTGACGTAGTAGGCATAGATGGAATAGGAGTGGATAAACCAGGTGCCATAGCATCAAGTCTGGCATGAACTGTCTCAGAAGTTCACCCTAGGCCCTTTATTCTGCCAACATCTCCTCATGCCTCTTATCTATAGTCTCTACAAGCTCTCCCATCTTTTGATTCATATGAGTGATAAGCTTTACATTGGTGTTGGTGATATCCATATAAAAGTCCTTAAGGATATTTTTCATAAATGTCTGTAATGTGGATCCAAGGAATGATAGAGCAGAAGTAAAGGCAGGAGCAGACGACTGAGTATCATACAACCTACTGGATCTAGCCTCGGTCTTTTTCTTCTTGGGACCAAACTCAAGTAGCTTCTTCAAGGGAATGTCAATGTTCAATTTCCTAATTTGATTTCGTCCCAATAGAGTTAGCCTCTCAACTGGTTCATTCTTCTCCAAGTACTAAATCTTATTGTGTTTTAAGAATAAAGATATGAGCTAAGGATAAGGCATTGGAGTGGTGATTTTTCCTTCAAATATGTGACTCTTAATCTAAGCAAAAATAAACTCACCTAAGTCCTTTTTCTCTAAGAGAAGAATAGAGAGAAATTTTCTAAAATCCCTCTAAATGAAATGAGTGAAATTGTTGAATTTATTTACTATGGCTCTAGAATAGACATACCATAGAACTCAGTAAAGATCACACACATCACTCGGGTTAAAATTGAGAGGTCCCAATATCTCACCAGGCTTTAAAATTGAAAATAAGTGGTTCAAGTTAAGGGTAGGATAAATAACTTCAAGGGGGTCCTTTATCCCTAACTAGGTGCTTATTTTGGAGGGTGATATTAAGATTTCTTGTCCTCTAATCTTAGAAACCATTTCTTCTTCCAAAGAATCTCTAAGGGATCATTGACAGGTTCTAAATTGCAATAGAAATTCTTGACTATTTTTGTGCAAAAAGGAAGTTTAACTGATAGCTAGGGCATGTAGGACTTTAGATAAAGTTAAGTTCAAATTTCAATACCTCTTGAAGAATCTTGAGGTCAATAAAGTGTATCTTGCATACTTTTCTCCTTGAAAAGTGATATATGAATTTATGTGACTCCTCAAGCTTCTTTACATTTTCGGAGGAAATGTGATTTCCTCTTCCCTCTCTTCTGGTTCCTTTAAAGATTGACCTTGCTTCCCTCCTCTAGATTTGTAAGCCTTATCTAGTATACTTGCCATTGCTTGGGCAAGTTTTCTATCATACTTGGCTCCCTTAGAAGGTTTCTAGTAAAGGAGGGAGTGTTAAAGTCTGAAGAAGGAGGAGATGGTGCCTTGGTCCCTTTACTTCTACCAGGAGGAATATCCTTCTTAGATTGAATTCTTACGGCAATGAGTTCCTTGATTACAACTCCCTTAACTTTTGGTTTGGCTTGTGTTTTTGGCTTGGCTTTAGGCTTCGGATTCAATTTTTGTCTCTCAGCTAGAGGAAATGAAGGTGACTCAAAGGGTTGGTGTGGTTCAGAAGACTTAGAAGGAGTGTTAGGATTGAGAGATTTGGTTCTAACCATTCTGTTTGAGATAAGAAAATATTTTCTGGAAAAATGGTGTCGATGATCGAGCGAATAGGGCAACAGATTTTGAGAAATATGAGAGGTTTTTGAAGACAAAAATTACTGGGTTTGGATGGAAATGGGCTTAGAAAGGGTTTGTGAAAAATTTTTAGAAGAGTACTAGGAGAGTCACTCGAGGAGATTTTGAGAAAAATGACTGAGTTGCAACAGATAAAGCCTTAGTACTCGACATCACTCGAGGGGCTACTCAAGTAATCTTAAGGTATCACTCAAAGGGCTGCTCGAGTAATCATACCAAAAATTTAAAAATGGAACAAATTTAAAAGCATACCTAGCATGAATAATATTGTAATTATCCATGTATATTCCCTTGATAATTTGATGCTACTTTAAGGGAAATTGAGTTGAAAACAAGGTTGATTTGTAATCTATAGTCATGATCACTCGAGGGCTTGCTTGAGTGACTTTGAGGCATTACTCAAGTAGCTACTCAAGTGATCAGTCTTTTTAGCTCCTGACTGTTCACTTTCAACCATTATGTCATTTCCTTTCGAATTAATGTTTTTCTGCCTCATTTTCAAGGTCATCACTCGAGTGGTTACTCGAGTGATGCTTACTATCACTTCTAGTTATCACTCGGGTAATGTAGATTACTTGAAGTTGTCCTTTAAGTGATATAGTACTCTATTACCCTCTGCTTTTCATATCCCAAAATAGAATATTGAGATCCTGCCAAACAAATTGCTAGAAACTCGGATGCTTAAGCTATAAATCATCAAAATAAAAAAAATAACATCATCTAACATTTTGTAACTACTAAATAACTTACAGTTCATTGGCATTTACAATTCCCAATTCTCTTCTAATATATAAGAATTGATCTTTTGCAAGAGGTTTTGTAAAGATATCAGCTAACTGAAGATAAGTTGGAATGAATATTACTTTGACATCTTTCTTTTGGACATGATATCTGATGAAATGATGTCTAACATAATATGCTTGGTTCTGGAATATTGAACTGGATTCTTTGCCAAGCTTATTGTGCTAGTATTGTCACAGTATATAGGTATCTCCTTTAAATAAATACCAATATCTTTTAGTTGTTGCTTCAGCCATAACACTTGTGCATAACAACTTGATGCTGCAACAAACTCATCTTTGGTTTATGAAAAAGACACTGTATTTTGTTTCTTGCTGAACCATGACACGAGTGAACCTCCAAGAAATTGGCATTGTCCACTAGTACACTTTCTGCCTATCTTATATCCTTCATGATCAGAATTTGAGTATGCAACTAGATATTCATTTCTTCCTTTAGGATATCAAAGACCTAATTCTGTTGTGTCGCCGAGATATCTAAAAATATGCTTAGTGGTTTCAGCATGTGATTCTTTTGGTGATGATTGATATCTTACACACATACCAATACTGAATTGAATGTCAGGTCTGCTTGCAGTGAGATAGAGTACTGATCCTATCATTCCTCTATATTTTGTGATATTATAATATTTTCCTTTGACAATAGCATCAAGCAACATGGTTGAACTCATTAATGTGTCCATACCATTTGTTTCATCTATTCTGTATTTCTTCAATAGCTCTTTCAAATACTTCATTTGAGATATGAAAATTCCATTCTTTCTTTGTTTGATTTACAAACTGAGAAAGAAATTCAATTCTCCATCATTGACATCTCAAACTCCCCCTACATTATTTCAGAAAATTCCTTGCATAAGGTTTCATTAGTAGCACCAAAAACTATATCATCGACATATATTTGTATAATTAAAATATCATCTCATTTTTGTTTTGTAAAAAGTGTTGTGTCAACTTTTCCTCATACAAAACCATGATCAATGAGAAATTTACTAAGTCTTTCGTACCATGCTCTAAAAGCTTGTTTTAAAATGTATAAAACTTTTCTTAGTTTGAAAACATGGTCAGGCTTAGTCACATCTTCAAAACCTGGAGGTTGATCTACATACACTTCTTCCATAATGTAGCCATTTAGGAATGCATTCTGTACATCCATTTGATAAAGTTCGAATCCCTTGATGCATGCAAAGGCCAAGAGTACTCGTATAGCTTCCAATATAGCCACTGGAGCATATATTTACTCGTAATCAATTCCTTCTTCTTGATTATAGCCTTTGGCTACCATTCTTACCTTGTTTCTAACAATGATTGCAGATTCATCAAGTTTATTCATGAATACCCATTTTGTGCCAATGATCGGATGATCCTTAGGTCAGGCTACCAAATCCCAAACTTGATTTCTTTCAAACTGATTAAGTTCTTCTTGCATTACTATTACTCAGTTATTGTCTAATAGGGCTTCATCAATGTTAGAAGGTCCAATTTTAGAAATAAAGGTAGAAAACTAACTTCATTGAAAATTTTATTTCTAGTTTTGACTCCTTCATTCACATCTCTTATGACTTGCTCTAGGGGATGACTCTTATTATATTCCAGGTTCTAGGTTGTCTTAGTGACTGTTCTTCTTCCTTGGTTTGATCAACTTCTGGGATGAAAGATTTAGGATTAAGTTGACCATTTTCTTGATTTAAAACAATTTCCTTCTCATCGTCAATAGTTTTGTCAGAGATTCAAATTCATCGGATACAACATGAACTGATTCTTCAACAATACATGTTCATTTATTGAAAACTCTATATGCTTTACTTTGGTTAGAATAGCCTAGGAATTTTCCTTCATCTGATTTAGAATCAAATTTTCCTAGGCTATCTTTTTCGTTATTATGAATAAAACTACAGCTGAAGATGTGTAGATGAATAAGATTAGGCTTCCTTCCTTTGTATAGTTCATATGGTGTTCTTCCAAGTTTTGTTCTGATGTAGGCTCTATTTGAAATATAGCATGTCGTTCTTATTGCATCCGCCCAAAAAAATTGAGACACATTCTTTTCATTTAGTATTGCTCTAGCCATTTCAGTAAGTACTCTGTTCTTTCATTCCACAACTCCATTTTGTTAAGATGTTCTTGGAGCAAAAAAGTTGTGATCAATACCATTAGCATCACAGTAGTCTCCAAATGCTTGATTTTCAAATTCTCCACCATGATTTGTCTTGATATCTGTAATGGACATACCTTTCTCCTTTTTCACTTTCTTGGCAAAAACGATAAATTCTCCAAAGGTTTCATCCTTCGATAATAGGAAAATAGTCTATGTAAACTAGAAAAATCATAAATAATGACCAATAAATATAGGTTGCTACCAAGACTTTTAACTCTCGCTGGACCAACCATATCCATATATAGCAATTGAAGTGGTCTGTTTGTTGTAATCTCATTTTTTAATTTGAAAGATGATTTAGTTTGTTTAACCTTCTAATGCGTCATAGATTAAATCATTTTTGAAACTCACTTTGGGTAAACTGAATACTAAATTCTTTTTGAGAAGTTTGCCTAGTTAGTGCATATTGACATGAGCTAGCCTCTTATGCCATTACCAACTTTCATCGGCATTACTTAGAAAACAATTTTCAGAATCATTTCTACTAATATCAAGAGTATAACAATTACCTTCCATTTTTGCTCTAAGCTTTGCTTTGATATTCTTCTTATCTAATTGTAAGTCTTTCTTGTTTACAATTAGACATTCTTCTGAGTCAAATATTACCCAGTTATCTTTATCTGCACTTTGACTTACACTTATCAAGTTATGACATAAGCCTTCAATGTAATATACGACTTTGACTTGTATACCTTTATCATTTTTTATTTCACCAATTCCTTCAATTTTTTCGGATTGATTTACTCCAAATTTTACCTTTCCACCTTCCTTAGGTTGTAATGTGGTTAAACTTTTGAAATCACTGGTCATATGTCTAGAGCATCCACTGTCTATGTACCATTTGTTATTTTTGGATGCTTTAAGACATACCTGCAATCAAGTTTGATTAAGTCTTAGGTACCCATATCTTTTTGGGTTCTTTTGGGTTAATACAAATTATTTTCTGAATATATGAACCTTTAGGTACCCATTTGTAAATTGCTAGTTTCCTTTATTTTTATGAATGCAGGATAAAGTATAATGACCTTTTCTGTTACAATAATTACAAAATGCAAAAGCATTTGAAGTATTTACAAAATGTTGAAAATGACTTAAATATGTTTTACCTCCTAATTTCTTTCTTCCTTTCTTTTTATCTGTTTTTGGATCATATCCAATACCAGATTGATCATTTACAAGTCGTTGAGCTTTTAAAATTACATTTAACATCTTACTCCCTTTGGTTAATTTTTCAAGAGTTCTTGTGAGATCAGTGTTTTTCTTTTTCAAGGAAGAATAGTTTTCACAATCTTTTTCTAAATTCTCTTTAAGTTCTTCTTCAAGAACTTCATTTTTTCTTTTGAAACCAAATAGTTCTTTAACTACATTAATGAATTTAGAATGTAAAATATTATATTTGAAAAGTAATTCATCATAGGTAGGATCAGATTCAGTTACCTCTTCTTCTGTTTCTTCTTGTGCAACTAGACAAATATTGGCTACTTCTTCTTCACTGCTATCTTCGTCAAAGGATTTATCTCCCCATATAGCGGATACAGAAGCTTTCTTTTTGTTGAAGAACTTGCTTTTTATCTTTTCCTTGTTTTTTGAATCATCTCTAGACATTCTAACTTGATATGTCCTGGCTTTCTACATTCATAGCAGATGATGTTTTCCTTACTACTTGTTCCTCCTTTCTGAAGATTGCTGAATCCCTGGCCTTTTTGTAAAATTTCCTGAATTGTTTTATTATTAGACCTATTTCTTCATCGTTGAAATCTTCATCATCTTCTTAAGTTTCTTCTTTCGCTCTTATTGTAAGGTCTTTCTTCTTCTTCTCTTTAATATCTTCTAATTCTCGTTTGAACTTTAATTTGCTTTCATATTTAGAGAGACTTTTGAATATAGAAGTGACTAATCACATTGATTCTCCTTTTGCTTCCTCTATCACAGTGACTTTGGCCTCCCATTCTTTTGAAAGTATGTTCAGTATCTTTCTTACTTGAGTGTGTTGATCATAGACTTTCCTAAGTGCTGCAAGTTGATTAACAAGATGAGTATATTTAAATTCGAATTCACCTATTGGCTTACCTGATTTTATTCAAAGTAAATCAACTTTAGTAACCAGAGTATTGATATGATTTTCTTTTATTCTAAGTATTCCTTCATGAGCTATTTCCAAGGTTTCCCATATTTCTTTAGCCATTGGAAGTATGTAGATCCTAAAGTACTGATTTTGACTCAAGGAACTTTAAATCATTAGAATTTCCTTGCTATTGAGTGTGATGAGTTTCTTATCATTCTCATCAAATTCTGCTGGTGTCTTAGAAACCTTCCATGAATCTATAATTTTCATAGGTTGATGATTCCCACTCTTAATGATGTCCCATAATCCATATTTTGTAGCCATTACGAATACTCTGAACTTCACTTTCAAGAAAGAGAAGTGTTCTCTGAAACCTTGTGATCTGGTGATAGAGGTTCCATCAAGAAGTATTCCTTCACCTATGCTTTCCATCAGATCCTTCTTAAGTTGTTATACCTTAACAAGAAGACCTACGTTCTCATACCAAATGTTAGTACAAGAATTTCACCTAAGAGGGGGTGAATTGGGTGATTACAGAAAGATCGTTTCGAATATAAAAATTGAATGGGAATTTAAAGCAGTTAAAAACTAGGAGAAATATCACCAAAGTATACACTGGGAGTTATATTGGTTCAGCCACAACCACTTTGACCTGCGTCTAGTCCTCAGAGCTTCTCTCAAAGTTTCACTATATCTTCCAAGTTTCAGTGGGTTCTTGGCACCTTAGTACACAGCAAGTTCCTTCACTGGACACTCCACGTCACAATGCTCTTAGACTTGAGGTCATCATAGATTCCTACATCAGAGTTGCTAAGCTTTGAACTAGTCAAAAGTCACTTTTGACCAGGTTATGATAAAGGCCATGATCAGGCTTGGTGGTTTTTCATGCAGAGGAATATGAATGATCAAGATTGAATTTGTCCCTCACATTAGTAGAAAGATATTACTGGGCCCCTCGATGAGTGAGTCTGAGAAATGTATGGCCATACTACAATGGAAAGGAGTTTCCATTTCTATTGTCTGGCTACTCAGGAATAGAGAAAGTAATAGTCAGGAATAAGAGGATGACATTATCCATGCCTTATCATTGATCGATATGTCGTGTGACAAAATGTACGTGATATGGTTGTATGACAGGTTGCATCGTGATAACGATCCTCATATGATTTGGGTAGTTGTAATGTCTTGCTAAAGGCCACTTGCAACTTTTGGGTTAGTATAGTTATTGGCCCACTGCCAACTTCATATGGGCCTACAGGGTCGAACACAAGAATGGTCCAACATGAGATAATATTTAATTTAGGATGGACGAATTTTATATTTAAATATATATAATATAAAATTCGTTAATAATATTATATAGATAAATATTTTTGAAATACATATCTTATATAGTATATATATGTATATGTATATATATATTTATGATATTATTATATTGTGTTAGTTTTAAATTTAATTTATTAAGATATATTAAATTTAACAACTAATATGATAGAGATATAATATCTCAGATTCAATTTATGAAGATAAATGAAATCTAATGGCTCTTTATTTGGATTAAATAAATAGGTTAAATTAAAACTGTTGGACAAATTTAATTTAAACTGAATTTATTTAATTCCACTATGCCTGCCAATCCTAAAACAATGCCTTTATTATTCTGGCAAATATTAAAATGTTAAGGGGTTTGACTTTTTTGGTATTAGAGCTAAAAGCTGTTATGGCATTATAAGAATAGTATACTGATATGGTCTTGTTTACAGGATGACAAGAACGATGCATGGAAGGTGGCGACAGCAAGATAGGTCACCATCATCGGTGAACCAGGTTTCCCCAGGTAGAGGATTCCTGAGGGGCCATATTCTATAGAGACGAGGACACTTGAAAGCGAATCAGAGTCAAATTGATATATGAGCCACAGCCGAGACCCGAGCCCATACCTAGAGTATCAGTCGGAGATTCTCACCAGCCACTCTCTGATGGGTCAAAGTCTGACTACGTATTGCTACTATTGTCAGAGCCAGACCAGTACATGTGAGATATGTTCTATGACCAGATCAAGGTTTATGGTAGTGTGTCAGAGACATATATCTACATGTCTTTCAGGAGCACAACACCCTTATAGACTAATATGTAGCATATTTAGATGACGTAGACTCATTGTACTAGGATCAGGTCAAGCAGCACTTAGATTTTCTAGTTCTTGTATGGATCCTCATGACACTGTAGTTCTCTTTAGATACAGCATTTTATGCTCGGAAGAAGAATGATGTTATTGAGTGGGGTTCCAACGACCATTTTGTGGAGTTTATGGGTTATATGAACGTGTTCGTACAGTTGTCCATGTACACTAGCTGATTGAGGATCTATACTCAGTGTTTTGGTAACTGGAGGCAGCCAGCATAACTTTTGAGACGAGGGCAGTCACAGGGTATCGGTGGACAGAAGTTGATAGAGCTGGTATTTGTGTTTTATATAGGGTACATAAAAATTTCTTTGCAAATATAAAATTTGACGTTGAAATTAAAACAGGAAAGAGTAAGGAGAAATATCACCGAAGTGTACACCAGGAGTTATAATGGTTCGGCTACAACCACTTTGACCTACGTCCAGTCCTCAGAGCTTCTCTGAGAGTTTCACTATAACTTCCAAGATTCAGTGGGTTCTTGGCACCTCAGTACAAGCAAGTTCCTACACCTGGACACTCGCTCCCCCTTACAAGTTGTAATCCAATCCCAACTCAAGGTTCCACAACCTTAAGTTACCTCAATAACAAATATTGAGTTTGAATGAAATATCTCTCTCACAGAGTAAATAAGAATCACTGAAGCATAGAATCACAAGTACAATGAAAAACAGAGTAATGAACTTTATGATACATTCGTGAGTGTGTTCTTGTGTATCTCTCTATTTAGATGTTCTCATATATATAGATACGTTGGTAATGATTGCTGGAACATATTTCTTCATGTCCATTGGAGCGTGCGCAGCCACTATTGACTTTTCCAGTTTTTGAAAAACATACGGTAGGTGACGATCGGTGACATTTGAGCGTTGCTTTTGACTTTCCTTATTTGGTAAGATCTCTTCATTGTTTATCTGTTGAAATACTAACAATACTAATATAATGAAAAGTTAACCAAATAGGAAACAAAACAATGACCGTTGGAATGATTTCAAACTTTCTGGTTTTGCTTACTCGAGTAGCTACTCGAGTATCCCTTGAAGTTTACTTGAGTACTTACTCGAGTATCATCGGGAAAGCTTTGATTAACTTCAAGTCAATAAACAAATATAAGATTACTCGGGTAGTGCATGGAATAACTAAATTTCAAACCTTTGGAAATTCATGTTTACTCGGTTACCTACTCGAGTAATGCATTCACAACTTCATTGGTTACTCGGGTACCAACTCGAGTAAACCTTCAAATAAATTTTTGATTACTCGATGCTCTACTCCAGTAATGTTGGCAGGATTTCAAGGTCGAGAGAACTTCAAGTCTGATTACCTTGTTACTCGAGTACCTACTCGAGTAAACTTACTTTTTGTACATAACTTACTCCGATAATGACTTGAGGTTTTCCTTCAAACATAACTTTGCATACTCGAGTACATACTCGAGTAATCCACTTAAAATAGAACATTAAATACTTGCATACTAGAGTAAAGACTCGAGGAAAATGAGATAAAATTAAACCAAGTTATACGGGTACTACCTTCAAGTTTTCACTTACCTCAGTGTGTTACTCGAGTACCTACTCAAGTAACATTGGCAGTGGTACAAAGTGCCAAGAGCACACATTTTTCATAAACAGAGTTACTCGAGTACTTACTCGAGTATCATTGGCAGGCCGAGAGCAACTGGAAAACTTTTACATGGTTACTCGAGTAGCTCCTCAAGTAACATTGGCAGGCCGAGAGCAACTTGAAAATACTTACACTATTACTCGAGTACCTATTCAAGTAACGTTGGCCGGTTACTGGAAGGTGCTTCTGGTTACTTCAAGTTTTATCTCATTACTCGAGTACCTACTCGAGTAATGCCTTAGAAAACTTGCTTCTGATCAAGTTTCTCAACATTTTCTCTTGGCCTTTCTTCATTACTCCAATGCTTACCTCAAGTGATGCTTATCCCTGTTATTCCTTTGCTCAAACTTATTTATTAATCACTTCTTTTTCATACCATTCTTTTGTTATCATCAAAACATGAGATCTAACATTCTCCCCCTTTTTGATGATGACAAAACTTGGTGATTTTTAACACAATTTTTCAATTTGAGTTCTCAATTAAATACTTCTTGTATTCAAAAATTATTTTGTAAAACTTATTAAGTTTAGATTCAAAATGTCTTAAAAAATGAAATGATGATGTACACCTTGCATACACAACAAACTTCATTAGTCCAACAATGTATCATAATTTAAAGCTTAAATGGACTTGAAATGAAATCATAACTTAAATAAACTTGCATTAATCTTAAAAATTGTATTACAAGATAGAAAGATGAAACTTAACAAATTAAAAAGAACTAACAAGGTCCAAAATTCTCCCTAGAACCCATATACACCCAAATACCCAAAATAAACACAGACACTTCCACAAAATCACACTCAAGCTCTTCTCCCCCTTTTTGTCTTCATCAGTCAAATGGAGGGCTAGGAGGCTTGACCATGGAAATGGGTGTCACTGGAAGAACCATAGAATCATCTAAGCCAGAAGAATTAAAGGAGCTAGAGGGGACTGGGTCAGGCAGATGGACTGGAGGGATATGGATGTTATCACCGGGAGGAATAGGAGAAGGTTGGAAGACAACCATAGTAGAGGTTTCACCTTCTGGAGTGGTCTGAACCTCAGGAGTGGTCTCAACCTCTGGAGTATGATGTTCAGAGGAGGAGGAGGGAGATATTTCCTCAGTGTGGGTAGGAGAGGGAATAGGTTTAGGAGCGAGTTCAGGCTGAGGTTTAGGAGGTGAATCATCAATGACGATATGTATGGTCTCATTGGTATCTGGGTTGTCCACTGTATATAGAATGTCTTTGGATTGCGTCTCAGGTGGACTAGATACCAGAGGAGTAGATGGTTCATCCTCAGTGAAAGGAGTGTCAGAAGGAGGGTTCACTGGAGGTGGTGGTGGTGCAGAAGAAGATGGACCGGCAGAAGGTCCGAGACCTAAAGAGTCCAGTTGTGCCAGAATCAATCTTAGAGTCTCACCCTGGGCACGTTGCTCTGCTAGCAACTCCTCATGCCTCTTGTCCATTTTCTCAACCAACTCCTCATGCCTCTTGTCTATTTTCTCAACCAACTCTACCATCTTGAAGTTTGTGTTGGTAATCAATTCAGCGTTCGTGTTGGCGATATCCACATGGAATCCTCTGAGCATGTTTTCCATGAAGTACTGGAGAGTGGCATTGAGAAAGGATGGTGATGAAGTGGTGGCAGCTAGAGCCGATGACTGTGTGTCATCCATCTTACTGGCCTCTGTCTCAGTAGTCTTCTTCTTCTTCTTTGACCCAGACTCCAGAGGGCTCTTGAGAGGGATGTCAATATTTAGTTTCCCTATTTGATTTCTCCTAACTGGAGTCATCCTCTCAATGGGCTCCTTGCTATCCAAATACCATATCTTATTCTCTTTCAGGATCAGTGACACAATCTAAGGATATGGCATTGGTGTTGTAGCCTTCCCATCCACCTTATACCTCTTCATTTCTGAGAAGATATACTCCCCCAAATCCTTCTGTTCCTTCAGGAGAAGTGAAGCAAACCACTTAAAGTCCCTATCTGAGAAATGGGTATAATTGTTGGCTTTGTTTACTAGGGATCGAGAATAGATGTACCATAGGACCCTGTGATGATCACACATATCACTTGGTTTAAAATTTAGAGGGCCAACTAGCTCACCGGGTTTAAGGACAGAAAAGATTTGGTTTGGCTTAAGTTGGGAATAGATATCATCTGGGGGGTTCTCTATCCCTAACCACAAGTTAATCCTAGAGGGTGATATGAGAATCTTTTGGCCTCTTACTGTGGTGGTCATCTCTTCCTCAACTGAGGTTCTGTTAGGCTCATCTATGATCTCTAGATTACAATAAAAGTGTGTGATCACTTTAGTACAGAATGGTAATCTAATCGAAAGCCAAGGCATAAATGGATCTAAATAAGGATTGAGGTCATGCTTCAATACCTCCTGAAGAAGCTTAAGATCCATATAGTGTGTCTTGCACACTTTCCTTCTTGAGAACTGGGATAGGTACTTTGGGGATTCCACAAGCTTGTTGATATTGAACCCTTTTGGAGGATTGGTGATCTCTTCTTCTGGCAATTTGGATCTCTTGGAAGATTGACCCTTCTCCATTTGATCTAAGATTCCAGCCATAGCCTTAGCCACATTCTTGTCATACTTTGGGTTTTTGGTAGGCTTTGGTGTGAAAGAGGGGGTAGAGGAATCAGAGGGAGGAGGTGAGGGAGATTTGGCACTCTTCCCTCTTTCGGTTGAGGTACTCTTTTGGGATTGAGCCCTCGTAACAATAAGCTCTTTAATCACAACTCCTTTGGATTTCGGTTGAGATTGAGGTTGAAGAGGAATTTTAGCTTTTGACCTCGGAGTAAGTTTTCTTCTCTTTCTGGGAGGAGAAGAAAGAGGATCAAGGTTTTGTTGTGAATCAGAGGAATCTGTGAAGGAAAGATTCTTGGTTCTCACCATTTTGAAAACAGAAACTTAAAAATCTCAGAGAAACAGAGAGATTGACGCGAGTTAGGGCACTGAGAATCTGAGCAAAATAGGAAGTTTCTAGGAATGAAATTTGTTGGGTTTTGACGCTAATGAAGCAAGGAATCACTTGTGAAAAGTTTTTGTGAGAGAGGATAGTGATTTACTCGAGGAGATTTTGTGGAAATGACCGAATTTGCGACAGATAAAGACCTAGAACCCGACGTTACTCGAGGCCTTACTCGAGTAATCTTCACGTTTACTCGAGGCCTTCCTCGAGTGTTCACACAGAAAAACTCTAAAATAATTTATTTAAATTGCGTACCTGGCATGAATAATATTGTAATTATCCATGGATGTTGCCTTGATCATTTATAACCCATTCTAAGCAGATTTGAGTCATTCTTTATCAATTTTGAAAATCTGAACTTGCAGTTACTCGAGGCCCTACTCGAGTAAGCTTCAAGTTTACTCGAGGCCTTCCTCGGGTAACCTGTGTTTTCAACTTGTGACTCTTCATTTCTTTGTAACTGAACCGTTAGATTTGAAAACCAAGTAACTTGATCCGTTACTTCCAGTTTTGAAGTCCATTACTCGAGTACATACTCGAGTAAAGTGCTTCTTTACTTCAAGTTGTTCCTCGGGTAATGCTTCTGTGTTAGTGATAACTTCAAGTTGGTACTCCAGTAAATGTGTCCTCTGATCACCTCTGTTTTTGTTTCTCAAAACAGAGTTTTAACCTTCCTGCAAAACAAATTTCTATATACTCCGATGCTTAAGTTAGTAATCATTAAAACTTTAACAAATGACTTCATATAATATTATGAGAAACTGAAATAACTTACAACTCATTGGGATTTACCATTCCCAATTCTCTTCTAATGTATAGAAATTGATCTTTTGCAAGAGGTTTTGTGAAAATATCTGCTAGTTGAAGATGAGTGGGAATAAATATCACTTTCACATCTTTCTTTTGAACATGATCTCTGATGAAGTGATGTCTGACATCGATATGCTTGGTTCTAGAGTGTTGAACTGGATTCTTGGCCAAGCTTATTGTACTAGTATTGTCACAATAGATTGGTATTTCTTTGAGATAAATACCAAGATCTTGTAGTTGTTGTTTTAACCATATTACTTGTGCACAACAACTTGAGACTGCAACATATTCGGCTTCCGTTGACGAAAGAAACACTGTATTTTGTTTCTTGCTGAACCATGATAAAAGAGATCCTCCAAGAAATTGTCCTTGTCCACTAGTGCTCTTTCTGTCTATTTTGTATCCTCCATGATCTGAATCTGAATATGCAACAAGATATTCACTTCTTCCTTTGGGATACCACAGACCTAATTTGGGTGTGTCAGCAAGGTATCTAAAGATTCGTTTGACCGTTTCAGCATGTGATTCTTTTGGTGCCGATTGATATCTTACACATATGCCAACACTAAATTGGATGTCCAGTCTACTTGCCATGAGATAGATTAATGATCCAATCATTCCTCTATACTTTGTTATGTTGTAGTCTTTCCCTTTGACATCAGCATCAAGCAACGTAGTTGAGCTCATAGGCGTGTCCGTGCCATTTGCTTCATCCATTCCATACTTCTTCAATAGCTCTTTTAAATACTTTGTTTGAGATATGAAGATTCCATTCTTTCTTTGTTTGACTTGCAAACCAAGAAAGAAATTCAATTCTCCCATCATTGACATCTCAAATTCTCCCTGCATTATCTCAGAAAATTCCTTACACAGAGATTCATTAGTAGCACCGAAAACAATGTCATCAACATATATTTGAACAATTAAAATATCATTGTGTTTTCATTTTATAAAGAGTGTTGTATCAAATTTTCCCCGTACAAAACCTTGATCAATAAGAAACTTACTGAGCCTTTCATACCATGCTCTAGGAGCTTGTTTTAAACCATATAAAGCCTTTTTAAGTTTGAAAACATGGTCAGGTTTGGTAACATCCTCAAAACCTGGAGGTTGTTCTACATATACTTCTTCCATGATGTAACCATTTAGAAAGGCACTCTTTACATCCATTTGATAGAGTTTGAATCCTTTAATGCATGCAAAGGCTAAAAGTACACGTATAGCTTCCAATCTAGCCATTGGAGCATACGTTTCCTCATAATCAATCCCTTCTTCCTGATTATAGCCTTTGGCCACCAATCTTGCCTTGTTTCTGACAATAATTGCGGATTCATCGAGTTTGTTCTTGAATACCCATTTAGTACCAATGATCGGATGATCTTTGGGTCGGGGCACCAAATCCCAAACTTGGGTTCTCTCAAATTGATTTAGTTCTTCTTGCATTGCTATAACCCAATCATTGTCTGATAAGGCTTCATCAATGTTAGAAGGTTCAATCTCAGAAATGAATGCAGAAAAACTTACTTCTTTGAAAATTCTATTTCTAGTTTTGATCCCTTCATTCACATCTCCTATGACTTGATCTAAGGGATGACTTTTATTGTATTTCCAAGCTCTAGGTTGACCTAGGGATTGCTCTTCTTCCTTAGTTTCATCAACCTCTGGAATAAGAGATTTAGAAATAGATTGACCATTTTATTGATTTAAACCAACTTCCTGTTCTTCATCAATGGTTTTGTCAGAGGATTCAAATTCATCAAATACAATATGAATTGATTCTTCAATAATACATGTTCTTTTATTGTAAACTCTATATGCTTTAATTCGGTTAGAATATCCTAGGAAAATTCCTTCGTCTGTTTTAGAATCAAATTTTCCTAAGTTATCTTTACCATTATTATGAATGAAACACTTACAACCGAAGATGTGTAGATGAGCAATGTTTGGCTTCCTTCCTTTGTATAACTCATAAGGTGTCTTTCCAAGTTTTGTTCTGATATAAGCCCTATTTGAAATATAGCATGCTGTACTCATAGCATCAGCCCAGAACACTTGAGACACATTCTTTTCATTCAACATTGCTCTAGCCATTTCAGTGAGCACTCTATTCTTGCGTTCCACAACTCCGTTTTGTTGAGGTGTTCTTGGAGCAGAAAAATTGTGATCAATGCCATTAGTATCACAATATTCTTCAGAGGCTTGATTTTCAAATTCTCCACCATGATCAGTCCTAATACCTACAATAGACATACCTGTCTCATTTTGCACTTTCTTGGAAAAAACAATAAATTCTTCAAAGGTTTCATCTTTTGAAGATAGAAAAATAACCCATGTAAATCTAGAGAAATCATCAACAATAACCAATGAATATAAGTTTCCACCAAAACTCTTTATTCTTGCTGGGCCAACTAAATCCATATGTAATAATTGTAGTGGTCTATTTGTTAAAATCTCATTTTTCAATTTGAAAGATGATTTAGTTTGTTTACCCTTTTGACATGCGTCACAAATCAAGTCATTTTTTAAAGTTACTTTGGGTAATCCAAGAACTAAATCCTTTTTGAGTAGTTTGCCTAATTGATGCATATTGACATGAGCCAATCTCTTATGCCATAACCAACTTTCATCAGTATTACTCAGAAAACAGTTTTCAGACTCATTTATACTAATATCTAGAGTATAGCAGTTACCTTCCCTTTTTGCTCTGAGCTTAGCCTTGATATTCTTCTTATCAAGTTGTAAATCATTCTTGTTGATAATTAAGCATTCTTCTGAGTCAAATATTACCCAGTTGTCTTTATCTACACTTTGACTTACGCTCAGCAAATTATGACACAAGCCTTCAACATAATATACATCTTTGACTTGTATTCCTTTATCATTTTTGATTTCACCAATTCCTGCTATCTTTCCGGATTGATTTCCTCCAAATTTTACCTTTCCACCTTCCTTAGGTTGCAATGTGGTAAAACTTTCAAAATCTCCGGTCATATGTCTAGAGCATCCACTATCTATGTACCACTTGCTATTTTTGGATGCTTTGAGACATACCTACAATCAAATGACTAGGTCTTAGGTACCCACATCTTTTTGGGTCCTGTTGGGTTAGTACAAATAATTTTCTGAACATATGAGCCTTTAGGTACCCATTTGTAGGTTCCTATTGTTCCTTTCTTCTTATGAATGCATGAAGATGTATAATGACCTTTTCTATTACAGTAATTACAAAATGCAAAAGGATTTGATGTATGCACAGAATGCTGGAAATAATTCAAATATGACTTACCTCCTGCTTTCTTTCTACCTTTCCTTTTATCTGACTTTGGATCATATCCAATTCCAGATCGGTCATTTACAAATCGTTGAGCTTTTAAAATAACATTTAGCATCTCACTTCCTTGTATACATTTTTCAAGAGTTTTTGTGAGATCAATGTTTTTCTTTTTCAAAGATGAACAATTTTCACAATCCTTTTCTTTAAGTTTAGTTTCAAGAGCTTTGTTTTTCTTTTTGAAAACAATCAATTCTTTAACTACTTTGATGAATTCAGAATGTAAAGCATTATATTCGGAGAGTAATTCATCATAGGTAGGTTCAGAATCATTTACCTCCTCTTCTGTTTCTTCTTGAGCGACGAGACATATATTAGCTACTTCTTCCTCATCACTTTCTTCATCAGAGGAGCTATCACCCCATATAGCAGATACGAAGGCCTTCTTTTTGTTGAAGAATTTGCCTTTTCTCTTTTCTTTGCTCTTTTGATTCAGTTCTGGACATTCTGATTTGATATGTCCTGGTTTTCCACATTCGTAGCAAATGATATGATCTTTGCTGCTAGTTCCACCTTTTTGAAAGTGTTTGAATCCTTGTCCTTTCTTGTAGAACTTTCTGAATCGTTTTATGATTAGGCCCATTTCATCATCGTCAAACTCTTCATCCTCATCTTGATTCTCTTCTTTTACCTTTAGTGCAAGACCTTTCTTTTTGTTGTCACCAATGTCATCTAGTTCTTGTTTGAACTTTAGTTTGCTTTCATATTCAGAAAGACTTCCAAATAGAGAAGCAACTGATCTCATTGATTCTCCTTTTGCTTCTTCTATCGCAGTGACTTTGGCCTCCCATTCTTTAGAAAGAATATTTAGAATCTTTCGTACTTGGGTATGCTGATCATAGACTTTCCCAAGAGCTGCAAGTTGATTAACAAGATGAGTATATCTAAGTTCAAATTCAGATATTGATTCACCTAATTTCATTCAAAGTAAATCGAATTCAGTAACCAAGGTATTGATCCGATTCTCCTTTATTCCTGAAGTTCCTTCATGAGCTATTTCCAGAGCTTCCCACATTTCCTTTGTTATTGGAAGTATGCAAATTCTGAAATAATCACTTTGACTCAAGGCACTTTGTAGCATCAGAATTGCCTTGCTGTTGAGAGTGATAAGTTTCTTGTCATTCTCATCATATTCCGCTGGCGTCTTGGAAATTTTCTGAGAATCTACAGTCTTTGTAGGTTGATAGTTTCCACTCTCAATCACATCCCATAGCCCATATTCAGTAGCCATTACGAATACTCTGAACTTTGCTTTCCAGAAAGAAAAGTGTTCGCCATTGAAACCTAGAGGTCTAGTGATGGATGCATTGTCATTGGATCTTTCTTAGGTTGTTATACCTTCACAAGAAGACCTACGCTCTGAGAACAAATGTTAGAGCAAGCGTTTCCCCCAAGAGGGGGGTGAATTGGGTGATCTTAAAAATTTCGTTGCAAATATAAAATTTGACGTTGAAATTAAAACAGGAAAGAGTAAGGAGAAATATCACCGAAGTGTACACCGGGAGTTATACTAGTTCGGCCACAACCACTTTGACCTACGTCCAGTCCTCAGAGCTTCTCTGAGAGTTTCACTATAACTTCCAAGATTCAGTGGGTTCTTGGCACCTCAGTACAAGCAAGTTCCTACACCTAGACACTCGCTCCCCCTTACAAGTTGTAATCCAATCCCAACTCAAGGTTCCACAACCTTAAGTTACCTCAATAACAAATATTGAGTTTGAATGAAATATCTCTCTCACAGAGTAAATAAGAATCACTGAAGCATAGAATCACAAGTACAATGAAAAACAGAGTAATGAACTTTATGATACGTTCGTGAGTGTGTTCTTGTGTATCTCTCTGTTTAGATGTTCTCATATATATAGATACGTTGGTAATGATTGCTGGAACATATTTCTTCATGTCCGTTGGAGCGTGCGCAGCCACTATTGACTTTTCCAGTTTTTGAAAAACATACGGTAGGTGACGGTCGGTGACATTTGAGCGTTGCTTTTGACTTTCCTTATTTAGTAAGATCTCTTCATTGTTTATCTGTTGAAATGCTAACAATACTAATATAATGAAAAGTTAACCAAATAGGAAACAAAACAATGACCGTTGGAATGATTTCAAACTTTCTGGGTTTGCTTACTCGAGTAGCTACTCGAGTATCCCTTGAAGTTTACTCGAGTACTTACTCGAGTATCATCGGGAAAGCTTTGATTAACTTCAAGTCAATAAACAAATATAAGATTACTCGGGTAGTGTATGGAATAACTAAATTTCAAACCTTTGGAAATTCATGTTTACTCGGGTACCTACTCGAGTAATGCATTCACAACTTCATTGGTTACTCAGGTACCAACTCGAGTAAACATTCAAATAAATTTTTGATTACTCGATGCTCTACTCCAGTAATGTTGGCAGGATTTCAAGGCCGAGAGCACTTCAAGTCTGATTACCTTGTTACTCGAGTACCTACTCGAGTAAACTTACTTTTTGTACATAACTTACTCCGGTAATGACTTGAGGTTTTCCTTCAAACATAACTTTGCATACTCGAGTACATACTCGTGTAATCCACTTAAAATAGAACATTAAATACTTGCATACTAGAGTAAAGACTCGAGGAAAATGAGATAAAATTAAACCAAGTTATACGGGTACTACCTTCAAGTTTTCACTTACCTCAGTGTGTTACTCGAGTACCTACTCGAGTAACATTGGCAGTGGTACAAAGTGCCAAGAGCACACATTTTTCAGAAACAGAGTTACTCTAGTACTTACTCGAGTATCATTGGCAGGCCGAGAGCAACTGGAAAACTTTTACATGGTTACTCGAGTAGCTCCTCAAGTAACATTGGCAGGCTGAGAGCAACTTGAAAATACTTACACTATTACTCGAGTACCTACTCGAGTAACGTTGGCCGGTTACTGGAAGGTGCTTTTGGTTCTCGAGTACCTACTCGAGTAATGCCTTAGAAAACTTGCTTCTGATCAAGTTTCTCAGCATTTTTTCTTGGCCTTTCTTCATTACTCCAATGCTTACCTTAAGTGATGCTTATCCCTGTTATTCCTTTGCTAAAACTTATTTATTAATCACTTCTTTTTCATACCATTCTTTTGTTATCATCAAAACATGAGATCTAACAAAGCATGCTTAACTCAGGGAAATCATGGGATGTGTTACCCCCTGGGAAGTCATTTGTATAGTTATGACATATTGTGTAACAGAGGACAAAGTCATATTGTACAGTAGTGTATAAACTATATCCTATTAAGACATTTTCTTAACTCTAGTAAATATTTTTTGTATGATATATATGACATATCTGTGTATCCAAAATTTTGTGAAATGATGAAAATTCCCTTGTGTAATGTGAAATTGATTCCTTCTATATTTTCATATAGTGAAGTACAAAGATGGTATGAACACGTGGTAGACCACAAGGGTCACATAATAACCCAAATCAAGAGCCTAGGCCTGACCCAATCCAATAGATATTGGGCATGTCACACAGCAATAGGCCATGATGAATAATATCAGGGAGGAGTTGTGAGAAATGTTGCAAAGACAAGATCACTTAGAAGACCTGGTGAGGGGAAATGGTGAGCCTAATTTGTTAGAGGAACCTTAACAAGAGCCTCTACTTATGCCAAATCCTGAGGTTGTATTCTTCAGACCTGGGTAGGAAGGATCAGTTAATAGCAACCTTTTATATTTAGAGGAAAACTTGATACTAAACATGCTGAAGACTGGCTATCTCGATTAGAGAAAATTTTCAAATCTTGGCATGCCCTGATGACATCAAGTTCCAACTGGCAATTTATGAGCTGGGGGTGATGTTGACAGATGGTGGAAGAACATTGAGATGATTCTCCAAGGGAGGAATATTTTAGTAATGTGGGAATTATTTCAAGAGAAATTTAAAGAGAAATACATTGCCCATTTAGTTAAGCTTGAGAAGGAAAAATAATTCCTTAGCATACAGTAGCATGATAGAAAGAGCTTTGATAAGTATTTAGCTCCTTACATCCAGTTGTCTCGATACTTATCATACCTTAAGTATCAGGATGACAAAGAATGGAGTTCCGATATGATGATAGAAGTTTTGAAATAAGAGTTGAAAGAGAAACTTGGTTCCAAATATTTTACTAAGTTTAACAAGGCAGTTGAAGAATGTCGTATCACTGAGAACTACTTGTTGAGCCTGTATTCTGATAAAAGCAACAACAACAAGGGTGTGTCGGTAGTGGGAGTTCTTCCTAAAACATAAAGATCAAAGTAGATCACCTAAAGGAGGAAACAAGAAGCTGTATTAGGCTGGGGTCCATGGTAATCAAAGACCCTCTCTGGGCAAAGCATTATGGTATTGTTGCAAGCTACACCATCCTAGCTGGACATGTAATGGTGTTCCAATACGCCAGCCTTTACCAACAAATCAGGCTCTAACTAGGCAAATAACCTGTCACATATGCCAGAAGCTAAGGCATTATGCTAATGATTGCCCATAATGGCAGCAACAATTTGTGGAGCCTAAACAAAGAGTTTCGGGCAGAGTTTACATGATTACTTAGGAGGAGGTCAAAAAATCTCCTGAACTAATACAAGGCACTATTTATTTCATATGATTGTGTGAGATGCTTAGGCCTGAGTGCACAAAAATTTCCATTTGACATGGTTTTTTTGCACCCACAAGTATTAGAGTTGTCATAATCAAAGCCTATCTGAATTTCATAATAAATGCCAAAGGGCAAGAATCAATGGTGGATTTGATCTGTCTACTACTGAAAGGCTTGGAAATCATCCTTGGCATTGACTGGTTGACAGTAAACATAGTATTGCTAGATTACATAAGTAAAAGGGTCATTTACCCTAATCCGTAACCACAAGTGAATACAAAAATCAACTTTAACTTTTTTTAGCAGCTGAGGATAAGAGATGTCTACATAAAGGTTGTCAGGGGTACATGGTATTCTTTTCCTTACAATCAGAAGTTGGAACAACATTAGAAAGTATCCCTATAGCAAATGAGTTTTTAGATGTATTTTTGGAAGATATCAGCGGATTACCCCAGATAGGGAGGTGAATTTGCAATTGACCTAAGGCCTGGAGCAAGACCAATATCTAAAGCCCCATATAGAATGGCTCCAACTAAAATGACAAAATTGAAAATGCAGATTGAAGAGTTGCTAGAAAAAGGGTTCTTTTGACCTATTGTTTCGCTATCGAGAGCACTATTGCTCTTTATCAAAAAGAAAGAAGGAAGCCTATGACTCTATATTGATTACAGGGAGATAAACAAGGTAACCATCAAGTACAAGTACCCACTTCCCAAAATTGTTGATTTACACGATCAGTTGTTTGGTTCTTATGTGTTCTTGAAGATTGACTTAAGATTAGGATATGACCAGCATAGGGTAAAAATAGATGATGCACCATAAACTGTATTCAAAACTAGATATGGCCATTACAAATTCCTTATAATGCCATTTAGGCTGACCAATGCACCTGCTGTGTACATGGACTACATGAATCAAATTTTCTGTCTATATCTGGACCAATTCATAGTAGTCTTTAGTAATGACATTTTGGTATACTCAAGGAGTAGAACATAACATGAGAAACATCTAAAAATAGTGTTGAATACAATGAGCAATTAGCAACTCTATGCCAAACTGAGCAAATGCAAATTTTGGCTTTCAGAAGTTAAATTTCTGGCCCACTTGGCCTCACAGTAAGCGGTCTCGGTGGATCCTTGCAAAGTGGAAGCAGTTCTGAACTGGAAGAGGTCAGAGACTATTTTTGTAATACGTAATTTTTTGGGTCTTGCCCGATATTGAAGAAGATTTATACAGAATTTCTCCAAGTAGCTTTGCTTTGACAAAGTTAACATGAAAAACTCAACCTTATCTTTGGGACATAAACATGAGAGGAGCTTTATAGAGCTGAAACAAAAATTAACATAGCCCCAATGCTGATAATCCCAGATCTACAGTTGACCTTCTTTGTCTTTACTGATGCCAGTGTGCATGGATTGGGAAGTGTATTAATGTAGTATGGCCATATAGTGGCTTATGCATCTAGATAGCTGAAGTTTCATGAACAGAATTATCCTACACATGATCTTGATTTAGCAGTAATTGTGTTTGAACTAAAATCTAGAGATACTATATCTATAGGGTGACTATAGAGTTGTACTACGACCACAAGAGCTTGAAATATGTATATGATAAAAAAGAATTAAAAATGAGATAGTACAGATAGATAGAGCTGTGTAAAGATTACAACCTAGAGATCAAGTACTATCCAGGAAAGGCTAATATCGTTGCTGATGCATTGAGCCATAAAACAGTGCAGGTGGCAGCTTTAATGATTCATGAGTAGAAACTAATTGAGGATTTTAGAGATCTCAATATGTCTAATCAAATCATAATTTGTGGCAGCAATGTTAGTCAGGCTGAGAAGGACCTGAGAGCAGCAATTAAAGAAGCTCAGATGCAAGATAGACGAGCATAGTCTATCAAAGATATGTTTAAATAAGGAAAAGCTCAGGAATATGACTTGTCACAGAGTAGGCTAGTCAGATATAGAAAGAGGATATATGTTCCACAACAACTAGAGCTTAAGAAAAAAATCCTGAAGGAGGTCCAAAAGAGTAGGTATACTCCACACCAAGAGCAACCA
Source organism: Inga laurina (assembly GCA_963855925.1). NCBI lineage: Eukaryota > Viridiplantae > Streptophyta > Magnoliopsida > Fabales > Fabaceae > Inga > Inga laurina. Next base: position 19,916,271 of record OY979710.1, read on the forward strand.
AAATGTATCATGACTTAAAGTCCACACATTGGTAGCCATGCATGAAAAGAGATATAACAAAGTTTATGGCTTATTGTCTCACTTGCCAGAAGGTAAAAATTGGGCATCAATTACCATCAGGGCTTTTATAAAACCCTGAGATTCCTGAGTGAAAATGGGAAAGCATCACTATGGATTTTGTGACAGAATTACCCAAGATCAGAAATCATGATGTGATATGGGTAATGTTGATTGATTCATGAAGACAACCCATTTCCTACCCATAAGTATTCATTACTCTCCTGATAAGCTAGTAAAGATTAATATCAAGGAGACAGTACGACAACATGGAACTCCGATGTTAGGATCAGGAGGCACAACAAAAGAATTTTAAAAATTATGGCCGATCCTAATTAAGGATCTATCAACGGCGTTTAAACCGAGTTAGAAAGATTCGTACCTTTTACAGGGTTTTCGATCTCTAGGAGCCAACACATCTGGTCCGCTCCCTCTACCGATATCTACAAGCATGTTCTCCAACAGAGACTGCGTGCTAGCTCTCCAATGTCTCCTAGGGTTTCCCTTGCGGCTTTAAATTCTCATAGGTGTATAAGTATATCTACTCTATCAAGTTTATAACCTATGAGGGCTATATTTGAATTTCAAAATTAATCTTTATTAATTTTAAATTTAATTAACAATTAATTATCTTGAAGAGCTAATTAAATAAATTCAGTTTAAATTAAATCTGTCCAACAATTTTAATTTAACCTATTTATTTAATTCAAATAAAGAGCCATTAGATTTAAGTTATCTTCATAAATTAAATCTGAGATACTATATTTCTATCATGTTAGTTATTAAATTTAATTTATCTTAATGAATTAAATTTAAAACTAGCTCAATATAATAATATCATATAATATATATACATATATATATATATAATATGTATTTCGGAAAACATATATATAATATTATTAACGAATTTTATATTATATATATAAATATAAAACTCATCCATCATAGATTAAACATTTTCTCATGTTGGACCATTCTTGTGTGCGACCCTGTAGGCCCATACGAAGTTGGCAGTGGGCCAATAACTGTACTAACCCACAAGTCGCAAGCGGCCTCTAGCAAGACATTACGACTACCCAATTCATATGAGGATCATTAACACGATGCAACTTGTCATACAACAAAGTCAAGTCCCTTTGTCACACGATTATCGCTCAAGGATGAGGCATGGATAATGTCATCCTCTTGTTCTTGACCATTACTTTCTCGATTCCAGAGTAGTCTGACAATAGAAATAAAAACTCCTTTCCATCATAGTATGGCCATACATTTCTTAGACTCACTCATCGAGGGGCCTAGAAATATCTCTCTACTAATGTGAGGGACCAATTCCATCTTAATCATTCATATTCCTTTGCATGAAAAACCACCAAGCCCAATTGTATCCTTTATCATCACCGGGTCAAAATTGACTTTTCATGAGTTCCAAGCTTAGCAACTCTCATGTAAGAATCCATGATGACCTCAAGTCAAAGGGCATTGTGACGTGGTTATACATGAGAAAAGCTAATGAGTTGATCCATGTAGCTTTCTCTTAGTGAGTCCAACAACTAGAGCTTCAGAAAAAAAAATCGCGTATATAGCTGTTAAGGTCCCAAACAGAGGAGTTTCACAAGAATTTTAGCAATTCTTGAATCCTTATGAAAAATAGAGTGGGTATGTGGATTTTCATTTCATTCTAAGACAGTGACCAAACTTTCATTCTTTTGACCAAATATTAGCCCAAATCGTGTATGTGGCATTTTAGGGCCCAAATATATGAATGTGACAACAATATTAAGCATTCTCGAATCCTTATGAAAAATGGACTAGGTATGTGGATTTTAAGGCCATTCTGAGAGAGGGACCAAACTTTATTCTTTTGACCTCAAATTAACCCAAATTGCGTATGTGGCAGTTTAGGGCACAAACAAATAAATTTGACACCAATATTAGGCATTCTCGAATACTTATAAAAAATGGAGTGGGTATGTGGATTTTCAGGCCATTTTGAGATAGTGACCAAACATTCATTCTTTTGACCTCGAATTAGCCCAAATAGCGTATGTGGATGTTCAGAGCACAAACGGATTAATTTTACAACAATATTAAGCATTTTGGAATAAACATGAAAAATGGAGTAGGTATGTATGTTTTCAAGCCATTCCGAGGCAGTGATCAAAGTTTCATTCTTTTGACCTCAAATTAGCCCAAATCGCGTATGTGGCAGTTTAGGGCCAAAATACATGAATTTGACAACAATATAAGGCATTCTAGAATCCTCATGAAAAATGGAGATAGTATGTGAGTTTTCAAGCCATTCTGAGAGAGTGAACCAACTTTCATTCTCTTAACCTCAAATTAGCCCAAAACGATTATGTTGCTGTTCAGGGCCGAAACAAATGTATTTTATATCAATATTAGACATTTTTGAATAAACATGAAAATGGAATGGGTATGTGAGTTTTCAAGCCATTTGAGACAGTGACCAACTTTCATTCTTGAACCTTTAATTAGCTCAAATCCCATATGTGGCCGTTCAAGGCCCAAACAGAAGAATTTCAAACAATGTTAGGCATTCAGAATCCTTATGAAAAATTGAGTGGGTATGCTGGTTTTTAAGCCATTCCGAGACAGTGACCAAAGTTTCATTCTTTTGAACTCAAATTAACGCAAATCGCGTATGTGGCAATGTTGGGACCACATACATGAATATGACAACAATATTAGGCATTCTCGAATTGTTATGAAAAATGTAGTGGGTATGTGGATTTTCAGGCCATTCCGAGAGAGTGATCAAGCTTTAATTCTTTTGACCTCAAATTACCCCAAATAGCGTATGTGGCTATTTAGGGCCCAAACGGATGAATTTTACAACAATATTAGGCATTTTGGAATAAACATGAAAAATGGAGTGGGTATATGAGTTTTTTTAGCCATTTTGAGACAGTGACCAAACTTTCATTCTTTTGACCATAAATTAGCCCAAATCGCGTATGTGGCCGTTCCTTGCCCAAACAGATGAATTTCACAACAATGTTAGGCATTCAAGAATCCTCATGAAATTAGGAGTGGGTATGTTGGTTTTCAATCCATTCCGAGACAGTGACAAAACTTTCATTATTTTTACATTAAATTAGCCCAAATCGCATATGTGGCAGTTTAGGGCCCAAATACATGAATTTGACAACAATATTAGGCATTTTTGAATCATTATAAAAAATGTAGTGGGTATGTGAATTTTCAGGCCATTCTAAGAGAGTGATCAAAATTTCATTCTTTTGACCTTAAATTAGCCCAAATCGTATGTGTGGCTGTTCAGGGCCCAAACGGATGAATTTTACAACAATATTAGGCATTTTGGGATAAACATGAAAAATGGAGTGGGTATGTGAGTTTTTGAGCCATTTCGAGACAGTGACCAAACTTTCATTCTTTTGACTTAAAATTAGTTCAAATCGCATATATGGCCTTTCCAAGCCCAAATAGATGAATTTCACAACAATGTTTAGCATTCTAGAATCCTCATGAAAAATGGAGTGAGTTTGTGAGTTTTCAAGCAATTCTGAGACAGTGACCACACTTTCATTCTTTTGAACTTAAATTAGCCAAAATCAAGTATATGGTTGTTAATGTCCTAAACTGATGAGTTTAACAACAATTTTAGCAAGCCTGGAATCCTTAAGAAAAATAAAGTGGGTATGTGGATTTTCATTGCATTCTAAGATAGTGAGCAAACTTTCATTCATTTGACCTCAAGTTAGTCCAAATCGCATATGTGGCAGGTTAGGGCCCAAATATATGAATTTGACAACAATAATAGGCATTGTTGAATCCTTATGTAAAATGGAGAGGGTATGGGGATTTTCAGGCTATTATGAGAGAGTGACCAAACTTTCATTCTTTTGTCCTCAAATTTGCCCAAATCGAGTATGTGGCAGTTTAGGGCCCAAACAAATGAATTTGACAACAATATTACGCATTCTCGATTACTTATAAAAAATGGAGTGGTATGTGGCTTTTCAGGCCATTCTGAGACAGTGACCAAACTTTCATTCTTTTGACCTCAAATTAGCCTAAATAGCGTATGTGGCTGTTCCAGGTCCAAACAGGTGAATTTCACAATAATATTATTCATTTTGGAATAAACATGTAAAATGAAGTTGGTCTGTGAGTTTTCAAGCCATTCTGAGATAGTGGCAAAACTTTAATTCTTGTAACCTCAAATTAGCCCAAATCGCATATGTGGTCGTTCCTGGCAAAAACAAATGAATTTCACAACAATTTTAGGCATTCTAGAATCCTCTTGAAAAAAGGAGTCCGTATTTGAATTTTCAAGCCATTCTTAAACAGTGACCAAACTTTCATTCTTTCAAGTCAAACTAGCCAAAATCGCATATGTGGCCGTTATGGTCCTAAAAAGATGAGTTTTAGAACAATCTTAGCACTTCTCGAATGCTTATGAAAAATCGAGTATGTTTGTGGATTTTCATTCCATTCTGAGATAGTGACCAAACCTTCATTCTTTAGACCTCAAATTAGACCAAATCTAGTATGTGGCAGCTTAGGGCCCAAATACATGAATTTGACAATAATATATTAGGCAATCTAGAATTCTCATGAAAAATGTAAATAGTATGTGAGTTTTCAAGCCATTATAAGACGATGCCCAAACTTTCATTATTTTAACCTCAAATTAGCCCAAAACGTGTTTATTGCTGTTCAGGGCCAAAACAAATGAATTTTACAACAATATTAGGCATTTTGGAATAAACATGAAAAATGGAGTGGGTATGTGAGTTTTCAAGCCATTCCGAGAAAGTGACCAACTTTCATTCTTTTGACCTCAAATTAGCCCATATCGCGTATGTGGCAGTTTATAACCCAAATACATGAATTTGGCAACAATATTGAGCATTTTCTTATCCTTATGAAAATGGTAGTGGGTATGTGGATTTTCAGGCCGTTACAAGAGAGTGACCAAACTTTCATTCTTTTTTTACCTCAAATTAGCCCAAATAGCATATGTAGCTGTTTTGGGCCTAAACGGATTAATTTTACAACAATACTAAGCATTTTTTAATAAACATGAAAAATGGAGTGTGTATGTGAGTTTTCAAGCCATTCCGAGACAGTGACCTAACTTTCGTTCTTTTGACATCAAATTAGCATAAATCGTGTATGTGGCTGTTCCTGGCCCAAACAAATGAATTTCACAGCAATGTTAGGCATTCTATAATCCTCATGAAAAATGGAGTGGATATGTGAGTTTTCAAGGCATTCTGAGACAGTAACCAAACTTTCATTCTTTCAAAGTCAAATTAGCCAAAATCGAGTATATGGCCGTTATGGTCCCAAATTGGCGAGTTTCACAAAAAATTTAGCAATTCTTGAATCCTTATGAAAAATAGAGTGGGTGTGTGGATTTTGTTTCCATTCTGAGATAGTGACCAAATTTTCATTCTTTTGACCTCAAATTAGCCCAAATCGCATATGTGGCAGTTTAGGGCCCAAATACATAAAATTGACAACAATATTAGGCATTCTAGAATCCTTATGAAAAATGGAGATAGTATGTGAGATTTCAACCCATTCTGAGACTGTGACTGAACTTTCATTCTTTTAACCTCAAATTAGCCCAAAACACGTATCTTGTTGTTCAGGGCTAAAACAAATGAATTTTACAACAATATAAGGAATTTCGGAATAAACATTAAAAATTTAGTGTGTGTATGAGGTTTTAAGCCATTCCGAGACAGAGCCCAACTTTCAATGTTCAACTCAAACTAGCTCAATAGCGTATGTGGCCGTTCAAGGCCCAAAGAGATAAATTTCACAACAATGTTAGGCATTCTAGAATCCTCATGAAAAATGGATTGAGTATGTACGTTTTCAAGCCATTCTGAGATAGTGGCCCAACTTTCATTCTTTTAACCTCAAATTAGCCCAAAACGTGTATGTTGCTGTTAAGGGCCGAAACAAATTAATTTGACAACAATATTAGCCATTTTGGAATAAACATGAAAAATGGAGTGGGTATGTCAGTTTTAAAACCATTCCAAGAAAGTGACCAACTTTCATTCTTCAACCTCAAATTACCTCAAATATCTTATGTGGCCGTTCAAAGCCCAAATAGATGAATTTCACAACAATGTTCAGCATTCTAGAATCCTCATGAAAAATGGAGTGAGTATGTGCGTTTTCAAGCCATTCTGAGATAGTGACCCAACTTTGATTCTTTTAACCATTAGCCCAAAACATGTATGTTGCTGTTAAGGGCTGAAACAAATTAATTTGACAATAATATTAGGCATTTTAGATTAAACATGAAAAATGGAGTAGGTATGTGATTTTCAAACCATTCCGAGAAAGTGACCAACTTTTATTCTTCAACCTCAAATTAGCTTAAATATCGTATGTGGCCGTTCAAGGCCGAAACAGATGAATTTCACAACAATGTTCAACATTCTACAATCCTTACGAAAAATGGAGTGTTTATATTTGTTTTCAAGCCATTCCGAGACAGTGACCAAAGTTTTATTCTTTTAACCTCAAATTAGCAAAAATTATGTATATGGCAGTTTAAGGCCTAAATACATGAATTTGACAACTATATTAGGCCTTCTCGTATCCTTATGAAAATGATAATGGGTATGTGGATTTTCAGGCCGTTCCGAGAGAGTGACCAAACTTTCATTCTTTTGACCTCAAAATAGCCCAAATAGCATATGTGGTCGTTAAGGTCACAAACAGATGAATTTCACAACAATTTTTTGCAATCTCGAATCCTTATGGAAAATGAAGTGGGTATGTGAGTTTTCAAGCCATTCTGAGACAGTCACCAAACATATTGATTCTTTTGACCTCAAATTATCCCAAATCACGTATGCGGCCGTTCAGGGCCCAAATAGATGAATTTCACAACAATGTTAGGCAATGTAGAATCTTTATGAAAAATGGATTGGGTATGTAGATTTTCAGGCCATTCTGAGAGAGTAATCAAACTTTCATTCTTTTGACCTCAAATTAACCCAAATCGTGTATGTGGCAGTTTGGGATCCAAATACATGAATTTGACAACAATATTAGCCATTCAAGAATCCTCATGAAAAATGTAGTGGGTATGAGGATTTTCAGGCCATGTGAGAAAGTGACCAAATTTTCATTCTTTTTACCTCAAATAAGGCCAAAACGTATATGTTGCTCTTAAGGGCTAAAACAAATGAATTTTACAACAATATTAGGCATTTTGGAATAAACTTGCAAAATGGAGTGGGTATGAGAGTTTTCAAGCCATTCCGAGACAGTGACCAACTTTCATTCTTCAACCTCAAATTAGCTCAAATCGCGTATGTGGCCGTTCAATGCCCAAACAGATGAATTTCACAATAATGTTTGGCATTCTAGAATCCTGATGAAAAATGGAGTGGTTATGTTTGTTTTCAAGCCATTCCGAGATAGTGACAAAACTTTAATCCTTTTGATCTCAAATTAGCCCAAATCGTGTATGTGGTAGTTTAGGGCCTAAAAACATGAATTTGACAACAATATTAGTCATTCTCGATTCCATATGATAAATGGAGTGGGTATGTGGATTTTCAGGCCATTCCAAGAGAGAGACCAAACTTTCATTCTTTTGACCTTAAATTAACCCAAATCGCATATGTGGCAGTTTAAGGTCCAAATACATGAATTTGACAACAATATTAGGTATTATAGAATCCTCATAAAAAATGGAGTGGGTATGTGGATTTTTAGGCCAATATGAGACATTGTCCAAATTTTCATTCTTTTACCACAAATTAGCCCAAAACGCATATATTGCTGTTCAGGACCGAAACAAATGAATTTTACAACAATATAAGGCATTCATGAATAAACATGAAAAATGGAGTGGTATGTGAGTTTTCAAGCCATTCCATGACAGTGACCAACTTTCATTCTTTGACCTTAAATTAGATGAAATTGCGTTTCTGGCCGTTTAAGGCCAAAACAGATGAATTTCACATTAAAATGTTAGGCATTCTAGAATTCTCATGAAAAATGGAGTGGTATGTTAGTTTTTAAGTGATTACGAGACAGTGACCAAACTTTCATTCTTTTGACCTTAAATTAGCCAAAATCACGTATGTGGCCGTTAAGGTTCCAAAAAGTTGAATTTCACAACAATTTTTTGCAATCTCGAATCCTTTTGGAAAATGAAGTGGGTATGTGAGTTTTCAAGCCATTCCGAGAAAGTGACCAAAGTTGCATTCTTTTTACCACAAATTATCCCAAATCATGTATGTGGCCATTCGTGGCCCAAACAGAAGAATTTCCCAACAATGTTAAGAATTGTAGAATCCTCATGAAAAATGGTGTGGGTATGTGGATTTTTGGGCCATTCCGAGAGAGTGACCAAACTTTCATTCTTTTGACCTTAAATTAACCCAAATCACATATGTGGCAGTTTCAGGTCAAAATACATGAATTTGACAACAATATTAGGCATTCAAGAATCCTCATGAAAAATGGAGCGGGCATGGGGATTTTCAGGCCATTCTGAGAGAGTGACCAAACTTTCATTCTTTTAACCTCAAATAAGCCCAAAACGTGTATGTTGCTGTTAAGGGCCGAAACAAAAGAATTTTAGAACAATATTAGGCTTTTTGGAATAAATATAAAAAATGGAGTGGGTATGTGAGTTTTCAAGCCATTCTGGGACAGTGACCAACTTTCATTCTTCAACCTCAAATTAGCTCAAATCGCGTATGTGGCCATTCAAGGCCCAAACAAATAAATTTCACAATAATGTTCGGCATTCTAGAATCCTAATAAAAAATGGAGTGGTTATGTTTGATTTCAAGCCATTCCAAGACAGTGACAAAACTTTAATTCTTTTGACCTCATATTAGCTCAAATCGCGTATGTGGCAGTTTAGGGCCCAAATACATGAATTTGACAACAGTATTAGTCATTCTCGAATCCATATGAAAGTGGGTATGTGGATTTTCAGTCCATTCCAAGAGAGAGACCAAACTTTCAGTCTTTTGACCTCAAATTAACCCAAATTGCGTATGTGGCAGTTTAAGGTCCAAATACATGAATTTGACAACAATATTAGGCATTCTAGAATCCTCATAAAAAATGCAGTGGGTATGTGGATTTATAGACTAGTATGAGACATTGTCCAAATTTTCATTCTTTTAACCTCAAATTAGCCCAAAAAGCATATGTTGTTGTTCAGGATTGAAACAAATGAATTTTACAACAATATAAGGCATTTATGAATAAATATGAAAAATGGAGTGGGTGTGTGAGTTTTCAAGCTATTCCGTGACAGTGACCAACTTTCATTCTTCGACCTCAAAATAGATGAAATTGCGTATCTGGCTGTTTAATGCCAAAAAGAAAGAATTTCACATTAAAATGTTAGGCATTCTATAATTCTCATGAAAATGGAGTGGGTATGTTAGTTTTCAAGTGATTACGAGACAATGACCAAACTTTCATTCTTTTGACCTTAAATTAGCCAAAATCACGTATGTGACCGTTCAAGGCCTAAACAGATGAATTTCACAATAATGTTCGGCATTCTAGAATCTTCATGAAAAATGGAGTGGTTATGTTTGTTTCAAGCCATTCCGAGACAGTGACCAAACTTTCATTCTTTTGTACTCAAATTAGCTCAAATAGCATGTGTGGCTGTTCATGGCCCAAACAGATGAATTTTACAATAATATTACTCATTTTGGAATAAACAAGAAAAATGAAGTTGGTATGTGAGTTTTCAAGCCATTCCGAGATAGTGGCCAAACTTTAATTCTTGTAACCTCAAATTAGCCCAAATCGCGTATGGGATGTTCCCTGAAAAAAATAGATGAATTTCACAATAAAGATAGGCATTCTAGAATCCTCTTGAAAAATGGACCGTCTATGTGAGTTTTCAAGCCATTACGAGACAGTGGCCAAACTTTCATTCTTTTGAACTCAAATTAGCCAAAATCACGTATGTGGCCGTTAAGGTCCCAAACAGATGAATTTCACTACAATTGTTTGTATTGTCGAATCCTTATGAAAAATGGGGTGGGTGTGAGAGTAATGAACCTATTTCGAGATAGTGACCAAACTTTTATTCTTTTGACCTCAAATTATCCTAAATTGCATGAGTGGCTGTTCAGGGCCCAAAAGGATGAATTTCACAAAAATGTTAGGCATTCTCGATATCCTTATGAAAAATGGAGTGGGATGTGGATTTTCAGGCCATTCCGAGAGAGTGACCAAACTTTCTTTCTTTTGACCTTAAATTAACCCAAATCACGTATGTGGCAGCTTCGGGTCCAAATACATGAATTTGACAACAATATTAAGCATTCAAGAATCCTCATGAAAAATGGAGTGGGAATGAGGATTTTCAAGCCATTCTGAGAGAGTGACCAAACTTTCATTCTTTTAACCTCAAATAAGCCCAAAAGGTGTATGTTGCTGTGAAGGGCCGAAGCAAATGTATTTTAAAACAATATTAGGCATTTTGGAATAAACATGAAAAATGGAGTGGGTATGTTTGTTTTCAAGCCATTCCGAGACAGTGACCAAAGTTTAATTCTTTTGACCTTAAATTAGCAAAAATCATGTATGTGGTTGTTTAGGGCCCTAATACATGAATTTGACAATAATATTAGGCATTCTCAAATCTTTATGAAAAATGGACTGGGTATGTGGATTTTCAGGCCATTCAGAGAGAGTGACCAAACTTTCATTCTTTTGACCTCAAATTAGACTAAATCACATATGTGGCTGTTCAGAACCTAAACAGACGAATCTTACAAAAATATTGTTCATTTTGGAATAAACATGAAAAATGAAGTTGGTATGTGAGTTTTCACCGCATTCCGAGATAGTGGCCAAACTATAATTCTTGTAATATAAAATTAGCCCAAATCGCATATGTGGCCGTTCCTGGCAAAAATAGATTAATTTCACAACAATGTTAGGCATTCTAGAATCCTTTTGAAAAATGGAGTGCGTATGTGAGTTTTTAAGACATTCCGAGACAGTGACCAAACTTTCATTCTTTTGACCTTAAATTAGCCAAAATCGTGTTTGTGGTCATTAAGGTCCCAAATAGATGAATTTCACAACAATTTTTCACAATCTCGAATCCTTTTGAAAAATGGAGTGGGTATGTGAGTTTTCAAGCCATTCCGAGACAGTGACCAAACTTTCATTCTTTTGACCTCAAATTATCCCAAATCGCGTAAGTGGCTGTTCAGGGCCCAAACAAATGAATTTCACAACAATGTTAGGCATTCTCGATATCCTTATGAAAAATGGAGAGGTTATGTGAATTTTCAAGCCATTCTGAGAGAGTGACCAAACTTTCATTCTTTTAACATCAAATTAGCTCAAATAGCGTATGTGCTATTCAGAGCCCAAACAGATGAATTTTACAACAAAATTATTCATTTTGGAATAAACATGAAAAATGAAGCTGGTATGTGTGTTTTCGACCCATTCCGAGATAGTGGCCAAACTTTAATTCTTGTAACCTCAAATTAGCCCAAATCGCATATGTGGTCGTTCCTTGCAAAAATAGATGAATTTTACAACAATGTTAGGCATTCTAGAATCCTGTTGAAGAATGGAGTGCGTATGTGAGTTTTCAAGCCATTTCGAGAGAGTGACCAAACTTTCATTCTTTTGACCTCAAAGTATCCCAAATCGCGATGTGGCTATTCAAGGCCCAAACAGATGAATTTCACAACAATGATAGGTATTCTCAAATTGTTATAAAAAATGAAGTGGGTATGTGGATTTTCAGGCCATTCCGAGAGAGTGACCAAACTTTCATTCTTTTGACCCTAATTTAACCCAGATCGCATATGTTGTAGTTTAAGGCCCAAATACATGAATTTTACAACAATATAAGGCATTCTAGAATCCTTATAAAAAATAGAGTGGGTATGTGGATTTTCATTCCATTCTGAGATACTGACCAAACTTTTATTCTTTATACCTCAAATAGCCCAAATCGCGTATGTGGCATTTCATGGCCCAAACAGATGAATTTTACAACAATATTATTCATTTTGGAATAAACATAAAAAATGAAGTTGGTATGGGAGTTTTCGAGCCATTCCGAGATAGTGGCCAAACTTTAATTCTTATAACCTCAAATTAGCCCAAATCGATTCTGTGGCTGTTCCTGAGCAAAATAGATGAATTTTACAACAATGTTAGGCATTCTAGAATGCTCTTGGAAAATGGAGTGGGTATGTGAGTTTTCACGTCATTCCAAGACAGTGACCAAACTTTCATTCTTTTGACCTCAAATTATCCCAAATAACGTAAGTGGCTGTTCAGGGCCCAAACAGATGAATTTCACAAAATGTTAGGCATTCTCGAATCCTTATGAAAATTGGAGGGGGTATGTGGATTTTCAGGCCATTCCGAGAGAGTGACCAAACTTTCATTCTTTTGACCTCAAATTAACCCAAATCGCGTATGTGGCAGTTTGGGGCACAAATACATGAATTTGATAACAATATCAGGCATTCAAGAATCCTCATGAAAAATGGAGTGGGTAAATGGATTTTGAGGCCATTTTGAGACGGTAACCAAACTTTCATTCATTTTACCTCAAATTAGCCCAAAACGTGTATATTGCTGTTTAAGGCCGAAACATATGCATTTTACAACAATATTAGGCATTTTGGAATAAACATAAAAAATTGAATGGGTATGTGAGTTTTCAAACCATTACGAGATAGTGACCAACATTCATTCTTCAACCTCAAATTAGCTCAAATTGCGTATGTGGCCGTTCAAGGGCGAAATAGATGAATTTCACAATAATGTTCGGCATTCTAGAATCCTCATGAAAAATGGAGTCGTAATGTTTGTTTTCAAACCTTTATGAGACAGTGATGAAACTTTAATTCTTTTGGCCTCAAATTATCCTAAATCGCGTATATGGCAGTTTAGGGCCCAAATACATGAATTTGACAACAATATTAGGCATTTTCGAATCCTTATGAAAAATAGAGTGGGTATGTTGATTTTCATACCAGTCCGAGAGAGTGACCAAACTTTCATTCTTTTGACCTCAAATTAGACACATCGCGTATGTGGTAGTTTAGGGCCCAAACAAATGAATTTGACAACAAGTTTAGGCATTCTCGAATTCTTACACTATTACAAAAAGGGGCTTTAGTGGCGTAACTCCTGTGGCATTTGTTTAAAGAAGCGCCAAAAATAGTTATTTATTTATTTAAAATAAAAAATATTTGAAAGTTTTGGCGCTTACAATTATAAACGTCATAATTGACGTTAACCTTGCATGACGTTTCTCTGAACAAGCACCAAACAAGGCCTTCAGTTTTTTGTTTTTGAAAAAACAATAGGAAGCTTTGGCGTTTTATGTGGAAATGCCAAAGCTTCCTATATTTTGTTTTTTAAGAAAAAGAAAATATAATAGGAAGCTTTGGCGCTTCCTTACGAAGCTCCAAAGCATCTTATATTTTTTAAAACTATATATATAATAGGAAGTTTATGATTCCAGATTTCACAATCATGTGTGCTGTAGAGGTAGATTGATCTTTATAGAAAACCGAAGCTTTGTCTCTGTCCAAACCAATCATGCACATGTTAAGGGTGTAAAAAGGGTCACATGCGTTCACTGAGTCAGCACAAGCAGAGTCTAACTTTTATATATATATATATTAAAAAGTTTACATATAGTGTTGACAAAAAACAGTATACATATAGTAATATATAATAATTACATTTTTGGTGTGTATATGTCTATAAAGTACTAAAGAACGGAGAGAGCCAAGGGTCACTACATGCATGGTGTTTTAACGATATTATATATATAATGCAATGTATATATGGTTTCCAAGATAGGAAGCTTTGGCATTTTATAATAAAACGCCAAAGCTTCCTATATATCAAACAAAAAACAAGGATCAAAGATGGGTGTAGATAAAAGCTTCCACATATATTAAAAAAAACAAAGATCTGGGAAGCTTTGGCGTTTTATAATTAAACGCCAAAGCTTCCACATATATAATAAAAAAAATGAAGGATATGAATCATATGATCATTGCAGATTTTTTTTGGATCAAGATGGATGGGAAGCTTTGTTTTGAAAAAAAAAATATGGGGAAGCTTTGGCGTTTTTTAACAAAATGCCAAAGCTTCCATTACAACATAAAACACGTAGGATACACGTAGATGGATGGGAAGGTTTGTTTTGAAAAAAAAAATATATGGGGAAGCTTTGGCGTTTTTTAACAAAACGCCAAAGCTTCCATTAGAAAAAAAAGAAGGAAACACGTAGGGGAAGCTTTGGCATTTTTTAACAAAACGCCAAAGCTTCCACAATTATTAAAAAATGAAGGATTTGGTTCAGACAAGAGCTTTGGCATTCACCGAAGGGAGAAGAATAATTGAATCACGTGAAAGCTAGCTTTGGCATTTACTGAAAAGGTAAGTCAAAAAAGAATGGAGAAGAATCACGTGAAAGCTTCCATTGACAAGGCAAGTCATATTTGTGTTTTTCATTGACAAGGCAAGTCATATTTGTTTTTTCTTTGGCCATCCGACAGCTCCTTGAAGATCAGGTTGGACATAAATCACTTTTTGTATTTGCACATTAAAGAAGTAGTCATATTTGCATCTGCGCATTGAAGAAGATTCTCACGCTCTTAATCTTCCTTGCCCTCACGTCCTCAACTCCCTCGACCGTTGAAAGCCATCGTCAGAGCTCGCTGTTGGGAAAGAATCACAGGTTGGCCATTTACTTGATGAGAATCATGACTTCTTTTACAATATGCCTTTATACTTGGTGGATCACGCAAAATGGTTTTTTTTTTTTAATTACAACTATATTATGATGGTTGGCAATTGGCATTTCTGAAGTATTCAAAGCTACTTGCTTTGATTCCCTGTACACACCCACCATTAATTAGTTCCCTCTGATTCCCACTTTGATCCATGTTAGTGATATGAACTATATTCGTATTAATTGAAGTGACCAACAGGAAGCCATATGCGGCAATAGGGCTCCTTATAAATGCACATGTACAAAACGCCTAGGACATGTTGTTAAAAAAATTATAATAGAAAAAAATTCAGTAAGCTTTAATTTAGTTTTTTTTTTAATATTTTTTAAAGGAATTTTTGGCCCTTTCTAAGGAAGCGCCAAAGGTTTCAGTTTTGTTTTATAACATTAATGGCGCTTATATAAGAAGTGCCACAGATACTCACACCTTTTTTGGCACTTTTTATATAAGCGCCATAAAAGGTAATATAAATGTTAAAAAATTTTAACACCTGCCATTGTTGCCGCCACTATCACTTTCCTGCTTTTCTTTTCTATTTGTCCCCACCCCTTTCCTCTGTTTGACCTAGCGACAAGTAGAAGCTTCTTTGGTTCCCCACTTGCTATTTTTTTTGTCTCCTCCTAGTGCAAATATTTGTAAACATTTGTTCGCCACTTTCATTATAGCATAGAGCTTCGTTGCGGTACAAAGCTTCCTCCCACACATGTTATTTTTCTCTTTGGCTGGTTGCAGTACAAAGCTTCCTCCCTCGTGTTCTTTTTCTTTTTGGCTGGTTGCAGTACAAAGCTTCCTATAGAAGCTCCTGTAAGTGTTGTTTGTTTTTTTAACATTTTATTCACATTTTTTTAATTAAAATATGTTTGACTATTATATATTTGCTTATACTTTTCTATCGAAGTACATGTTGTCAATAGTGAAAGAGTTGGGAATGGCACCGTTGAAATGGTCAAATTGGGTAGAAATGTTATAAATGCCGCTGGTAGTTTAATCAATGAATATTTTGGAACCAATTAATTTAATAAACGTAGGGCTGTATTTTTGTTGGCTTGTTATGGACCCAATTATTTTAATTACGACATGTAGTAGTGTTGGCCAATATGATTTATTTGGTGGTGAGTTGTGAACATTATTTAGATGTTATGGGATTAATTGGTTGATTATTTGTGATTTAAGAAGAGTGTTTAATATTTTGTAAAACTTTAAATTTTGGAATGTTATGCTGCTGAATTTACTTTTTTAAAAAAATAAATAATAAATAAAGAGAACTTTAAGAGGCAAGCAGCTGACCACTTATAAAAATATATATGTTTAACGTATAGATGGATCGAAAATGGATGTCATCTAATCGGTGCTCAAGAGAATATATTGATGGGGTGAAAGAGTTTATTAGATTTGCAAGCGAGCATGCAAATGATCCTAACAAAATCCTATGTCCTTGCTTATCTTGTTGTTATGGAAAGCGGATTAGTCCACTTGATTTGCTAGATCATTTAGTGTGTCATGGAATTGATCAATCATATACACGATGGACAAGGCACGGTGAGACGGATGATGCAGACCGTGGTCAAATACATACCATGATCGGTGCTTCAAATGAGTTTGACTCAAGCATATGTGATGAAGATGATGGTCTTCAAGAAATGCTAAATGCAGTTGAAGGGGTGCTTCATAACTGTCCTCAAGAATATGAGAAGTTGAAAGGTGATGCAGAGAAGCCATTATATGCTGGTAGTACTAAATACACAAGATTGCTAGCAGTGTTAAAATTGTACAACTTTAAAGCACGCTATCGATTGAGTGATTCTGGTTTCTCCGCACTACTTGAACTTGTGCAAGATATGCTCCTAGAAGAAAATGTACTTCCTACCAAGACATATGAGGCAAAGCGAATACTTTGCTCTACAACTGGCATGGGTTATGAGAAGATTCATGCATGCCCTAACGATTGCATATTATTTCGAAATCAATATGCAACGTTAGAGAAGTGCCCTAAATGTAATGCATCTCGATATGGGAAAAAGAAAGGAAAGAGTCCCTCGAAGGTCATATGGTATTTTCCAATTATTCCAAGATTCAAGCGATTATACAGTAATGAGGAGATTGCTAAGTTGTTGACATGGCATGCAGATGAAAGGATTGAAGACACGAACCTTAGACACCCTGCGGATGCCCCTCAATGGAAAAAAATTGATCATGACCATCCTGACTTAGCGAATGAAGAAAAAAACCTACGCCTTGCACTTTCAACTGATGGAATCAATCTCCACGGGGTTCAGAGTAGTACACATAGTACATGGTCAGTGATATTGATGATTTATAACCTTCCTCCACACTTGATCATGAAACGCAAGTATATGATGTTGTCTATGTTAATTTCTGGGCCAAGGCAACCTGGAAATAATATAGATGTATACTTGGCTCCTTTAATTGATGACTTGAAGCTACTTTGGGAAGAAGGCGTCAATGTGTATGATGGGTACAGGGAAGAAAGTTTCAATTTAAAAGCCATGTTGTTTGGCACAATTAATGATTTCCCTGCTTATGGTAATTTTTCCGGATATAGCGTCAAAGGATATTGTGCGTGCCCTATATGTGAAGATGACACTCATTCAATACGACTAGATCATTGTAAGAAAAATGTATACATGGGACATCGAAGATTTTTACCATCAACACATCATTGGAGGAAGTGGAAAAAGGCTTTCAATGGCGAGTCAGAAGAAGGTAGCCCACCGAAGATGTTGACCGGTGCTCAGGTTTTTTAGAAGGTTAAGCACATGGATAATGATTTTGGCAAGCCTTTTGCAAAACAATTTGGGACAACCGGTTGGAAAAAGAATTCTATTTTCTTTGAACTTCCATATTGGAAGTCCTTGTATGTGAGACATTTTCTTGATGTGATGCACATAGAAAAAAATATATGTGATAGTCTCATTGGCACATTGCTCAGTATACGAGGAAAAAGCAAGGACAGTGTAAATGCGAGGTTGGATTTGGTTAATTTGGGAATAAGAAAAGAGTTGGCACCAGTTGAGCAAGGGCACCGTACTTATCTACCTCCGGCGGCTTACACTCTATCGAGGAAAGAGAAAAAATTATTTTGTAAATTTCTGCAAGGAATTAAAGTTCCAGAGGGGTATTCTTCAAATATAAAGAACCTTGTATCAGTGAAAGAGTTAAAGCTAAAGAACCTTAAATCTCATGATTGTCATGTGCTCATGCAAAATTTCATACCGATTAGTATACGGTCGATCTTACCCAAAAAAGTAAGGAACACCATTACTAAACTTTGCATGTTCTTTAAGTTGATTTGCAATAAAGTGGTTGATTCAACGAAGTTACTAGATTTGCAAAGGCTGATTGTTTGTACTCTGTGTGAACTTGAAATATTTTTTCCACCTTTATTTTTTGACATTATGGTCCATCTAACCGTACACTTGGTGAAAGAGGTTCAATTGTGCGGTTCAGTGTACTTGAGATAGATGTACCCGAATGAGCGATTTATGAAAATTTTAAAGGGGTATGTGAAAAATAGATATCGACCAGAGGGTTGTATAGCTGAGCGATATATGGTTGAAGAAGCAAGTGACTTCTGTGCTGACTTCTATCAAATGTTGACCCCGTAGGTATCCCCAAGTCTCGTCATGATTGGCGAAGATCAGGGAAAGGAACAAGTGGGAAGGATGTAATAAGGATATCGGTGATTGAATGGGAACAAGCTCACTTGTATATGCTTCATAACACTGATAAGGTTGAACCATTTGATGACGATCACAAGGCTGCACTTTGATTGGCACATGGTGACAAGAATGAAAATTTTATAACAAAGGAACACAACAAACATTTTCCAAGTTGGTTAAAAAGGTGCATTAAAGATGAGGTGGAGAGGAATCCTGATCTAATTTTTGAAAACTTGAGATGGTTATCGAATGGACCGAGCTTAAGTGTATTATCTTATAATGGTTATGCAATCAACGGTTACACCTTCTACACACAAGAACATGATACAAGGAGCACGATGCAAAATAGTGGGGTAACACTTGTTGCTGATTCTTGGCATAGATCCAGTGTCAAAGACATGCACCCTATCTACACACCAATGTCATACTTTGGTGTAATTGAACAAATATGGGAGTTAGATTATACTGTGTTAGGGTCCCTGTCTTCAGGTGTAAGTGGGTTAACAACAACAGTGGATTGCGGACAGATGAGTTAGGGCTTGTTCAAGTAGACCTTTCTAAAGATTGGTATAAAGATGATCCTTTCATTTTAGCCTCACAAGCAGAACAAGTGTTTTTTGTTCCCTATTCTGCTAAGAAGAATTGGTCCATTGTAGTTCCATCAAACAAGAATCATCAAGAACAAGTTGGTACTACAAGTAATGAATATTTGAATATTCCTGAGGATACTCTTTCCTTTGAGATGTTGTGGTCAAGATATATTGATAGAAATGAAGAAGAAGATGAAGACGAACATTTATATATGAGACATGATCATAAAGAGGGGACATGGTTTTTAAATCAAACAAGAAAGAGAAAAAGATGATAATGAGTGTCTTGATTTTTTAGTATGTATGTTTTATTACATGTATTCATATATTCCAACTTAATTTACTTTTATTACTATGATTGTCAATATGCACTGATATTTTTGTCTTGTTTATTTAACTTGTAGGAAAATGGATCCACACAATGATCAAGCAGCCTTTGAAGCCCACAATGAAGATGCAGTTGATCCTCACATTGAGCAAGCAGCCTTTGAAGCCGCTGTTGTCCAAGGTAGGATTGTGATGCATAAACTGATCAAACTAAGGAGCAAAGGCATTATGTTAGAGCTTGAGTGGAATGACAAGGGAAACCCAATTGGTGAAAATGCTAGCAACTTTATTAATTATATTGGGACTATTGTCAAAGAAAGAGTCCCCATTACAATTTTAGATGGGAGACGGGCAAAGAAGGACTATTCTGATATGCTTTTAAGTTCAGTTAAGGTAAAAATTATTTACATTATTATTCTAGTTGTTTTGTTGCATGAATTACAATCTAACAAAGCATGTGTGGTTTTTTTGTTACAGTCTATCTTCATTATCAATGACGACAAAGACAAATTCGTGCTCGCAAAATGTGGCAAACTTTTGAGATGTTTTCGTTCCAATGTTATCAAATTCTACTCCCAGGACACAGATGGCAATATCATTCATACGCCACCACAATTGTACGATGGAATAATTACACAAGAGCGGTGGGATGAGTTTTTGAGCACACATACTACCTCGGAGTTTCTGGTAATACAATATTAGCCCTTACAGACTACTTGCAATGTAATTGAAATTAATATTTATTGAAACTATTTGTATTTAAAAAGGAACGAAGTGATAGAAATCGTGAAAGCGCAAGCAATATGGCATACCGGTACTTAAAAGGACCACTATCGTATGCAAAGTTGGAGCAACAATTGGTAAGAACTTATAATCATTTCATATGCATATAATTTAGATGACTAATTTTTAACTACAACTAACTTTGTTATAAAGGTCAAACAATCACATTCTGATGTCACACACATGCCACGTCATAATTTGTGGCTGGCCGGCGTCAATAATAAAAAAGGAGAAATTCCCAGTGAACATGCCAGAGAAGTTGCAAAATATTGTGTAAGTGGTGGATTATTCATAAATATTTTACTTTGTGTTAGTAAAAGAAATTTATTCAAAAATTGACATAACTATTTCATTGTATTGTTGCAGTGTCCATTCCAGCCGAATGATAATGATTGTGGTTATTATGTTATGAAATTTATGAAAGATATAGTTACTCATCGCCACCTTGTAATTCCTGTGAAAGTAAGTTCCCTTTAGTTGCAATTGATATTGTGTTTTAATTTTAATTGACAAAGTTTCTAAATTTAGTGATTTTCATTCTTTGTATACATGATTGTTTATGTAGTATTATGAAGATGCACGTTGTGTTGAGCTGTCTGACCATCAAATGGATGAAATCATTGAAGAATGGTGTGAATATATGGTCAAGCAATTAGTTAATTTAGGCATGTAGCTTCTTTCTTGCCTATTCTTATTTTGTTTAATCATTTATAAAATTAGTTGTACACTATATAATCATTGTTAATACAATATATTTTGAAGTTGTTAAACATTATAATTATTCATTGTAGTTATTTAAACAAATGACCATCATCATTTTGTATTGTAATATTTGCATATTAGACGAAATATATGGTCATTTGCTTACTACTATATATGGTCATCAGATATTACACTGCACAGAAAAATTTTTTTTTTTAAGAAATTATTAAAAAAAATAAACCTACTTTGGTGTTTGAAGGTAAAATGCCAAAGGAGGGTACCCCTCCTTTAGCGATTAAGGAAAAAATGCCAAAGGAGGGGTCCCCTCCTTTGGCGTTTTTCCTTTAAACTCTAAAGGAGGGGTGCCCCTCCTTTGGCACTTTCCTCCCGAAATGCTACATATAATTAATATATTTATTTAATTTAATAAAGTAACATATGGTGTTTCTGTAAATTGAAAAGCGCCACAAGAATTTTTAATGGCGTCAAAAGCTTTGGCGTTTCTTAAACGCCAAAGTATTTTATAAAATAAGCGCCATTACACTACTTTTTTCTAGCAGTGTTAAGAAAAATAGACTGGGTATGTGGATTTTTAGGCCATACTGAGACAGTGACCAAACTTTCATTCTTTTGACCTCAAATTAGCTAAAATAGCGTATGTGGCTATTCAGAGCGCAAACAGATGCATTTTACAACAATATTATTCATTTTCAAATAAACATGAAAAATGAAGTTGGTATGTGAGTTTTTAAGCCATTCTGAGATAATGGCCAAACTTTAATTCTTGAAACATCAAATTAGCCCAAATCGCGTATGTGGCCGTTGTTTGCAAAAACTGATGAATTTCACAACAATGTTAGGACATCTAGAATCTTCTCGAAAAATGGAGTGCGTATTTATGTTTTCAAGCCATTCCGAGACAGTGACCAAACTTTCTTTAGACATCAAATTAGCCAAAATCACGTATGTGGCCGTAAATGTCCCAAACAGGTGAATTTCAGAACAATTTTCGTAATCTCTAATGCTTATGAAAAATGGAGTGGGCATATGAGTTTTCAAGCCATTCCAAGACAGTGACCAAACTTTTAATGTTTTGACATCAGATTATCCTAAATCGCGTATGTGGCCGTTTAAGGCCCAAACAGATGAATTTCACAACAATGTTGGCATTCTATAATTCTCATGAAAAATGGTGTGGGTATGTGAGTTTTCAAGCCATTTCGAGACAGTTACCAAACTTTCATTCTTTTGACCTCAAATTAGCCTAAATCGCGTATGTGGCAGTTTGGGGCCTAAATACATGAATTTGAAAAATGGAGTGGTTGTTCATGAATCCTCATGAAAAATGGAGTGGGTATGAGGATTTTTAGGCCATAAGAGACAGTGACCAAACTTTCATTCATTTCATATCAAATTAGAACAAAATATGAATGTTGCTGTTTAGGGCCAAAACAAATGAATTTTACAACAATATTATGCATTTTGGAATAAACATAACAAATTGAATGGGTATGTGAGTTTTCAAACCATTCCGAGACAGGGACCAACTTTCATTCTTCAACCTCAAATTAGCTCAAATTGCGGATGTGGCCGTTCAAGGGCGAAATAGATGAATTTCACAACAATGTTCGGCAATCTAGAATCCTTCTGAAAAATGGACTGGCAATGTTTGTTTTCAAACCTTTCTGAGACAGTGACGAAACTTTAATTTTTTTGACCTTAAATTATCCTAAGTTACGTATGTGGCAGTTTAGGGCCCAAATACATGAATTTGACAACAATATTAGGTATTTTCGAATCCATATGTAAAATGGAATGGGTATGTTGATTTTTAGACCAGTCTGAGATAGTGACCAAACTTTCATTCTTTTGGCCTCAAATTAGACACATTGCGTATGTGGCAGTTTAGGGCCCAAACAAATGAATTTGACAACAAGTTTAGGTATTCTTGAATTCTTATGCAAAATAGACTGGGTATGTGGATTTTCAGGCCATACTGAGACAGTGACCAAACTTTCATTCTTTTGACCTCAAATTAGCTAAAATAGCGTATGTGGCTGTTCAGAGCACAAACAGATGCATTTTACAACAATATTATTCATTTTCGAATAAACATGAAAAATGAAGTTGGTATGTGAGTTTTCAAGCCATTCTGAGATAATGGCCAAACTTTAATTCTTGAAACATCAAATTAGCCCAAATTGCGCATGTGGCCATTCCTTGCAAAAACAGATGAATTTCACAACATTGTTAGGCATTCTAGAATCATCTTGAAAAATGGAGTGCGTATATGAGTTTTCAAGCCATTCTGAGACAGTGACCAAACTTTCATTCTTTGGACATCAAATTAGCCAAAATAACGTATGTGGCC
The DNA here is from genome assembly GCA_963855925.1 of Inga laurina. NCBI lineage: Eukaryota > Viridiplantae > Streptophyta > Magnoliopsida > Fabales > Fabaceae > Inga > Inga laurina. The sequence goes on from OY979710.1 coordinate 19,939,588, forward strand.
ATTAATTTCCCAAATAGGTAAATTTCATAACAATTTCTTCCGTAATCTCTAATCCTTATGAAAAATGGAGTAGGCATATGAGTTTTCAAGCCATTCCAAGACAGTGACCAAACTTTCAATCTTTTGACATCAGATTATCCCAAATCGCGTATGTGGCCGTTCAGGGCCCAAACAAATGAATTTCACAACAATGTTAGGCATTCGAGAATTCTCATGAAAAATGGTGCGGGTATGTGAGTTTTCATGCCATTCTGAGACAGTGACCAAACTTTCAATCTTTTGACCTCAAATTAGCCTAAATTGCGTATGTCGTCGTTCAAGAATCCTCATGGAAAATGGAGTGGGTATTAGGATTTTTAGGCCATTCTGAGACAGTGACCAAACTTTCATTCTTTTCCCATCAATTTAGAACAAAATGTGATTGTTGTTGTTTATGGACGAAACAAATGAATTTTACAACAAAGTTAGGCATTTTGGAATAAACATAACAAAGTGAATGGGTATGTGAGTTTTCAAACCATTTTGAGATAGTGACCAACTTTCATTCTTCACCCTCAAATTAGCTCGAATTGCGTATGTGGCCGTTCAAGGGTGAAACTGATGAATTTCACAACAATGTTCGGCATTCTAGAATGCTCATGAAGAATGGAGTTGTAATGTTTATTTTCAAGCCATTACGAGAAAGTGATGAAACTTTAATTCTTTTGACCTCAAATTAGCCCAAATCACGTATGTGGCATTTTAGGGCCCAAATACATGAATTTGACAACAATATTAGCGATTTTTGAATCCTTATGAAAAATGGAGTGGGTATGTCGATTTTCAGACCATTCTGATAGAGTGACCAAACTTTCATTCTTTTAACCTTAAATTAGACAAATCGCGTATGTGGTAGTTTAGGGCCCAAACAAATGAATTTCACAACAAGTTTAGGCATTCTCGAATTGTAATGAAAAATAGACTGGGTATGTGGATTTTCAGGCCATATTGAGACAGTGACCAAACTTTCATTCTTTTATCCTCAAATTAGACAAAATAGTGTGTGTGGTTGTTCAGAGCCCAAAGCGATTCATTTTATAACAATATTATTCATTTTGGAATAAACATGAAAAATGATGTTGGTATGTGAGTTTTGAAGCCATTCTGAGACACTGGCCATACTTTAATTCTTGTAACCTCAAATTAGCCCAAATCGCGTATGTGGCAGTTTGGGGCCCAAATACATGAATTTGACAACAATATTAGGCATTCAAGAATCCTCATGAAAAATGGAGCGGGTATGGGGATTTTTAGGCCATTCTGAGACAATGACTAAATATTCATTCTTTTCACCTCAAATTAGCTCAAAATGTGTATGTTGCTGTTCAGGGCCGAAACATATGAATTTTATAGCAATATTAGGCATTTTGGAATAAACATGAAAAATTGAATGGGTGTGTGAGTTTTCAAACCATTCTGAGATAGTGACGAACTTTCATTCTTCAACCTCAAATTAGCACAAATTGCGTATGTGGTCGTTCAAGGGCGAAAGAGATGAATTTCACAACAATGTTTGGCATTCTAGAATTCTCATGAAGAATGGAGTGGTAATGTTTGTTTTCAAGCCATTCCGAGATAGTGACGAAACTTTAATTCTTTTGACCTCAAATTAGCCCAAATCGCGTAAGTGGCATTTTAGGGCCCAAATACATGAATTTGACAACAATATTACGCACTGTTGAATCCTTATGAAAAATAGTGTGAGTATGTGGATTTTCAGACCATTCCCAGAGAGTGACCAAACTTTCATTCTTTTGACCTCAAATTAGAGAAAATTGTGTATGTGGCTGTTTAGAGCCCAAACACATGCATTTTACAACAACATTATTCATTTTTTAATAAACAAGAAAATTGAAGTTGGTATGTGAGTTTGCTAGCCATTCTGAGAGAGTGACCAAACTTTCATTCTTGTAACATCAAATTAGCCCAAATGGTGTATGTGGCATTTTGGGGCCCAAATACATGAATTTGATAACAATATTAGGCATTAAAGAATCCTCATGGAAAATAGTTTGGGTATGACGATTTTAAGGCCATTCTAAGACAGTGACCAACTTTCATTCTGCAACCTCAAATTAGCTAAAATTGCGTATGTGGCCGTTCAAGAGCGAAACAGATGAATTTCACAACAATGTTTGGTATTCTAGAATCCTCTTGAAGAATGGATTTGTAATGTTTGTTTTCAAGCCATTCCAAGACAGTGACGAAACTTTAGTTGTTTTGAACTCAAATTAACCCAAATCTCGTATGTGGCATTTTAGGGCCCAAATACATGAATTTGACAACAATATTATGCATGTTCAAATCTTTATGAAAAATTGAGTGGGTAAGTGGATTTTCAGACCATTCCGAGAGAGTGACCAAACTTTCATTCTTTTGACCTCAAATTAGACCAATGCGTATGTGCTGTTTAGGGCCCAAACAAATGAATTTGACACAAGTTTAGGCATTCTCGAATTGTTATGGAAAATAGACTGGGTATGTGGATTTTCAGGCCATACTGAGAGAGTGACCAAACTTTCATTCTTTTGACCTCAAATTAGCTAAAATTTCATATGTGGCTGGTTAGAGCCCAAACAGATGCATTTTACAACAACATTATTCATTTTGGAATAAACAATAAAAATGAAGTTGGTATGTGAGTTTTCAAGCCATTCCGAGAGAGTGACCAAACTTTCATTCTTGTAACCTCAAATTAGCCCAAAACGCGTATGTTGCAGTTTGGGTCCCAAATACATGAATATGACAACAATATTAGGCATTCAAGAATCCTCATGGAAAATGGTTTGTGTATGAGGATTTTAAGGCCATTCTGAGACAGTAACCAAACATTCATTCTTTTCACCTCAAATTAGCCAAAAATGAGTATGTTGTTGTTCAGGGCCGAAACATGAATTTTGCAACAATATTAGGCATTTTTGAATAAAAATGGAAAATTGAATGGGTATCTGAGTTTTCAAACATTCCGAGACAGTGACCAACTTTCATTCTTCAACCTCAAGTTAGCTCAAATTTCGTATGTGGCCGTTCAAGGGCGAAAGAGATGAATTTCACAACAATGTTTGGCATTCTAGAATCCTCATGAAGAATGGAGTGGTAATGTTTGTTTTCAAGCCATTCCGAGATAGTGACAAAACTTTAATTCTTTTGACCTCAAATTAGCCCAAATTGCGTATGTGGCATTTTATGACCCAAATACATAAATTTGACAACAATATTTGGCATTTTCAAATCCTTATGAAAAATGAGTGGGTTTGTGGATTTTCAGACCATTCCAACAGAGTGACCAAACTTTCATTCTTTTGACCTCAAATTAGACAAATCGCGTATGTGGCAGTTTAGGGCCCAAACAAATGAATTTGACAAGTTTAGGTATTCTCGAATTCTTATGAAAAATAGACGGGGTATGTGGATTTTCAGGCCATAATGAGATAATGACCAAACTTTCATTCTTTGGTCCTCAAATTAGCCAAAATTGCGTATGTTGCTGTTCAGAGAATAAACAGATGCATTTTACAACAATATTATTCATTTTAGAATAAACATGAAAAATTAAGTTGTATGTGAGTTTTCAAGCCATTCCAAGAGAGTGACCAAAATTTCATTCTTGTAACCTCAAATTAGCCCAAATCATGTATGTGGCAGTTTGGGGCCTAAATAAATGAATTTGACAACAATATTAGGCATTCAAGAATCCGCATGGAAAATATAGTGGGTATGAGGATTTTTAGGCCATTCTGAGACAATGACCAAACTTTCATTCTTTTCAGATAAAATTAGAACAAAATGTGAATGTTGCTGTTCAGGGCCGAAACAAATGAATTTTACAACAATATTACGCATTTTGGAATAAACATAAAAAATTGACCGGGTATGTGAGTTTACAAACCAATCTGAGACAGAGTCCAACTTTAATTCTTCAACCTCAAATTAGCTCAAATTGCGGATGTGGCCATTCAGGGGACAAGCAGATGAATTTCACAACAAAGTTGGGATTCTAGAGTCCTTATGAAAAATAGAGGGGGTATGTTTGTTTTCAAGCCATTCTGAGACAGTGACAAAAATTTAATTCTTTTTACCTCAGATTAGCCCAAATTGCGTATTTGGCAGTTTAGGGCCCAAATACATGAATTTGACAACAAAAATAGGCATTCTCGAATCCTTTTGAAAAATGGAGTGGGTATGTGGATTTTCAGACCATTCCGAGAGAGTGACCAAACTTTCATTCTTTTAACCTCACATTATTCCAAATCGCGTACGAGGCCTTTTAGGGCCCAATTAGATGAATTTCACAACAATGTTTGGCATTCCTGAATCCTTATTAAAAATGGAGTAGGTATGTGGATTTTCTGGTCATTCCAAGAGAATGACCAAACATTAATTCTGTTGACCTCAAATTAACCCAAATCGCGTATGTGGCAGTTAAGGGCCCAAATACATGAATTTGACATTATATTAGCATTCAAGAATCCTCAGGAAAAATGGAGTGGGTATGATGATTTTCAGGCCATTCTGAGTCAACGACCCAACATTCATTCTTTTCACCTCAAATTAGCCCAAAACGTGTATGTTGCTGTTTAGGGTCGAAACATATGATTTTTACAACAATATTAGGCATTTTGGAATAAACATGAAAAATTGAATGGGTATGAGAGTTTTCAAACCATTCCGAGACAGTGACCAACTTTCATTCTTCAACCTCAAATTAGCTCAAATTGCGTATGTGGCCGTTCAAGGGCGAAATAGATGAATTTCACAACAATGTTCGGCATTCTAGAATCCTCATTAAGAATAGAGTGGCAATGTTTGTTTTCAAGCCATTTCGAGACAGTGACGAAACTTTAATTTTTTTGACCTCAAATTAGCCCGAATCGCGTATGTGGCATGTAGGGCTCAAATACATAAATTCCACAACAATATTAGGCATTTTCAAATCCTTCTGAAAAATGGAGTGGGTATGTGGATTTTCAGACCATTCCGAGAAAGTGACCAAACTTTCATTCTTTTGACTTCAAATTAGACAAATCGCGTATGTGGTAGTTTAGGGCCCAAAGAAATGAATTTGACAACAAGTTTAGGCATTCTCGAATTCTTATGAAAAATAGACTGGGTATATGGATTTTCAGACCATACTGAGATAGTGACCAAACTTTCATTCTTTTAACCTCAAATTAGCCAAAATTGCGTGTGTGGCTGTTCAGGGCCCGAACAGATGAATTTTAGAACAATATTATTCATTCTAGAATGAACATGAAAAATGAAGTTGGTATGTGAGTTTTCAAGCCATTCCGAGAGAGTGACCAAACTTTCATTCTTTTGACCTCAAATTAGCTAAAATTTCGTATGTGGCTGGTTAGAGCCCAAACAGATGCATTTTACAACAACATTATTCATTTTGGAATAAACAATAAAAATGAAGTTGGTATGTGAGTTTTCAAGCCATTCCGAGAGAGTGACCAAACTTTCATTCTTGTAACCTCAAATTAGCCCAAAACGCGTATGTTGCAGTTTGGGTCCCAAATACATGAATATGACAACAATATTAGGCATTCAAGAATCCTCATGGAAAATGGTTTGTGTATGAGGATTTTAAGGCCATTCTGAGACAGTAACCAAACATTCATTCTTTTCACCTCAAATTAGCCAAAAATGAGTATGTTGCTGTTCAGGGCCGAAACATGAATTTTGCAACAATATTAGGCATTTTTGAATAAAAATGGAAAATTGAATGGGTATCTGAGTTTTCAAACATTCCGAGACAGTGACCAACTTTCATTCTTCAACCTCAAGTTAGCTCAAACTTCGTATGTGGCCGTTCAAGGGCGAAAGAGATGAATTTCACAACAATGTTTGGCATTCTAGAATCCTCATGAAGAATGGAGTGGTAATGTTTGTTTTCAAGCCATTCCGAGATAGTGACAAAACTTTAATTCTTTTGACCTCAAATTAACCCAAATTGCGTATGTGGCATTTTAGGACCCAAATACATAAATTTGACAACAATATTTGGCATTTTCAAATCCTTATGAAAAATGAGTGGGTTTGTGGATTTTCAGACCATTCCAACAGAGTGACCAAACTTTCATTCTTTTGACCTCAAATTAGAGAAATCGCGTATGTGGCAGTTTAGGGCCCAAACAAATGAATTTGACAACAAGTTTAGGTATTCTCGAATTCTTATGAAAAATAGACGGGGTATGTGGATTTTCAGGCCATAATGAGATAATGACCAAACTTTCATTCTTTGGTCCTCAAATTAGCCAAAATTGCGTATGTTGCTGTTCAGAGAATAAACAGATGCATTTTACAACAATATTATTCATTTTAGAATAAACATGAAAAATTAAGTTGTATGTGAGTTTTCAAGCCATTCCAAGAGAGTGACCAAAATTTCATTCTTGTAACCTCAAATTAGCCCAAATCATGTATGTGGCAGTTTGGGGCCTAAATACATGAATTTGACAACAATATTAGGCATTCAAGAATCCGCATGGAAAATATAGTGGGTATGAGGATTTTTAGGCCATTCTGAGACAATGACCAAACTTTCATTCTTTTCAGATAAAATTAAAACAAAATGTGAATGTTGCTGTTCAGGGCCGAAACAAATGAATTTTACAACAATATTACGCATTTTGGAATAAACATAAAAAATTGACCGGGTATGTGAGTTTACAAACCAATCTGAGACAGAGTCCAACTTTAATTCTTCAACCTCAAATTAGCTCAAATTGCGGATGTGGCCGTTCAGGGGACAAGCAGATGAATTTCACAACAAAGTTGGGATTCTAGAGTCCTTATGAAAAATAGAGGGGGTATGTTTGTTTTCAAGCCATTCTGAGACAGTGACAAAAATTTAATTCTTTTTACCTCAGATTAGCCCAAATTGCGTATTTGGCAGTTTAGGGCCCAAATACATGAATTTGACAACAAAAATAGGCATTCTCGAATCCTTTTGAAAAATGGAGTGGGTATGTGGATTTTCAGACCATTCCGAGAGAGTGACCAAACTTTCATTCTTTTAACCTCACATTATTCCAAATCGCGTATGAGGCCTTTTAGGGCCCAATTAGATGAATTTCACAACAATGTTCGGCATTCCTGAATCCTTATTAAAAATGGAGTAGGTATGTGGATTTTCTGGTCATTCCAAGAGAATGACCAAACATTAATTCTGTTGACCTCAAATTAACCCAAATCGCGTATGTGGCAGCTAAGGGCCCAAATACATGAATTTGACATTATATTAGCATTCAATAATCCTCAGGAAAAATGGAGTGGGTATGATGATTTTCAGGCCATTCTGAGTCAAATTAGCCAAAATCGTGTATATGGCTATTTTGGACCCAAACAGATGAGTTTCACAACAATTTTAGTAATTCTCAAATCCTTATGAAAAATGGAGTAGGTGTGTGGATTTTTAGGACATTCCGATTGAGTGACTAAACTTTCAAGGCCCAAATGGCTGAATTTTACAAGAACATTTGGCATTTTGGAATAAACATGAAAAATGGAGTTGATATGTGAGTTTTCAAGCCATCCCGATATAGTGACCAAACTTTGTTTCTTTTGACCTTAAACTAGCCCAAATCGCGTATGTGGCCGTTCCTGGCCCAAACAGATGAATTTCACAACAATGTCAGGCATTCTAGAATCCCTATGAAAAATGGAGTAAGTATGTGAGTTTTCAAGCCATTCCGAGACAGTGACCAAACTTTCATTCTTTTGACTCAAATTAGCCAAAATCGTGTATATGGCTATTTTGGACCCAAACAGTTGACTTTCACAACAATTTTAGCAATTCTCTAATCCTTATGAAAAATAGAGTAGGTAAGTGGATTTTCATTCCATTCTAAGATAATGACCAAACTTTTGTTCTTTTGACCTTAAATTGGCCCAAATCACCTTTGTGGCAGTTTAGGGCCCAAATACATGAATTTGACAACAATATTAGGCATTCTCGAATCCTTATGAAAAATGGAGTATGTGTGTGGATTTTTAGGACATTCCGAGAGAGTGACCAAACTTTCAAGGCCCAAATGGCTGAATTTTACAAGAATATTTGGCATTTTGGAATAAACATGAAAAATGGAGTTGATATGTGAGTTTTCAAGCCATTCTGATATAGTGACCAAACTTTGTTTCTTTTGACCTCAAACTAGCCCAAATCGCATATGTGGCCGTTCCTGGCCCAAACAGATGAATTTCACAACAATGTCAGGCATTCTAGAATCCCTATGAAAAATGGAGTGAGTATGTGAGTTTTCAAGCCATTCTAAGATAGTGACCAAACTTTCATTCTTTTGACTCAAATTAGCCAAAATTGTGTATATGGATGTTAACGTCCCAAACATATGAGTTTCACAACAATTTTAGCAATTCTCGAATCCTTTTGAAAAATAAAGTGGGTATGTGGATTTTCAATCCATTCTGATAGAGTGTCCAAACTTTCTTTTTTTTGACCTCTAGTTAGCCCAAATAGCGTATCTGGCTGTACATGACCCAAACAGATGAATTTTACAATGATATTATTTATTTTGGAATATACATGGAAAATGGAGTTGGTATGTGGGTTTTCAAGCCATTCGGAGATAGTGGCAAAACTTTAATTCTTATAACCTAAAATTAGGCAAAATCGTGTATCTGGCCGTTCCTGGCAAAAATAGATGAATTTCACAACATTGTTAGGCATTCTAGAATCCTCTTGAAAAATGGGGTGCGTAAGTGAGTTTTCAGGCCATTCCGAGACAGTGACCAAACTTTCATTCTTTTGACCTCAAATTAGCCAAAATAGTGTTTGTGGCCGTTAAGGTCCCAAATAGATGAATTTGACAATAAATTTTCGCAATCTCGAATCCTTATGAAAAATTGAGTGGGTATGTGAGTTTTCAAGCCATTCTAAGACAGTGACCAAACTTTCATTCTTTTGACATCATTTTATCCTAAATCATGTATGTGGCCGTTCAGGGACCAAACAGATGAATTTGACAACAATGTTAGGAATTCTCAAATCCTTATAAATATGGAGTGGTGTGTGGATTTTCAGGCCATTCTGAAACAGTGACCAAAGTTTCATTCTTTTGAACTCAAATTAGCTCAAATAATGTATGTGGCTGTTCAGGGGCCAAACAGATGAATTGTAGAACAATATTATTCATTCTGAAATGAACATGAAAAATGAAGTTTGTATGTGAGTTTTCAAGCCATTCCGAGATAGTGGCCAAACTATCATTCTTGTAACCTCAAATTAGCCCAAATCGCGTATATGGCCGTTCCTGGCCCAAACAGATAAATTTCACAACAATGTTAGGTATTATAGAGTCCTCATAATAAATGGAGTGTGTATGTGAGTTTTTAAGCAATTCCGAGACAGTGACCAAACTTTCATTCTTTCGATGTCAAATTATCCAAAATCGTGTGTATGGCCATTATGGACCCAAAAAGACAAGTTTCACAACAATTTTTGCAATTCTCTAACCCTTTTGAAAAATAGAGTGGGTAAGTGGATTTTCATTCCGTTCTAAGATAATGACTATACTTTTATTCTTTTGACCTCAAATTAGCCCAAATCGCATGTGGCAGTTTTGGGACCAGATACAAAAATTTGACAACAATAGTAGGCATTCTCAAAACTTTATGAAAAATGGAGTGGGTAATTGGATTTTCAGGACTTTCCGAGAGAGTAACCAAACTTTGTTTCTATTGACCTCAAATTATCCCAAATCGCGTATGTGGCCGTTCTTGGCCCAAACAAATGAATTTCACAATAATGTCAGTGTTCTAGGATCCTAGTGAAAAATGGAGTGAGTATGTGAGTTTTCAAGCCATTTCGTGACAGTGACCAAACTTCCATTCTTTTGACCTCAAATTAGCCAAAATCGCGTATATGGCCATTAATGTCCCAAATAGGTGAGTTTCACAAAAATTTTAGCAATTCTCGAATCCTTTTGAAATATAAAGTAGGTATGTGGATTTTCAATCCATTCTGAGATAGTGACCAAACTTTCTCTCTTTTGACCTCAAGTTAGCCCAAATCGAGTATGTGGTAGTTTAAGGCCCAAATACATGAACTTCACAACAATATTAGGCATTCCAGAATCCTCATGAAAAATGGAGATATATGTGAATTTTTAAGCCATTCTGAGATAGTGACCCAACTTTCATTCTTTTAAACTCAAATTAGCCCAAATCGCGTATGTGGTTGTTCAGGGCCGAAACAAATGAATTTTAAAACAATATTAGGCAATTTGGAAGAAACAAGAAAATTGGAGTGGGTATGTGAGTTTTCAAGCCAGTCCAAGACAATGACCAACTTTCATTCTTCAACCTCAAATTAGCTGAAATCGCGTATGTGGCCATTCAAGGCCCAAAGAGATTAATTTCGCAACAATGTTAGGCATTCTAGAATCCTCATGAAAAATGGAGTGGGTATGTGAGTTTTCAAGCCATTCAAACACAGTGACCAAACTTTCATTCTTTTGAACTCAAATTAGTTCAAATCACGTATGTGGCCGTTCAGGGCCCAAAATAGATTAATTTCATAACAGTATTAGGCATTCTCGAATACTAATGAAAAATAGAGTGGGTATGTCGATTTTCATGCCCTTCCGAGACAGTAACCAAACTTTCATTCTTTTAACATCAAATTAGCCAAAATCGCGTATATGGCCGTTAAGGTCCCAAACAGATGAATTACGCAACATTTTTTTGCAATCTCGAATCCCTATGAAAAATGGAGTACGTATGTGAGTTTTCAAGTCATTCCGAGAAAGTGACCAAACCTTCATCTTTTTGACTTCAAATTAGCCAAAATCGCGTATGTGGCCGTTAAGGTCCCGAACAGATGAATTTCACAACATTTTTTCGCAATCTCGAATCCTTATGAAAAAGGGAGTAGGTATATGAGTTTTCAAGCCATTCCGAGAGAGACCAAACTTTGATTCTTTTGACCTCAAATTATCCGAAATCATGTCAATGGCCATTCAGGGCCCAAACAGATGAATTTCACAGCATTGTTAGGAATTCTCGAATCCTTTATAAAAATGGAGTGGGTATGTGGATTTTTAGGCCATTCTGAGAGAGTGACCAAACTTTCATTCTGTTGACCTCAAATTAACCCAAATCGCGTATATACCAATTTAAGGCCCAAACAAATGAATTTGAAAACAATATTAGGAATTCTCGAATTCGTACGAAAAATAGAGTGGGTATGTGGATTTTCATTCCATTTTGAGATACTGACCAAACTTTCATTCTACTGACCTCAAATTAGCCCAAATCACGTATGTGGCTGTTTAGGTCCCAAATACATGAATTTGACAACAATATTAGGCATTCTCGAATCCTTATGAAAAATGGAGTGGATGTGTGGATTTGCAAGCTATTCCGAGAGAGTGACTAAACTTTCATTCTTTTGACCTCAAATTAACCAAAATCATGTATATGGCCATTAGGTTCCCAAACAGATGATTTCACAAGAATTTTTCGCAATCTAGAATCCTTATGAAAAATAGAGTTAATATGTGAGTTTTCTAGCCATTCTGAGACAGTGACCAAACTTTCATTTTTTGACATCAAATTATCCCAAATCGCATAAGTGGCCGTTCTGGTCCCTAATAGATGAATTTCACAACAATGTTAGGCATTCTCGAATACTTATGTAAAATGGAATGGGTATGTGGATTTTAAGGCCATTCCAAGAGAGTGACCAAACTTTCATTATTCTGACCTAAAATTAAACCAAATCGCATATATGGCAGTTTAGGGCCCAAATAAATGAATTTGACAACAATATTAGGCATTCTCAAATCCTTCTAAAAATGGAGTGGGTAAGTGAGTTTTCAAGCCATTCTGAGACAGTGACCAAACTTTCATTCTTTTGACCTCAAATTAGCCAAAATCTCGTATATGGCCGTTAAGATCCGAAACAAATGAGTTTCACAACAATTTTAGCAATTATCGAATCCTTTTGAAAAATAAAGTGGGTATGTGGATTTTCAATCCATTCTGAGATAGTGCTCAAACTTTCTTTTTGACCTCAAGTTTGCCCAAATCGCATATGTGGCAATTTAGGTCCCAAATACATGAATTTGACAACAATATTAGGCATTCTCGAATCCTTAAGGAAAATGGAGTGGGTATGTGGATTTTCAGACCATTCCGAGAGAGTGACCAAACTTTCATTCTTTTGACCTCAAATTAGCGCAAATAGCGTATTTGGCTGTTCATGGCCCAAACAAAAGAATTTTACAACAATATTATTCATTTTGGAATAAACATGAAAAATGGAGTGGGTATGAGTTTTCAAGCCATTCCAAGACAATGGTTAAAGTTTCATTCTTGTAAACTCAAATTAGCCCAAATTGCGTGCATGGTCATTCTTGGCCCAAACAGATAAATTCCACAACAATGTTAGGCATTCTAAAGTCCTCTTGAAAAATGGAGTGCATATGATAGTTTTCAAGCCTTTCCGAGATAGTGACCAAGCTTTCATTCTTTCGACGTCAAATTAGCCAAAATCGTGTATATGGCCATTATGGACCCAAACAAACGAGTTTCACAACAATTTGAGCAATTCTTTAATCCTTACGAAAAATAGAGTAGGTAAGTAGATCTTCATTCCATTCTGAGATAGTGACCAAACTTTCATTTTTTTGACCTCAAATTAGCCCAAATCACGTATGTGGCAGTTTAGGTCCGAAATACAGGAATTTGAAAACAATATTAGGTATTCTTGAATCCTTATGAAAAATGGAGTGGGTGTGTGGATTTTCAGACGATTGTGAGACAGTGACCAAACTTTCATTCTTTTGACCTCAAATTAGCCCAAATAGCGTATATGGTTGTTCAGGGCCCAAACAGATGAATTTTACAACAATATTATTCATTTTGGAATAAACATGAAAAATGGAGTGGGTATGTGAGTTTTCAAGCCATTCCAAGACAATGGTCAAACTTTCATTCTTGTAAACTTAAATTAGCGCAAATCGCGTGCATGGCCGTTCCTAGCCTAAACAGATAAATTCCACAACAATGTTAGGCATTATAAAGTCCTCTTGAAAAATAGAGTACGTATGATAGTTTTCAAGCCATTCCGAGACAGTGACCAAACTTTCATTCTTTTGACGTCAAATTAGGCAAAATCGTGTATATGGCCATTATGGACCCAAACATACGAGTTTCACAACAATTTTAGCAATTCTTTCATCCTTACGAAAAATAGATTGGGTGAGTAGATCTTTATTCCATTCTTAGATAGTGACCAAACTTTCATTCTTTTGACCTCAAATTAGCCCAAAACGCATATGTGGCCATTCAAGGGCCAAACAGACAAATTTCACAACAATGTTAGGCATTCTAGAATCCTCTTAAATAATGGAGCGGGTAATAGAGTTTTCAAGCCACTCTGAGACAGTGGCCAAACTTTCATTCTTTTAACAACAAATTAGCCAAAATAGCGTATGTGGCTGTTCTAGTCCAAGACAGATGAATTTAACCACAATTTTAGGCATTCTCGAATCCTAATGGTAAACGGAGTGGGTATGTGGATTTTCATGTTGTTCCGAGATAGTTACCAAACATTCATTCTTTTGACCTCAAATTAGCCAAAATCGCGTATGTGGCCGTTCATTTGCCAACCAGATGAATTTCACAACAATCTTAGGCATTCTAGAATCTTCATGAACAAGGGACGGGGTATGTTAGTGTTTAAGCCATTATGAGACAGAGATAAATCTTTCATTCTTTTGACCTCAAATTAGCCCAAATCGCATATGTGGCCGTTTGGTGCCAAACAGATAATTTGACCACAATTTTAGGAATTCTCGATTCCTTATGAAAAATAGAGTGGGTATGTGGAGTTTCATTCCATTCCGTTATAGTGACCAAACTTACATTCTTTTCACCCCAAATTAGCCTAAATCGTGTATATGGCAGTTGAGGGCCCAAATACATGAATTTGAAAACAACAGTACGGTTACTCGAATCCTTATGAAAAATGGACTGGTTATGTGGATTTTCAAGTCTTGCTGAGGCAGTGACCAAATTTTCATTCTTTTGGACTCAAATTAGCCTAAATCACGTCTGTGGCCATTCCTAGCCCAAACAGATGAATTTCACGACAATGTTTGGCATTCTAGAATCCTCAAGAAAAATGGAGTGTGTGTGTGATTTTTGAAGCCATTCCGAGACAGTGACCAAACTTTCATTTTTTTTGACCTCAAATTAGCCCAAATCGCGTATATGGTCGTTATGGTCCTAAATAGATGAATTTCACAACAATTAGAGCAATTCTTTAATCCTTACGAAAAATAGAGTAGGTGAGTAGATCTTCATTCCATTCTAAGATAGTGACTAAACTATCATTCTTTTGACCTCAAATTAGCCCAAATAATATATGTGGCAATTTAGGTCACAAATACATGAATTTGAAAACAATATTAGGCATTCTTGAATCCTTATGAAAATCGGAGTGGGTGTGTGAATTTTCAGGCGATTGCGAGACATTGTCCAAACTTTCATTCTTTTGACCTCAAATTAGCCCAAAACGCGTATGTGGCCGTTCAAGGCCCAAACAGATGAATTTCACAACAATGTTAGGCAATCTAGAATCCTCTTGATCAATGAAGCGGGTAATGGGGTTTTCAAGCCACTCCGAGACAGTGACCAAACTTTCTTCTTTTAACATAAAATTAGCCAAAATAGCGTATGTGGCCGTTATGGTCCAAGACAGATGAATTTCACAACAATTTTTGGCATTCCCGAATCCTAATGGTAAACAGAGTGGGTATGTGGATTTTCATGCTCTTCTGAGATAGTTACCAAACATTCATTCTTTTAACCTCAAATTAGCCCAAATCACATGTATGGCCTTTAAGGTCCCAAAGAGACGAGTTTCAAAAAAATTTTAGTAATTCTCAAATCCTTATGAAAAATGGAGTGGGTATGCTGGCTTTCATTCCATTCTGAGATTGTGACCAAACTTTTATTCCTTTAACCTCAAAATAGCCCAAATAGCATGTATGCCCGTTTAGGGCCCAAAACAATGTTAGGCATTCTATAATCCTCATGAAGAATGGAATGGGCATATGAGTTTTCGAGCCATTCCGAGATTGTGACCAAATTGTCATTCTTTTGACCTCAAAAGAATTCAAATCACATATATGGCTGTTTAGGCCCCAAATAGTAGAATTTCACAACAATGTTAGGCATTATAGAATCCTCATGAAAAATGGAGTGGACATATGAGTTTTCGAGCCATTCCAAGAGAGTGACAAAACTTTCATTCTTTTGACCTCAAATTAGGTAGAATCGTGTATGAGGCCGTAATAGTCCAAAATAGATGATTTTCAATACAACTTTGGGCATTCTCGAATCCTTATGATAAACGGAGTGGGTATGTTGATTTTCATGCTCTTCCAAGATAGTGACCAAACTGTCTTTGTTTTTACCACAAAAAAGCCCAAATCGTGTCTGTGGCCTTCAGTGCCCAAACAGAAAATTTTCACAATAATGTTAGGCATTCTAGAATCCTCATGAAAAATGAAGTGGATATATAAGTTTTCAAGCAATTCGAGATAGGGACCAAACTTTAATTTTTTTGACTTCAAATTAGCCAAAATAGCGTGTATGGCCTTTAAGGTCCCAAACAGATGAGTTTTTAAAAAAATTTAGTAATGCTCAAATCTTTATTAAAAATAGAGCGGTATGTTGGCTTTCATTCTATTATGAGATTGTGACCAAACTTTCATTCTTTTGAACTCAAAATAACCCAAATCGCATGTATGCCCATTCAGGGACCAAACAGTTGAATTTAAAAACAGTGTTGGCATTCTAGAATCTTCATGAAGAATGGAGTGGGCATATGAGTTTTCGAGCCATTCCGAGATTGTGACCAAACTGTCATTATTTTGACCTCAAAAGAATGCAAATCACGTATGTGGCCGTTCAAGCCCTAAATAGTTGAATTTCACAACAATGTTAGGCATTCTAGAATCGTCATGAAAAATGGAGTGGGTATATGAGTTTTTGAGCCATTCCGAGAAAGTGACAAAACTTTCATTCTCTTGACCACAAATTAGCCAGAATTGCGTATGTGGTCGTAATGGTCCAAATTATTTTCAATACAATTTTGGGCATTATCGAATCCTTATGATAAAAGGAGTGGGTATGTAGATTTTTAAGCTCTTCGAGATAGTGACCAAACTGTCATTTTCTTTACCTTAAAATAGCCCAAATCGTGTCTGTGGCCATTTAGTGCCCAAATAGAAAAATTTCACAACACTGTTAGGCGTTCTAGAATCCTCATGAAAAATGGAGTGGGTAAATGAGTTTTTAAGCTATTCCGAGATAGTGACCAAACTTTAATTCTTTTGACCTCAAATTAGCCAAAATCGCGTGTATAGCCTTGAAGGTCCCAAAGAGATGAGTTTCAAAAAAATTTTAGTAATTCTCGAATCCTTATGAAAAATAGAGCGGGTATGTTGGCTTTCATTCCTTTATGAGATTGTGACCAAACTTTTATTCTTTTAACCTCAAAATAGCCAAATCGCATGTATGCCCATTCAGGGCCCAAACAGTTGAATTTTAAAACAATGTAAGGCATTCTACAATTTTGGGCATTTTCGAATCCTTATGATAAAAGGAGTAGGTATGTGGATTTTCATGCTCTTCCGAGACAGTGACCAAACTGTCATTATTTTGACCTCAAAATAGCCCAAATCGTGTCTGTGGCCTTCAGTGCCCAAACAGAAAAATTTTACAATAATGTTAAGCATTCTAGAATCCTCATGAAAAATGAAGTGGATATATAAGTTTTCAAGCCATTATGAGATAGGGACCAAACTTTAATTCTTTTGACTTCAAATTAGCCAAAATGGCGTCTATGGCCTTTAAGTTCACAAACAGCCGAGTTTTAAAAAAAATTTAGTAATTCTCGAATCCTTATGAAAAATAGAGGGGTATGTTGGCTTTCATTTCATTCTGAGATTGTGACCAATCTTTCATTCTTTTGTCCTCAAAATAGCCCAAATCGCATGTATGCCCGTTTAAGGACCAAACAATTGAATTTCAAAAAATTATTAGGCATTCTAGAATCCTCATGAAAAATGGAGTCGTATATGAGTTTTCCAGCCATTCTGAGAAAGTAACCAAACTTTCATTCTTTTCACCTCAAATTAGCACAAATCGCGTATGTGGCCGTTCAATTTAGGAATTTCACAACAATTTTAGGAATTCTTGAATCCTTATGATAAATGGAGTGGGTATATGGATTTCCATGCCATTCTGAGATAGTGACCAGACTTGCATTCTTTTGTCCTCAAAATAGCCCAAATCACATGTATGCCCGTGTAGGGCCCAAACAGTTGAATTTCACAACAATGTTAGGCATTCTAGAATCCTTACGAAAAATGGAGTGGGTATATGAGATTTCTAGGCATTACGAGAAAGGGACCAAACTTTCATTCTTTTCACCTCAAATTAGCATAAATCGCATAGGTGGCCGTTGAAGGCCCCAACAGATGAATTTTACAACAATGTTAGGCATTCTAAAATCCTTATTAAAATGGAGTGGGTATGGGAGTTTTCAAGCCGTTCCAAGACAGTGACCAAACTTTCATTCTTTTGACATCAAATTAGCCAAAATCAAGTATGTAGTCGTTATGGTCCAAAATAGATGAATTTCACAACATTTTTAGGCATTCTCGAATCCTTATGATAAATGGAGTAGGTATGTGGATTTCCATGCCCTTCCGAGATAGTGACCAAACATTCATTCTTTTGACCTCATAATAGCCCAAGTCTCGTATGTGGCCGTTCAGGGCCCAAACTGATGAATTTCACATTAATGTTAGGCATTCTAGAATCATCATGAAAAATGGAGTGTATATATGAGGTTTTTAGCAATTCTGAGACAGTGACCAAACTTTCATTCTTTTTACATCAAAATAGCCCAAATCGCATATGTGGCTGTTCAGTGCTCAAACAGAAGAATTTCACAACAATGTTAGGCAATCTAGAATGCATTCAAGATTTTAAACTCGCAACATTTTCTTCAAATCAGACTTGTTTACCCACTTGTTTACCACTTCTCAAGGAGATAGCATGTACATCCTTAGGATTGATGACATTGTTGGAAGGCAACCCTTGTCCACTTTTAGCTTGTTGCTCATTGAGGCTATCAGACATTTGAGTGACAAATGAAGTAAGGTTAGCATTCTTAGAATCCAACAACTCTAACTTGTTGAAGATTATGTCAAACTTAGTCCCAATGTCAGAAAATTTAGAATTGGTTTGAGCTCTCTCTTCATCAAATCTTGAGGCTAAGTTACCCATGGAAGATGACACATTGTTCATACACTTAAGAAGTTGAGAGATGTCATCTTTAGTAGCATGTGATTCAGGTGTATCAATAGCTGCTTGTTAGGGATTAGATTGGTTTGAAGGTCCTTGATTTGGAGCTGGATTTGAAGAACTCCCTTGAAATTGATTCTGGTTCCTCCAACCAAAGTTAGGATGGGACCTCAAACCCTCATTGTATGTGTTGGAGTAGGGATTCCAAGGTTTTTGATTCTATCTTTGTCTCCCTTGAAAAATAGCCGAGACCTCTCCAAGTTGGTGTGGGCAATTAAGAGCAATATATATGTGAGAGCTACATATGTCACAGCTAGGAACCACTAGAGCTTGAGAATGTGACCCATAAATGTTCAAATTGTTTAGAAGGGCCATGAGCTTATTGAGGCCATTTCTCATATCTGTCATTTAGGATGACAAATTATCATACTCTCTTGAAGATCTTGAAACATGTGAGACCTCATAGACTTGTCTAGCATCCAACCCTTCAAATTGTTGATCATTACTAGCTATCTTCTCAATTAAAGCCCAAGCTTCTTC
Source organism: Inga laurina (assembly GCA_963855925.1). Lineage (NCBI taxonomy): Eukaryota > Viridiplantae > Streptophyta > Magnoliopsida > Fabales > Fabaceae > Inga > Inga laurina. The sequence continues at coordinate 19,958,518 of OY979710.1, forward strand.
AGGTGTAAGCAATTGAATAATGCCTCTAAAAGATTAATCCAAACTCTTCCTCTCTTAGGGAAGCAACCCACTATGAAAATATTGCACCAATTGAGCTTCTGGGATTTGATGATGTGGACACTTGGCTAAGAGTTCTTGAAATTAGCACCAATACTCAAAAAGATTCATGGAGGCCTTGTTTAGCACCGAATATTTCCTTAGTAAGAGATGTTATCTTTGAGGAAGGGAAGTATCTTTCCAAAAAGGCACTCTTCAAGGTGTCTCAAGAGGCTAAAGCATTAGGATTGTGGTGAGGTAGCATCAAGAACCACTCCTTAGCTTTGTTTTCCAGTGTAAAATGAAAGACTTTCTGGCACATCTCATCTAGATCAACTCCCATTGGTTTCATGGAGTTGCACACAATATACATATTCCTTAAGCTCCTATTAAGGTCTTCTGCAAGTAAACCATGAAATTTTGGTAAGTGACTCAACAAAGGACCTTTCAACTCAAAATTAATATTAAATTTTGGACAAGAGAGGAAAGGATCAATAATATCAGTAGAAGAGGTAAGATCTTTGATAGTTCTACGCTCCCCAATGGGTAGAGGTACACCTTCTAGAAGAGGAACTAACTGGATCCATAGCAAGATGGCAATCTACAATGAACGAAGAGCCAATATAAGAAGAAATATCATAAGTATGTGCAACAACTTCTGTGTCAATGACTTGTCCAAGCCCTACACTAGATGATTCAACTTTCTTACCTTTCTTAAGCAACCTAAGTGTCTTGTTAATATCTTTATCTAAAGGCACAAGTTCAGTTTTCTGAGATCTAGTCATGCACAGTACGGAGACTCATATAGACACACAAATTATAGCAAAGTAATTGGTCAAATGGTTAATTGAAGAAGGGTTGTATACAGCAAAAATTAGCAACTTACAAGAAACTAAGTTAACTAATCTTTGACAACCAAAACCAAAACCAACAAAATTCAAGTGTCTAAAGAGAAAGACCAGTTTTAGCAATAACAAGACAAGTGCAACACAATGTGACAAGAGGCAAATAGGAGGTGCAAGGTAAGACTTCACCTTTTAGGAGAACAATTTGGTATAGCAAGGAAGTAGTACCTTAAACTGCAAGTATATAAGTAGAGTCACTGGAAGCACAGCTTATAGAATGTGATAGCTACCTGGAATCTCAAGTTCAATCAAGAGCTTTTCAAGGATGAAGAATGCAAAGTTGCTCACCACAAAACAATAATGAACCACATAATGGCCACTAATAACATGATAGAAAATCAACAAAATGCATATTTCTTTTTGTGTTTTTTTCTAAATGCAAATGGAATGCAAAAAAACTATGATTCATGAAAATTTACCTAAACCACTACCTAACACTTCAACAACTAACAACTAACTAAGACAAACTCAAAAACACACTAGCAACCAAGAAAAATAAAAAAAAACCCAAAAAACAAACCTAATCAAAACCTAGAAAATACCAAAAAAAAAAGAAAGAAAATTCAGAAAAGTATAGCAAACCTTCGAATTTGGCTAAAATCCAGCAGACCTAATAGCTAAAGCTATTAGACTTGCTTAGAATGCTGAAAAACTTTAACATATCAAATGTTAGAATTTTCTGGGCAAAAAATATTTCAGTTTCAGCAAGACAATACTATTCAAAATTAGAATTTTTCCAAAATTCAAATGAGTGCTACACACTTCCTACTAAACTAAGACACACTATGACAACTAAAAAGAAAACTTAACTACTTAAAATCTTGGCAATCATCCTCCCCGGCAACGGCACCAATTTGATGAACCCATGTCATGTGAGTCACAAAATAAAACTAGGTTTGAAAATGTAGCGTAGTAGCTCAACCTAGGTCGTTCTTGTGAGGAGATTAATTTCCAAGTTTTTAAATAGTAAAGTGATAAAAGCCTTAAAGTTGTGAAAAATCATTTGGAGGAAATGCATTCTTAAACTAATGAAGTAATCTAAGCTAAAGCAATATTTTTGTATTTTTTCAGTCTTTAAAAAAAGAAGCAAAAGGAATTGAAATTAACACTAACAATAAGATAAATTCAATTAACTAATATAATGATAAAATGGGATTCCCTTGAGTTGAGGTTTTAGTCTTACTTGCTTACTAATGATATGAATTCCATAATATGTGTCAAAAGGATGGAAGTAAGCTACCACTGGCTCCATACTTGCAATAATCATTTAATACATTCAACCGTAGCAATTAAATGAATACTACCAATTAATACCAATTAATATTGACTCAAGGAGATGAATAACTAACTTCCAATTCTAAATTGTAATTACCATTACAACAATTCAAAATATTTAGTTTAATCATTTAAATCCACTTAACCAAGTTGAAATAACCAATTCAACATACTCCTAATATGAATCATACAAAGCTTAATTAATCAACAACAAGCTCAACCACCAAGTTTATTCACTTGGTATAGAACAATCTAAATCAAAATTACATACTTAACTAAGCTACATAATTATGAACTAGAAAGAGAGCTTAAGGAATTACATTGAAGTTTAGAAGCTTAAACCATTACCCAACTCAAGGAAATCACCAACACTTTAGCTACTCATAGAAGAAGAGGAAGATGAAGCTTGATGAAAACAGAACAAATTAGCCATAGAGAACATATGAAAAGCACCGAACAGCCCTTCTAAGTCTTGCTATGAGAGTCGCAATCCTCCTTCTATTTCATTTCCTTTCGTTTCAGTGCCTCTCTCCCTCACGGTCAGCCGCCAATCCCTACTTTCTTTCCTTCTCTTGTCTCGTGTAGCTGCTTCTTACGTCAGCCCTTCAATATTACTTCGGTCCAGCAGCTTTTGTGGACTAGCCCTCTTTTGTTTTTATTCTTCCATTCTCTCCTTTCGGTCCAAAATAGCGGCTCTTTCTTCATCAGATCAATTCAATCCTTTTGGCCCACCTCATCACTTCATCTCCTTTTTGATGGTTCAGCTCTCCTTGTGTTCGGTCCAGCTCTATTTCCCTTCGGTTCAGCATCAGCCCTCCTCCAATAGGATGCTTCCTTTTATTCATTTCAGCCCAACTTATTTTTCTCTCAATTCACCCATTCCGGCCCAGCTGCTTCTTTCTCTTTTATTCATGCCTCTCAATTCTTTTTCTCTTCAAATTAGTCAAGACCATCATGTCTCCTCCTTTCTTCAATTGATAAATAGGTCAACTCCCTTTTTCCTTCATTCATGTGGTCCCCATTCAGTCCAACATCTCTCATTAATTCAGCTGCTTCCTACCTCTTTCATTTCGGTCCAATATCTCCCCTACAACAATTCCATTCGGTTCTCTTCTTTCCTTCACATAGTTGCCAATTAAAACAGCCATGGTCCCACTTGCCTCTTCTTTTCAATTGTTTTTAGGTTAAAATGTGAGTTGTGATTTGTCATCACCTACAAAATTAGATTCATAAAGGTAGTATTTTTTCTCACAATTAAGAAATAATGGAAATAACAAGTATCAATTAAAAATATAAAAATTTAACCACTTTAATTCCCAAATTATCCTTTCACTAAAATATCACATTAACACTTGATTATGCCCAAATATTCAAGTAAGTTCCACAAAACCTTAAGATTAATTAATAAAAATATATAAATATTGAGCTCTATCAAGTCACTACCTTGTTCTTTACGCTTGTGCTCTAGCACCGGTTTATCACGCCCTGGGAAAATGTCCAATCATATAAACCATAATCAAGGATGACGAGTTATTCCCTATTCCATTGGTTAATTTCAAAACAATTAGGGCTATTTGTCATTTGTGACCTTTAAGTGGCTGCTATAAGCCTAAATAGATGCCTAAAGGGTTGGGAAAAACTAGATCGAAGACCATCTTTCAAAAGTTCAAAATGCAGTTTTTGAGGTGTTGGCTACGGTCAAGCCACTCTCTGGCCGCGGCCAAGAGATGGTTAGAAAGATTTAGGCTATGGCCGACATCTATTGGCCGAGGCCAGAATCAGGTCAGAAACTTTTAGGCTGCAACCAAGAATAGGTCAGTAACATTTAGACCGTGGCCAAGACCCTTTGGCATGGCCAAGAACTAGTCAGAAGGTTTTGGGCTGCAGCCAAGATCTGCTTGCCTCGGCCAACAACTTTCTTGTTTCCTGGCTATTTTCAAATGACCATAACTTTGTGTACATTTATCAAAATGACACAAAATTTATATCATTAGAATACTTGTAATTTCTACTACAAGACTAGAAAATTTCATAATATGTTGACACCATTTGCTATTTCAAATACTAAGCAAAGTTGGTCCCTTGCACAGACTTTTAACTTACCAAAATTCCATAATTTCCAATTTTTTGCACAAGCGTTTGTAAAGGTTCAAAATTCACAACCAACACTACTCCCGCACAATTTTCCATAAGGAATCCAATGGAAACATCAAAACACCCAAATTTCCATCATTTTCACATGTTTTGTTTTGACCACAATGCAACACAACATTTCATATTTTAGACAAGTTCATATTCAAAACTCTGAGCAATGCCATTGTCCATACCACAACATAAAACACCATTTCCACAATCAAAACCTCATGAATCCTCTAAAGCCCTAATTACATGAAAAATAAGGCAAAAATCCAGAATTCAAGAGTGTCACCCAATAGTTACAACATATATATCAAAAGGTAGCTTTTACTCACATCTTTTACTTTCCCAAGCTTATTCTTGGATTCTTCAACCTCCAACTTTTCTTGAACTCACAAAACACCTCCTCTTAAAAATCTAAAACCATAGACAGGAAGCCCTTATCAAGTTTATCAAGATTAATGAAGAGGTTTTTAGCATTGGAGTTCAACTACTAGGTCAAATGTTCTCACCTTTCTTGATTTCTTCTTCCTCTTTTTGTTAGGATCGGTAGGCACAGCGGAAGAATTTTAAATAATTTTTGCCGATTCTAATCGAGGATCTATCAACGGCGTTTAAACCGAGTTAGAAGGATTCGTACCTTTTTCAATTTAGGGTTTTCGATCCCTAGGAGCCAACATGTCAGGTCTGCTCCCTCTACCGATATCCACACGAATGCTCTCCAACACGGACTGCATGCTAGCGCCTCCAATATCTCTTAGGGTTTCCCTAGCAGCTCTGATTTCTCATGCGTGTATGAGTATATCTGCTCTACCAAGTTTTTAACCTATGAGGTCTATATTCGAATTTCAAAATTAATCTTTATTAATTTTGAAATTAACTAACAATTAATTACCTTGATGAGCTAATTAAATAAATTCAGTTTAAATTAAATCTGTCCAACAGTTTTAATTTAACCTATTTATTTAATCCAAATAAAGGTCCATTAGATTTAAGTTATCTTCATAAATTAAATCTGAGATATTATATCTCTATCATGTTAGTTATTAAATTTAATATATCTTAATAGATTAAATTTAAAACTAACACAATATAATAATATCATATAACACACACATATATATATAAGATATGTATTTTGAAAATATATATCTATATAACATTATTAACAAATTTTATATTATATATATAAAATAAAATTCATCCACCCCAAATTAAACATTATCTCGTGTTAGGCCATTCTTGTGTGCGACCTTATACACCCATATGAAGTTGGTAGTGGGCCAATAACTGTACTGACACATAAGTCGCAAGTGGCCTTTAGCAAGACATTACGACTACCCAATTCATATGAGGATTGTTAACACGATGCAACCTGTCATACAACCATGTCACATCCCCTTTGTCACATGATATATCGGTCAAGGATAAGGCATGGATAATGTAATCCTCTTGTTCCTGACCATTACTTTCTCCATTCCTGAGTAGCCTGACAATAGAAATGGAAACTCCTTTCCATCATAGTATGGCCATACATTTCTCAGACTCACTCATCGAGGGGCCCAGTAATATCTCTCAACTAATGTGAGGGACAAATTCCATCTTGATCATTCATATTCCTCTGCATGAAAAACCACCTAGCCCGATCATAGCCTTTATTGTCACCCAGTCAAAAGCGACTTTTGACTAGTTTAAAGCTTAGCAACTTTCATGTAGGAATCCATGATAACCTCAGGTCTAAGGGCATTGTGACGTGGTTATACATGAGAAAAGCTTATGACTTGATCCATGTAGCTTTCTCATAGTGGGTCGATCCAGCACCTTGTACTCTTACAAGTGCCTAAGACTTTGATTCGTATCTCCAAATCTAATCAAAGTCATACTAGTCTTGTTTAATCTTTGCTATTGTATAGATGACCGACTAAGGACATCTTAGGATAATTTTTATGATTTATCCAAGGATATAATTTAACAGTTAACATGCAAATAATATGATAACAGAATAGAGAAATTTCATTAAATTAATAATGTTCAAAGTACAATGATTGGCCTTTTGGGCACAATTTCCAACACTTTCCTCCTCTTCTTGGTTGACAATTGTAGCTGAAGAGAGAATATGAGATGGTGATGATGATTAGATTTCAACCTCCCCCCCCCCACACTTAACTGACCTTGAGAGAGAGAGAAAAGAAAGTGACTTGAAACTTTGACCTTGATCCAATAGTCCAAGTAATGCCATGTGTCACAATCTTGTGACTTCTCCCATATGCATGTAACCATATGATTCTTCTCTCTTGTTCACTTCGCATTTAGTCACTCCACTTAATCTTTAAGTTATTAGTGGAATCCCTATTCAATTGTTGACTAATTGGCCTATAACTTTCTTTCTTCCCATTTTCCCCCTGGCTATGGAAATTCCATTTTGATCACCACTTAACACATTTTCTCATTCCATTTCGCCATCCATACGCCCTTCCTTCTTTTTGAATTCATTTTAAGCCTTAACAATACAATTAAGCTTAAATACAGGGTTTGGGCACTATTTGCTGCTCATTCAGATCACAATTCTCATTGCATTCTCTGAAAGTATTTGTTTAACATTAATTACATTCACTTTTGGAGTCATTAGACCTTAATCATAATTTAGGGCATTACAATTCTCCTTCTGTACAATAAATTTCATCCTCAAAATTTGTTACACAACTTGAGCCATAAACTCCGAATAACGCCTCTGTATGTCTACTTCTACCTCTCAGGTGGCTTTCCTCGGAGACATTCCCTTCCAGACCACTTTCATAAATGGGATGCTTCGGTGTCTGAGCTACCTTTCTTCTCTATCAATAATTTGTTCTTGCTCTACCACATAGGTAAAGTTGTCTTGCAAGTCAACATCTTTATACTAATAAATGTGCATAAGATCTGGTTGGTACTTCTTTAGTTGGGAAATACAGAACACATCATGGAGCTTGTTCAAGTTCGAGGGTAGGGATATTCGATACGCTACAGGTCTAATTCTCATAAGAATATTAAAAGGACCTATATACCGCAAACTCAACTTCTTTAGTTGGATTGCTCCCATGATGCTTGTGACAGGAGACACTCCCAAGAACACATGATCACCAACTTTGAACTTTAGAGGTCTTCTCCTCTTATTAGCATAGCTTTTCTGTTGAATCTACGCTACAATGAACCTTTTTCTTATGATTCTAATATGCTCTATGGTTTGATCAATAAGATCTGGCCCATACAACTTTCTCTCAGACAGCTCTGTCCAACATAAAGGTGATTGGCACTTCCTCCCGTACAACGCTTTACCCATATTGCATCATAGTTTTCTGTTCCTAGGCAATCTCACAATGAGATCCATGGTCACACTTTCCCATTTCTATTATGGAATCTCAGGACTCTGAAGTAATCTCGGTGGCCTCTGGTGTTCAATCATTACTTTCTAACAAGTAAGACACCTCACTACATACTTGGTCACATCACTCTTCAATCCCAGCCACTAATACATAAATTTCAAATTATAATACATTTTGGCCATTATGGGGTAAAGAGTATTGTTATGAGTGTAAATGGTCTATTAGAAAGTGTAAGTGTACACTGTCGTCAACAAGGAATATAGAAGTGAGTAGAGTATCGTTCCCTCGAGGATTGATCACTAAGTACCAAAATGAGTAATTTTAACTCTATTTAGTCAATCGATTAGTTGGTGATTAAGTGTACAAAATAAAGATAAGTAAATTGAATGCAAATGATATGAAACAACTATGGAGAAACAGCCTTAGGGGTCAGATTTCACTTAACAAATTATGGATTGAATCACTTATCTATTCTAGCCCAATTTATTCCACATGATTGATGGTCGACTTTTCCTAATTTAATTACTAGCCTCTTCCAAGGTCAACCAATTCTATAATTAATTGCTAATCCAATATATTCCTATATGAATTTAAGCAATTAGTTATGCATTAAAATTTAAGGAACTCTATAAAACTACACAACTCATGAATATATTCCTATTTCATATGCAAGTTATGGTTTAAATTATAGGGTCTACACACATGTATCTCCTTCTAATCTCAACATATATATTGAAATCATTCAAAAGATGGCCAATCAAATGAAAGTATTAAGAATAATAATTAAAACTCAATCATGAAGAAAAAATTAAAACTAGATTTAATTAGTTAAGATTCAATCCATTATCAGTAAGCTACGTCATTACCCTAGGAAAATGAAAATTTAGCTCATGATAAAATGAAAGACAAAACAAAAAAATTGACATTATATAAAACTAGAATGAAATCCTCATAAATACTGTATAAAACTTGAATATCAAATTCTCAAACAAAAATATACAACCAAAAGATGCATGAAAAATGTAAAAATCTAGCCGTCCCTTTAGGAGGTAAAACCTTCTATGTAGGTGGCATGCAAAAAGTAATACAATCTTAAGGCTTCTAAGATGGAGGCATGCAAAAAGTAATACAATGCATAAAATTAACTCTAAAATGGTGTATGTGCAGAGGGGAGGAAAGTAATAGATATGAAATGGTTGTAAGTGAAGAATAGAAGAGAGTAATAGATATGACTTCGTGTGTGAAATGTGAAGGAGAGGGTGGCTATATATAGGGAAGAATGGAGTAGGTTAGATGAAGTAGTAGGTGAAATGTGGTAGGTGAAGTAGTAGATAGAATGTGGTAGATGAAGTAGTTAGTGAAAAGGAAGATGACATGGTAGATGGAATATAGTAAATGAAGTAGTAGGTGAAAAGGAAGATGAAGTGGTAGATGAAATATAGTAGATAAAGTAGTAGGTGAAAATGAAGATGAAGTGGTAGAAGAAATGGTTGGTGGAATGGTAGATGATTCTCGCTTCCAACTTCCAAGCAAAATTCGAAACCCTTAGAGATAGAACTAGATTCTGGTCTCAACATCAAAGTTGTAGAGTTCTTTCTTAGCTTTTTATCCATATAAAGAATGTCCCAATCTGACATCTAGAACTCCAGATATTGCCTGAAACCTGAAAGATTGTCTAATTTAGTATTTTTCAAGAAATTCTATTTTATGCCAAAATCATTATTTATTAATTAATTACACCTAAATTTATTAAATTGAGCTCAAATATCATCCATAAAATCATCATATAAGGGAAAATAAATTTGCAAATATTTTACTTATCAAGTATTCCAACTCTTGTGTGCCTTATCCAGGATTTTTTCCCTCAAGTCATCCTTTAGTGAAAGACAAATTCTCTTCATGTATTGCACCAATCCACTAGGTGACAAATTATAGTCTTGAGTCTCACCTCACTAAATCATAGTCCAAATGGATTGCACCCAATCATCTTGCCTCTAATCCTTTTCAATTTTAGCCCTTAGATCAGTTTTCCCTTTGGAAATAATATAATTAGTACTCAGGATCTAATTTGACAAATTCAAATCCCTAAAGTTTTCCATTAATTTTCCCTCATGTATCATCATTACTGCAACTAGTACCTGTATCATTATTGTTGCAACTAGCACCGTCTTTTGACTAAGAGCATTCATGATGACATTTGCTTTACCAAGATGATATTTAATTTCCAGGTTGAAATCTTTAGCAACTCCATCTACTGGCTCTGTCTCATATTCAATTCTTTCTGATCGTACAAATATTTGAGACTCTTATGGTTGCAGTAAAGTTCCACCATCAACCATACAAGTAATGTCACCATATCTTCAATACAAACACAATCATCCCAAGCTCCAGATCATGAGTGGGATAATTCATTTAATAAGGCTTCAGCTATTAGAAGGCATAGGCCACTACTCATCCCTACTGCATAAGGACACATCCTAACCCCTGCTTACTCACATCACTATACACAACATAAGTCAAGGTGGGATTAGGTATAATCAATACTGGTGCCATAGTTAACCTCTCATTCAGATCAGCAAAACTATTTTCATAATATTCATCCTACTTAAATGGTTGATCTTTTTGCGTGAGCTTGGTAATCAGCAAGGCGATATGGGAGAAATTCTAAATGAATCTCTGGTAGTAACCAGTAAGACCCAGAAAACTGCATATCTCAGTAACAGTTTCTGGTCTCTTCCAGTCAAGTACTGCTTCTACTTTACTGGGATCTACTGAGACCACTTCTTGCCAAATATGGCCTAGGAACTTTAGTTCTGAAAGCTAGAACTCATACTTACTCACCTTGGCATAGAGTTGCTTTACACGCAATATCTCTAGCACTATTCTCAAATGATGCTCGTGCTCCTCGTTGCACTTGGAGTATATTAGAATGTTGTCGATAAACACTACCAAAATTTGATCTAGATACTATAAAAAGATTTGATTCATGTAATCCATGAATACTGTAGATGTACTGGTTAGCCCTAAGGGCATTACCAGAAACTCATAGTGCCTATACCTCGTCTTAAAAGTAGTCTTCAGTGCATCTTTTTCTTTCACACGCAACTGATGATAACCTAACCTTAAATCAATATTCGAAAGAGGATATTTGTTCTTGACAGTTATCTTGTTCAATTCTCTATAATCCACACACAATCTCAGACTCCCATCTTTCCTCTTAACAAACAATACTAGAGCTCCCCACGGTAAAACACTGGGTTGAATAAACCCTTTCTCAAGCAATTCTTCAATTTTTTTCCTTTAGTTATGCCATCTCATTTGGGGCCATTCAGTATAAGGCCTTTGATAAACAACCAGCTCCAGACGCAATTTCAATTGGGAATTCTACTTCCCTCTACGGAGATAATCCGCTAAGATCGTCCGAAAACACCTCAGGGAACTCTTTTACCACAAGTATATTGTTTAGAGTTTCTTCTGTCTCTCCTTGCATAGAAACAAATACCATATACCCTGGCACCCCCTTCTCTAGATATTTCTCAGCCTTGGCCATTAAGAGGAAGTTCAAACTAGCACTCATTACGATCATTCTGTAAAGTAGGATACACTATTCTTTTGTTCCCACAATCAAGCAGCATATTATTTGCCGTCAACCAATCAAAACCCAATATGACTTCTAATTGATAGAGCGGTAGACAAATCAAATCGATAGTAGACTCATGACCCTTAACGGTTATCACACAATTTAAACAAGCCTCAACCATCACAGCCTTGACACCCATCGACATCAACACAACCACATCAAATAGCAGTTTATAAACATGAAATCCCAGGAGCTTCACACAGTCATAAGCAATGAAAGAATGACTTGCACTTGAATCAAATAAAGCTTGTAGTCAACTACCATTAAGAAAGATGTTACCTTGAAACAGGTCAGGGGACTTCCAAGCTTCTTCATGTATCATAGCGAACACCCTGCCTCGATTCCTTGGTCTTTGCTCTACTGATCACTATTTACAATTACTAGTAATATGTCTAGGTTGTTTGCAGTTATAGCATATCACTTGCCCATGACACGTTCTACAATAATGTGACTTACCATAACGATACATATCCATACCACTGGGGATTTATGATTCTCGCAATCTTCTGATTGATAAGGTTTCTTGCCACTACCTTTAGATTAGGATCCCTGACTTTTCCGCTTCTGAGGAGTACTATGGAGTACTACCCTTACTGGGTTCACCACGACCACCACCCTTGGTTGGGTTTAATTCTCTCAAATTATTTTCTATGATTCTATACACCTTTAGAGCCTTGTTTAAAATGATAAGCTGGTGGGTGGCTAAACTTTTCCTCAGCTCACACCACAAGCCTTGGATCAGCATGTTAGAACTCCACTCCTCATCATCTATACGTCAAAGATAAGAGGAGTACCAGGCTAGCCAAATAAAGTGAGAAAGGTAGTCATCGAATGTCTCTGCATCACCCTACTTAATGGATAGGAATTCTAATTCTTTCTCTATTCTCACTTACCTTAGGAAGTACTTGTCATTAAATTATTCTTGAAACAGCTCCAAGTCAGAGGTTCATTCTAGTTGCGTAACGTCATAGCAATATTCTACCACCACCATCAGCATCTCCCTCAAGTTTGTAGATGGCTACTATGCCTTCACCTCAGTTGGGCAGTATAGCAGTTTAAAATTTTTGTCCAACCAGATTAGCCAATCTTCTGTACTTAGGGATCAAACCTTCCCTTAAACACTAGAGGTAGTTGTTTGCAAAATTTAGAGACCTAATATTGTATATCTCTCCTCTCAAGCTGGTACCCCATATGACTCCTGGTTTGGTACTGTATGAGGTGGGACTCCTGAGCTCGAATCGACCCTTCTGCTATCTCTTTATGTTGTGTCTCCTCTTGAGTCTCTTCCTGGGTCGATTGAACTCTATCAGCAATGCATTTTTCCTTTTATTCTTGGAGCTCTTCCCTTAGTTCATTGATCATATCCGCTGCTCCAATAACAAGCGCATCTTCACTTGCATGGGATCGGGTAGGTTGTTATGTATCTCTTTGACCTCTTGTTCTACACGTCGCACTTTTGGGACCATTATTTCTTTTTACTCTACAAATGATTCACCACATCAATATAACAATACATGTATACATATATTCCTTAAAAATAATACACCAATAATACAGGAACATGCATGTGTATACCACAAACATTCATAGGTTAACTATCATCACTAAAGAAATAACCATAACAACTATCCTAGAAATAGCTACCCTTGCTAGGAACTATAGCTATGATACAAAAAAATTAACCCCTATCTTAATAGCTGTAATTATAGTTTAAAAATGAGTCATTAAGTAAATTTAATGACCAACGTATCTAGATTCAATACCTAACTTCAAAAATTCATAATTCCCAGTATACTGATCCAAATGGCACAAATGACCTATCAAATTAAAGCTTGATATGTATAATTTCATTTTGGAAAGTTTCATGTCCATTGGAACATATTTGGTCATTCAAAAGCATGCCACGATATGCTGCCTCCTAGAAATCACATTCTGGTAGTACTATGCTCAATTCCAATTTTTGGATTTGCAATCTAATCTTTCTAAAATCATAATTGTTATGAGTGTAAATGGTTCATTAAAAAGTACAAGTGTATACTATCGTAATCAAGTAACACAGAAGTAAGTAGAGTATCATTCCCACGAGGATTGATCAATAAGTACCAAAATGGGTCATTTTAATTCTATTTAGTTGATCGAGTAGTTGGTGGTTAAGAGAACAAAATAAAATGACTAAATATGAGTGCAAATAATATGAAAGCAAATATCAGAAAAAGCCCTAAGGGTCATATTTCACTTAAAAAATTCTGGAGTGGATCACTTTTCTATTCTAGCCCAATTTATTCCACATGATTTATCTATATAAATGCATCTCCTTTAGGTCTCATATGAATATATTCCTATTTCATATGCAAGTTATGGTTTTAATTATAAGATCTATATAAATGCATCTCCTTCAGGTCTCAACATGCATATTGAAATCATTTAAAAGATGGCTAGTCAATCAAAAGCATTAAGAATAATAATTAAAACTCAATCATGAAGAAGAAATTCAAACTAGATTTAATAAGTTAAGATTAAATCCTTTATTCCTAGGAAAATGAAAATTTAGCTCATGATAAAATTAAAAACAAAATAAAAATAAATTGATATTATATAAAACTAGAATAAAATCCTCATAAATACTGCATAAAACTTGAATATTGAATTCTCAAACATAAATATACAACCAAAAGATGCATGAAAAATGAAAAATCTAGCCGTCCCTTTAGGAGGTAAAACTTTCTATGTGGGTGGCATGCAAAAAGTAATACAATCCTAAGCCTTCCAAGATAGAGGGATGCAAAAAGGAATACAATGTATAAAATTAACTCTAAGATGGTGTATGTGGAGAGGAGAGGAAAGCAATGGATATGAAATGGATATAAGTGAATAAGAGGGGAGAGTAATGGATATGAATTTGTGTGTAAAATGTAAAGGAAATGGTGGCTATATATAGGGAAGAATGGAGTAGGGTAGATGAAGTGGTAGGTGAAATATGATAGATAAAATAGTAGATGAAAAGAAAGATGAAGTGGTAGATGAAATGTGGTAGATAGAATGTGGTAGATGAAGTAGTAGGTGAAAAGGAAGATGAAGTGGTAGATGAAATGGTTGGTGGAATGGTAGATGATTCTCGCTCTCAACTTCCAAGCAAAATTCAAAACCCTTGGAGATAGAACTAGATTTTGGTCTCAACATAAAAGTTGTAGAGCTCTTTCTTAGCGTTTTATCCATATAAAGAACATCCTAATCTGACATCTAGAGCTCCAGATATTGCCTAAAAGCTGAAAGAGGGTCTATTTAGTATTTTTCAAGAAATTCTATTTTATACCAAAATCAGTATTTATTTATTAATTACACCCAAATTTATTAAATTGAGCTCAAATATCATCCACAAAATCATCATATAAGGGAAAATTAATATGCAAATATTTTACTTATCAATACCAACAACCTATTCCTACACAATTTTGCCCAAAGAATCAATTGGAGATCTCAAAAATACCAAAATCATTCTCCTTTTCCCTGACCTGTTCTAACCGAATAAAACTTAAATTGTCAGAAAGTGACTTCTTGCAAGTTTGGTTATAATAATTGCTACAATCATCATTTAACATCATATAACCTTATTTCTATAATCAAATCAATATGAAGCCCTAAAACCCTAACACAATTGAAATTAGGGTAGCATGGAAAAATCCCAAAAATTCATCCAAACAACACAATATATATATCAAAATGAAGCCTAAACTCACCTCTTTCACTTTCTATGACTTGTTCTTGAGTTCTCCAATTTTGGCACTTTGTAGATAGCATAAAAGACTCACTTTATGAAGGCCATAGAAATAAAGCTCTTAGATAGGAGAATAACTTTTATGAAGGCCTCAAGAGCTAGAGAGGTGATCTTGAAGGTGAAAATCAAAGAGAAGACTCACTTTACTTCTTTGTTTTTCTTTCTCTTTCCTTTTCTTTTTCTCTTATTTGCTCCTTTCTTGGCCATATAAAATAAGTGTGAAATGAGAGTGTGGGGAGTTTAAATCATTAATCCCCATCCCATATAAATACTTGGACAAAAATGTGCAAGAGAAAGAAGAGAAATATTGTGTGGCCAAGAATTAGGCTTTTTGTGCAAGTTTTTACTTTTAATGAAGCTTTCTCTTTCCTCCTTCTTCTCCTTTTTCTTGGTTGAAATCAACATTCAAAATGGGAGAGGACATGTTGAGCATTTTGCTTGCTTTATCTTGCCATTGGTCAGTAATTTTCGAAGTTGTAATTGTTAACTTTTTCTTCCTCCTTTCTTTCCCTTTCCCTTGATGAAAATACTTCATAAAAGGAAAGGAGAATATTGACCAACAGCCTTTAATGCATGCGCTCAAGTTAGACCAAAGTCTTCTTGCAAAGAAGTTTGAAACTTTGACCAACTCTTTCTTCTTCCAATTTTTCCCTTGTTTGGATGAATTTAACCATGAGAGAAAGGAGTTGATTTTTGCTCTTCAACCTTATGATTATACTTTTTTTTCAAAAGCAAATGGTAGCCCTTCATCTTGGTTTCTAATTTTAACCTCAAGATCAAATGGCAAATATCTCTTTTGCCCTTAATCATGGCAACATTAATTGAATTGCGATTAGTTCTTTTCTTTCTTTAAATTTCTCTTTATTTCTTCTTTCTAGACACGATTTCCCTTTTTATTAGTTACCAATTTAGGTTCTATGTCATTTTGACATATAGGAATCAGATACTTTCTTCTGACTAATTAGCACTGAAATTCATATTCTATTCTGGGTGCGATTTCTACAAGCCATTCTATTCCTTATACCTTCCTGGGACTCTTGCTAAACTGGGGTTTAGCAATCCCTTTAATTCAGGCTCATTCTCAAACCTCTAGTCCCAAAATTCAGGATATTACATGTTGTTATATGATGTTTTCTCTAGCATTATGTTTCTTAGATCCTTGTGTAATGGTTTGCAACTTTTGATAAAGCTCCCTAGAGTAATGGTTAGAAATAAATCTCCTCCTCATTAGAGTTTTCATTTCCCTCCATGTTGCTATGGGCCTCTCACCATTATTCCTCCTATTAATGTCTAATTTATCCTACCAAACAATGGCATAATAATTTAATTCTGTTGCTACCAACTTTACCTTTTTAGCCTATTAATAATTATGGCACTCAAAATTCATTTTTATCTTCTTCTCCCACTTTAAATATGCTTTAGGATCACTCCTACCTTGGAAAGGTGGTACTTTCATTTTGATACTCCCAAGGTTTCCAATCACTTTATTTCTTTCCCAAGGAATATTTTTGCTATGTCTTCTCCCATACCTTCTATTTCCTCTGTTCCTATTTCTTCCCACTTTATATTAAGATTCAAAATATTCCTTACTATCACTACTAACCTCATCATTTTTAGATTCAAATCCATCCATAGAAGCATCCCATTGCCTAGTGTGCCTTCTAGGATTTGGTTGAACTATTTGCATATTTGGCATCCTTTCATCTTGCCTATCCATCCTATCCCTTATTTCTCCAAAAACCACATTCATATGTACAAATTGTTGCTGCATTACTTTAAGGTGGTTGTCTAAATTCGTTGGATTACCACCAGATGTTTCTTCGGTATTAGACATTGTAATCTGCAAGAAAGATGTTAGAGAAATAAATTTCCTTATAAATTCCACATATGTGTCCCTCAAAAATGTCACTCTATACTCATGTCTCACTCAATTTTGGATCTTAAATTGATGAATTTCACTCTTGCCCTTTTCCCTTCTTAGATTACTCTTGAGGATCTTTAAAGAACTAAGCAATTCATAATCAAAGCAATCACAATTTGCAGAATCAACGCAACACTTAGAAATTTGAAATATCAAAGTGAGTATCAGGAAAAAGAGTTCAAGGATATCAAAAGTTTAATTGACACATATTGAAAAGGTTCGATAAAATTCTGGATATCAAGCTAGATGCTTTCATAGAGCACTTCCAGCACATCAATTTAAACTTTCTTCTCTTTTTTTTGTCTATATATTTTTCCTTTTCTTTTTTTGATGCACTTTTTCCTTCTTTTTTTAACTGAAATTTCAAGAGAATACATAATCTATCACAAAATAGAGCAATATAAGCAATATGAACCCAGAAATTCCATAAAAGTGTTTGTTTTGAAAAGCCTAGAACTCACTGTGAAAATTTTGGATTGAGATGAAATCAAAAACGATTAGAAAGAAGAGATTCTAAACAATAAAAATGACCTATTGAATGATGGAAAACACAAAGAAAAAGTGGTCAAATTGAAAGACGCCACAACTTTGATCAAACCTTGATAAGTCTATTAGTTCTAAGAATAACTCTCTCTAGAGAGAATCCACTCTCAAAAAGCAAAGTACAGAAATGCAGCCTTTCATTCAACAATTAAGTCTAATTACAAATGAAGTGTAATGCCCCAAAATGTACCCAAGGGCTAAATGTACATAATATATAGTGGGATTAATGAAAAAATTACCCTCCAAAATTTTATTATGACATTAGTTCTCATAAACTTGAGATAACTACTTAGTCTTTTAGCCTAAAGTCAAAAATGACCAAAGGCCAAATTTGAACATAAGAAGAAGGGGAAGTGGCATATAGAAGAGAAAGAAATAAAACAATTAAGGAGTTAATGGCAATCTAAGTATTAGCTTCAATTTAAGCTAAGGGTTGTGTAGGTTGAAAGAGTATTTTGACTTGTGTAATTCTGCCCTAATTTAGTACAAGTGAGGGTTTAGAGGAGTCATGGTCATCTGATTATGTTTATGGTGTTTTATGATGCTTAGAGGACATATGAAGCTAGTTAGGGGCTTAAATTGGAAATATGGTAATTCTTTGGAATTTTTGTTGAATTTCAGGCCAAAACAGGACATAGGGAATGAGCAAGAATTTGTTCATTTTTTATATTACCATTGTGTTCTACATGTATGTGGGCATAGTCCCGGGTTGTGAATTTAATGTCATTGAAACTCAAAAAGCAAAACTGGATTTTCTACCAAACAGGATCCAGTGAGGTATCCTGATTTTGTGGTGTTTTTGGATAACCAAATGATGGTCAATGATAGTGAAACTTTCCAGAATAAAAGTAGACATATCAATCTTTAATTTGATGGGTCATTTACATCATTTTGATTTGTACACTGGGAGTTATGAATTTTTGAAGTTAGGTTATGAAAACTGGGTTGAATTTTGGTAGTGTGCAATAAATGACAAATCTGGCAATGTTGTGCATCCAACTCGCAGTGGGTGATATTTTTCCTTCAAAACAGACTAAATAAGGGTCACATAGCCTTTAGAATCATTGCATTTTGATTTTTTACATAAAGATATGATTTTTCAAATTTCATGAAAAATTCTGGCAGATTTGGTCACTTGTGTGAAAATTGAAGATGTAATGGCATAGTGTGATATTGTTGAACTGTGAGGTTAGAAATTTTTCTTTTAGGTTATTGACCACTCTAATTCCTTAGTTGACTTGCTTAAATATCCCTAATGATAACCAACTTGAGTGTTTGAATTGAAGAAGAATTGGATTAAGAAATAACCTGTCATCCGTAATTCTAATTATACGATTGGATATATGCCCTGAGCATAAGAAATCTATGCAAGAACAAGACCAGAAAGAACAAGGTAGTGACTCTTTCTCTCATATCATGTATAATACTTGTGTGTTTGTGTTTATCATTGAATTGTAAAGAACAAGGAAGCTGAATTATGAAAAAAGTGGTAGTCGAATACAGCGAAAGCTGTTATGACAATCGTCACGTATCATTATGATTATAGCGAAGGCTGTTGTTTTGTGACACAAGTCACACATCTTTGTGATTACAGTGAAGGTTGTCATTTTGTGGCGCAAGTTACGCATCATTGTGGATACAACGAAAGCTGTCATTTATGATACGAATGAATAGAACGATGTTATCATTTGTAAATTAGTGCTGAGAATATTATGGTGTTATTGTTTTGTGATAATTGCTTATATGTTTGTTTATTATATATCATATGGTTGAAAAGTATTGCTACAGAGATTCTTATGAATCTCAATCTTTCCACTACTAACCAACAGCTAGGGTGGCCAGATCAAGGGGGAGGCATGTATATAAGGGCAGCTAGAGTTTTTGGCTAGGAGATTTGTTTTGTGTTAGTTGATGATTGTATGTGTAAATGTAGGCAGATATAGTAGATTTGTGTAATTGTCTGTAATCCCCGTTTGAAATTGGGCAAATATGCCCTGTAGGCTTCTTATAGTTAAAGGTTGAATCCTAAGTGCCGTCGGGAATTTCGTTGAGTACTCTTATATGAATGAATGGAACGGTACTGAGCAGGCAAATAGTTATGAAATGTAGGCATGAGA